>OY744541.1:79252207-79264707 GCA_963556195.1 Sepiola atlantica
ATTCTATTGCAATCTTAAGAGCATATATATATATATATATATATATATATATATATATATATATATAATATGTGCATTCCAATGATCAAAGAAGAATCAATCTATAGCCATACTTTTCATTTGATCTGCCAATTCTTCATCTGTTGTCAAACACCACAGCCAAACTTTACCTTTATACTTTCAATCTGTAATTTCTCTTCTTCCTACCGACAAACAAGGGAGGATGTTTTTTTTTAAATATGTTTAAAACTGTATTTTTGTATATGTTACAAAGTAATAAACGTAAAAAAATAAAACATTCCGTTTTGAACATACATATATATATATATATATATATATATATATATATATATATATATATATATAAATTAGGAAAGTTCATTTTATAAAGCATCTTATGTAAGTTAATATAAATATAGAGGCTAACAAGCCTTCAAAAACCATGTATTAGATGCGAGTAATTAAATCAAAAGAAAAAGAAAAATATTTCGAAACATTTAATAAAATATTTCGAAATACCTTCCGTTTTTTTGTTTTTTTTTGGCTAATATTTCGCTTGACAAAAACAAGCTTCATCAGAGCCAAGACAAACAAAGGTATAACCTTTTTTTTTTCCATAATTTACTTCCTGGTGTTGGTGAAGTGTCACGTCCGGTGTTGTGGACTATTGTTGAAAATGTCTTGTTTTAAATAGAATAGAACTTGAATGCGCATGGTCGCTGCGAGTAATAAATTAGGAAAGTTCATTTTATAAAGCATCTTATGTAAGTTAATATAAATATAGAGGCTAACAAGCCTTCAAAAACCATGTATTAGATGCGAGTAATTAAATCAAAAGAAAAATAAAAATATTTCGAAACATTTAATAGAATATTTCGAATTTATTACTCGGTTGTACTCTTCACAGAGAGACAGCCTCTGCGAAGAGTACAACCGAAACATGTATGCACATATGTAACCAATAATGTTTTTTATAAATAAAAATGTATACTTCAGAACATCTCTACTTATTATTGAGCACTTTTTATAAAAAACTTGAGTTTCAACGGATTTACATCTACAGAAACTAATACAACACATGTACTATATATATATATATATATATATATACAATACATGTACTATATATATATAGTACATGTATTATATATATATATATATATACAATAAATGTACTATATATATATAGTACATGTATTATATATATATATATATATATACAATACATGTACTATATATTAGTACATGTATTATATATATATATATATATATATATATATATAATACATGTACTATATATATATAGTACATTTATTGTATATATATATATATATATATATATATATATAATACATGTACTATATATATATAGTACATGTATTGTATATATATATATATATATATATAGTACACGTATTGTATATAGATATATATATATATATTTATATATAATACATGTACTTTATATATAGTATCTGTATTATATATAAATATATATATATATATATATATACAATACGTGTACTATATATATATATATAGTACATGTATTGTGTATATATATATATATATATATATATATATATATATATATAATAGAATTAACGATAAGTTAAGTATCGTTACAGTTATCTATCGTGATAAAGTAAAGCTCAATACGTTCAGTAGAGCAATCCATTTAATAAAGGAAAGATGAAGATAAAAAATTGTATAAATTACATAAAATTACATGAAATTGATACAACATTTTATTACATCGAAAGTTCAGATGCAAGGAGTTACACTAATCCTTAAACCATGTTATTTCAAAGATAAAACTCTTCTCGTCAGAGGACAACATTCGGTAATGTTATATTTATAATAAATAAATATTAGCTGTACCATTTCACTTTGAAAATTGAAGAAGAAATAACAGGAAAGGTTAGGGATAAAGAAATAAATGGCCGAGAGGGAGAATGGTAGCAGTATTGAGTATTGATTTACTCCTCTCCAGGAGTTAGGCACAAGGCCAGTTTTTATCTTACTCCCACAAGTAAGATGTGACCCAAGGTCGGGTCGGGAAAGTGGGGTTTAAAAATGGGGTTTAAAAATTGCCTGGGCAGCCCCGTCAGCATTCCCCGGTAGGGGCGCCTCAGACAGTAAGCAATAAACTTACTCCTCCCCAAAAAAGGGAGGCGAAGCCTGGAAGGGTGGACCTCCTAGTACTGCACAGGACAGACCCATAGACCGGCGTAAATCAAGCCCCGAAGGCCAAGACAATACCAGTCTATGGGGTGCAGTATCGATCAGAACAGATACTACACTTTGATCTTAGCCAAAAGGCCAAGCCATTGTCGAAGACAAAAGGGGACGCTATGGTGCAGATAGCAAAATAGCAAAATTTTGTAGATTTGGAGAAAAGTTTGTTTTTTTAAGTTTTACAGGGTTTCAATAAAAGAAAGAGGGTTAAAAAATACCTCACTTGGTCCGTAGAGATTCGTGTCTCCATGGTTTAAGGATTAGTGTAACTCCTTGAATCTGAACTTTCGATGTAATAACATTTTGTATCAATTTTATGTAATTTTATGTAATTTATTCAATTTTTCATCTTCATCTTTCCTTCTTTATATATATATATATATATATATATATATATATATATATATATATATATATATATATTTTGATTTTATTCCATTAGTTGCGACAAAACAAGTTTTGTTTCATTGGTGCAAATAGCGACCAACTCATCGGGCTAGCGATGGAATTCAAATGGCATACGTTTTAACTACACCTTAACGGGAGATTGAAAATTGAAGATACATTGGAGAGGGAGGGGGACAGAGTTGGGGCTTTGTCTATAACGGTGACATGGGACATGTATATATATATATGGGAAGAGAAGGATGAAGGTAATCCGACGTGATGGTAAAATGAAAAAGGAAAACCAAAAACTGGATGTTTTTTATGTGTACATCAACGTTTCGTCTTTATTTATAAGACTTCATCAGGATGATGATATAGGGAAAAGATATCATGCAAGCACAGATACATGTAGGGTAGACATGTTGGGAAGAAAAATAAAATAAAATGAAAAATAATGGCAGCGTCTTGCTGGACGTCCGTACTTGTTAGAGAATGAAAATGAGTGGGAGAAAAAAGGGGAAGGGTGGAGGGAGCAAGGACTACTGTGGCTGGCGATGAGAGAAAGAGGTGGGGGATGAGCAGGGGTAAAATGGATGGCAGAGAGAGATTGGAGTAAGAGGGGGAGGGGGTGTTTGACCAGATGGCTGTGGTCGAGATTGAAGGGGAAGAGTGAGTTGGGATGTTTGTGTGTGGGGGGTGTATGCAGGGAAAATGGGGATGGGTAGAGAGGGAGGGGGCTGTGATTTTGGTGGATGGGCGAAAGTTATGGTCTTAGAGAGCGTTGGAGAAAATGAGGGAATTTAAGAAGAGGTATGGGAGAAAATAGATGAGAGGGGGAAGAAGGAGGATTTGTCGTGATAGGGTGTGAAATATTTGAAATGTTTTTCATTCACTTATTTTCATTAGTTTTTCATTCATTTTTTTTCATTTTTACATTCATTATTTTTTATTCATTTTTATCTTTATTCTGTTTCATTTATTTTTTCATTCATGCATTTTTCATTCATTTTTCATTCATTTTTCATTCATTTTTTTTTCATTCATTAGTTTTTATTCATTTATGTCTTTATTCTGTTTTATTTATTTTTTATTCATTTTTTTATGCATTTGTTCATTCATTATTCATTCATTTTTCATTCATGTTCTCATTTTTCCATTCATTATTTTTATTCATTTTTTTCTTTATTCTGTTTCATTTATTTTTTCATTCATTCTGTTTCATGCATTTTTCATTCATTTTTCATTCATTTTTCATTCATTTTTCCATTCATTATTTTTATTCATTTTTTTTCTTTATTCTGTTTCATTTATTTTTTCATTCAATCTGTTTCATGCATTTTTCATCCATTTTTTCATTCATTTTTCATTCATTTTTCCATTCATTATTTTTATTCATTTTTTTCTTTATTCTGTTTCATTTATTTTTTCATTCATTCTATTTCATGCATTTTTCATCCATTTTTTCATTCATTTTTCATTCATTTTTCCATTCATTATTTTTATTCATTTTTTTCTTTATTCTGTTTCATTTATTTTTTCATTCATTCTATTTCATGCATTTTTCATCCATTTTTTCATTCATTTTTCATTCATTTTTCCATTCATTATTTTTATTCATTTTTTTCTTTATTCTGTTTCATTTATTGTTTTCATTCATTCTATTTCATGCATTTTTCATCCATTTTTTCATTCATTTTTCATTCATTTTTCCATTCATTATTTTTATTCATTTTTTTCTTTATTCTGTTTCATTTATTGTTTCATTCATTCTATTTCATGCATTTTTCATTCATTTTTCATTCATTCTTTTCATTTTTCCATTCATTACTTTTTATCTATTTGTTTCTTTATTCTGACTTCGCCTCGTCAACGTTCGGCCAGATCTCGGAAGCGCCCGAGAGTTGACGAATCTGTCAGCTCGTTGAATCTCTCGAGGACTAATTTAGTTCTGCCAGTAAAGGTCTCCTTTCGCAAAACAAAAAAAAAATGCGAAAAATGTCAACGTATGTGTAAAAAACAAAAATAATTTGCTTATTCAATGGTTATGTTAACAAGAAAAAAATTTTGACGAAATATGTAAAAAAAAAAAAAAATGAAAAAAAAATGATAAAACAATAACATTTGCTTAACAAATCAAACAAAATTATGTTTTTGAAATTTTCCGACACACAAAAAGAAAAACTGCATTTTATTTATAAACATTTGATTAACAATGGTTCCTTTGACAAAATTAATAAAATAACAAATAAATAAATAAAGATCTACTTAATAACAGTTGTTTAGCTACGGTTTGTTCGCTATTTATTTTTATATATGTATTGATTTTCTTCGTCGTAATTTATCGTCTGCCAGTCTTTAATTTATCGTGTGGCAGTTTTCGCTTCGTTTTCGCCTCGTCAACTCTCGGGCGCTTACGTAACCTGCCCGACCGTTGACGACACAAAGTCACGGAAACATGGTGCGTCATCTATAAGAGTACCAAAAATTCAAATATATTAGATTGGTACTGAATTTGATCAAAAGTCATTAAGTACTAATGAAACAAGATTCCCTGAATTTAAATTTCGTCTCATGACCCTTTAGGGTTAAGCCTTAAATTTAAGATATTTTTGAGAATAAAAATCATGTAATGGATTTTAATGAAAATTGTAATAAGGATTCTAGACACAAGGTTCAGTGTCATTATATCTTGATTTTAATCTTCGTAAAGGAACATGAAATTGGTGCACAACTGTTCTCTCTCTCTCTCTCTCTCTCTCTCTTTATATATATATATATATATATATATATATATATATATATATATATATATATTCCATGAAAAATGCCAGTATACTGAAATTATATGCCCTTAATAGGGTTAAGATGAAAATTCATACACACTAAATGTACAAAAGCAAGGAAATTCCCAAATTTTTACACTTTTATTGTCATTAAGGGTATGCGAGCACAACAGGGCTATGCATTTTACTGGTAAGAATTTTTCTTCAGCGCACCTCACACACTTCATCCACTCATGCATAGAGATTTATACTGTAGTGATGTGATAATAAAATGGTTTGGTTGATATGTAGTCATACCCTTAATGACAATAAAAGTGTAAACATTTGGAAATTTCCTTGCTTTTGTACATTTAGTGTATATGAATTTTCATCTTAACCCTATTAAGGGCATATGATTTCTGTATACTGGCATTTTTCATGGAATGTCACTACTTTTGTAAAGGCTATACCTCAATACAATGCCTTCTCATAAGGGTTTTTGGAATTTTCTGGAAAACTAAGGTATATGGTAAACGTAAATTAATATACCATCAACTAGACCCTAGAATCTCTATATCTGCCAAAGATCAGCTGAATCCATCAAATAGTTGATGAGATACAGGGTGGCACATACGTACGTACGTACACACAGATAACATGATTTCATGATTGAATTTTCTGGATCTCTGGGTTGCCTTGACTAATGATGCTGAAATTCTACACACTTATAGAACCTATCAAATGAAAAATATTGTGCAAAGTTTTAACTAATTTGGTTTATTGGGTCTTGAGTTATGATTTCCAGCATAGGCCATTCGTGAGTTCTATTACGGGATAGAGCGCTCTCGTGCCTCCCTTGAGATATATATATATATATATATATATATATATATATATATATATATATATATATATATATATACTAGATGTACGATTTGTCCGTTGGGTTAAAACAAGTACAATTGGCTTTATTTCATTCGAACTTTCATTAATTGAAACATATATTTTAAGCGATGCTACTTACAAAACTACCATATAAATAGCGCTATTCTACCATATTATAATAATTATTATTGATATTATAATTCATGATGCTATTATATAAAAATATTATTAATTATATTTATCATATGTAAATAAAGTGAATTATTGTTTTGCCATATAATTTCAAAAACGTGTATGTGATGTGTACAAATAATTATTATTGATATTATTCATAATGCTATTATATAGAACTATTATTAATTATTTTTATTATATGAAAATACAGTGTTTTATTGTTTTGCCATCTAATTTCAAAAACGTGTATGTGGTATGTACAAACACTTGTAGGTCAATTACATAGCGGCGCTGGCAACTCGACTTACTATTTCTCTAAATGTTAATTTTATCCGTCCTGGGGTGGCTATTTTTTCTAGTTCTTTTTTAGAAGTAATTGGGGGTAAATATAGAATAAACCTTTCAGACAAAAATGGAAAATAGTGTATGCAATAGTTGATAAGCAAGTTTTTATAACCTCGTAATTTAGGTTATAATAAATAATAACTCGTAAAGAAAATGGATGACCTATCAAGGGAAACGTTTAACAGATTTATTAAAACTGAACACAGAATGAAATAATGAATTATTTTGCCGCTGGACGCGATTTTGATATTAACAGTCTTAGATCGTGATCTTTGTTTATCTTCTCTCTTGGCAGGACTCCATTTCCAAGGACGATAACTCTTAACTCCCAAATTGGTTCAAGGGACGTAATTCGTTTCCGTTAGTTTCCTAACATAAGTAAACATGCTAGTCGAAAAAAGGGCACAATCAGATGAGTAAAGCTGGAATATGATATTTCGTTCCATCCGTTCGACCATATTCATTTGGTAAAATCTTATCTTGCTCATACACTATTCCATAAACGAATGTAACATCTACGTAAACAAAAAACAATAATTAGTAAGTAGTTCTTAGATATCAACATTCTATTTCGCTTCAGTATGTTATTTTTATATTCCTTTTAATAAGGTATGTTTGAACGCTATAAAAAATGAAAAAATATTAAAATACAATAAATATATGTAAAGAAAAAATAATACTTACGCCTGAAATTGGTTGGAACAAGTTTATAACTATTGATGATGTTAGCAATTAGCGCGTTTTCCTCACAGGTAATTTGTGCGGTAATTATTCAAAACGGAAAAAAAGTTATTAGTAATAGGTGAATAAATACCTTTCCAGCTTTAGAAACACATACACACACACACACTAAGACGCATACAAAGTAAGATACATGCTAATACACACATATTCTCGGATAAGAGCATATCACACACACACACACACACACATATATATATATATATATATATATATATATATATATATATATATATATATATATATATATATATATATATGTATATGTAGTGAGATTCCGACCCTATTTGTTGAATCAATTTTAACTACTCGCTGATTAGCGTTTATAGATTTAAATCCCTCCTAATTATCGTGTGAATTCACGTCGGCCGAGGGGAAAGATACGCGACTGCAAATCAGTGGCGATTTGTAAAAACCGGGTATAAGCCCTCCGACCGACGTGAATTAACATCCCTAGACTGAAGATTGCGTAAGCAAGAAACATCAGTGTATGTAGGTAAAAATAATTAATATTTACTTAATGTGTATATATATATGTTAATATTAGACGCTTAAGGTCCCTGTTTTTGTTTCACTGTTAGATACTTAACCCCCCTTTTTTAAAATTGTATTTACTTATTTTTTTTATATATGAATTTTCCAACGAATGTTAAGTCTGCAATATCTTGGATTTAGTTAGTTTTCATGGGAATTAAAACTGCATTTTACCTTTTTTTTTTTTGTTAAAATGACTTAAAGCTTCTTTAGACTATATATATATATATATATATATCTTTCATGTTACTTTAGTCGGAGTTCTCAGAAATTAAGGAGGGGCTAGCTAACACTTGATCTCTATATGAGATACATCGATATACGAATCTTCTATTAAAATTCTCCTTTATTCATCAAACGTTGAGTTAGTAAAGTGTTAAGAACATTAATTTTCTTCTCCCCAATTAACCAGTTAACTATATTATAGTATATCTTTCTTGTGGTCTTACGGGATTCCAGGACAATAATTCATCTAGTCTGGTGGAGTATCCAGCTACGTGATATTACTTGAGGTAACACCACTAAGAGAAAGTGCACTATTCCTCGTGTGAGCCAGTTTGTATGTAGCCGTGCTGAGGGGATCTTATTTGTGCTGCGAATACAATGTTATTTTGAATATCTGGTCAGGGTTTATATGTAGGGGTAAGTATCCTCATACCAGGTTGTCCTGACAAACCCTTGTACAGAGAGACCAAAGACACCCGAGGATGGTATCTAGTAGGTAATTCAAGCTTATATATATATATATATATATATATATATATATATATATATATATATATATATATATATATATATATATATATATAAGAATAATATTTTGGAGGCGATAACAATGCGTTGTTAAAGTGACACATATACGACACGTGGAATTGTAAAAACAAAATGACAATATTGAAAAGTCAATAATTTTCAAAAATGTTTTTTATTTACCAGTGTATCGTTGACCGTGGTGTTAGGTTGGAGTGTGTCCTTTTTATTATTATTTTTTTAATTTTCGAGGGAAGCCCTCATCTTCAGAAATTATTTCTGAAGATGAGGGCTTCCCTCGAAAACTAAAAAAAAAAATAATAATAAAAAGGACACACTCCAACCTAACACCACGGTCAACGATACACTGGTAAATAAAAAACATTTTTGAAAATTATTGACTTTTCAATATTGTCATTTTGTTTTTACAATTCCACGTGTCGTATATGTGTCACTTTAACAACGCATTGTTATCGCCTCCAAAATATTATTCTTACACTATACACAATGCTCTAAGCTAACTACAATATTCTTCTCATATATATATATATATATATATATATATATATATATATATATATATATATATATATATATATAAGTGTTTTAAGGTTCATATTTTTTTTAAAGCATCTATTGTTAAATTTAAGAAGGAATAGGTAAATAAATACCTTTTGAAGCATTAAGATGCGATATCAATTTTTTTAATAAAAAATGCTAGTTTATAATAAAAAAAAAAATAAAAAATTGGTTTCGATTTATTATTTTTCTTTTTATAAAAAAAATTGATATCGCATCTTAATGCTTCAAAAGGTATTTATTTACCTATTCCTTCTTAAATATATATATATATATATATATATATATATATATATATATATATATATATATATATATATATATATATATAATGGTAATAATCCAGGTGAAAAATATCCACAGGGTGGTAATCCAGAGAATTTTAACCGGGTTTATAAAAAGTGCTCAATATAAAAATAGAGCTTTATGTATGATAATTTTATTTACACAGACATGTACAAAATCTGCGACACTGGCATGTCGATGTTATCGATCAACAGTTACTATAAACTGAGATCTCATCAGGCAGAGTTAGAATCCGATCTTAACCTCAGATCATATTTGGAGAGAAACTTTATATATATATATATATATATATATATGTATATGTGTGTGTGTGTGTGTGTGTATGTGTGTGTGTGTCGGTGTGTGTGTGTGTGTAAGGTTAGTGGGGCATAACCCCAGAGAAGAGCTCAGTTATTACGGAAAATCAAAAAGTAAGAGCGTAACATTTATATATGTAATACAGAAGATGGGAACACCATCAGTACCGTTGGTTTCAAATCCAAAAAAAGAAGATAATTGGTCTCTTTTATCGGACTATCTTCAGCTTCAGTCCGATAAAGCAGACCAATTATAGGTTCCCTTTGTTTGGATTTTAAACCGACGGTACTGATGGTGTTCTGATCTTCTGAAATACACACACACAAGCGCACACAAACACCATTCTAGTAAACCATATGTCTGAAGTCCTGATTCATATGTTTATCAAAATCCATTGAATAATGATCGGTTAATTAGTTTACGACTCCTGTGCATACACATATAATTATGCTATGTGTAACACAGCTGCTAGGCGTAAAGTACCATAATGTGAGCTATATTAAGTTTAAGATTTACGCAAAGGGGCAGGCATGTGGGTGGAAGCCCTTTCGTGAAAATATAGATACGTCCCATTTTTCTGAAATGTTAGCAATAGGTATTAAAATATATAAATAAATATCCCCCAAATTTCAGTTTCCTTGGAGTATTCTAAATGATTTTAAAAAGGGTTATTTGCGCACAGCATCCTATTTGAAAATCCAAATATTTCAGATTTGCATTGAGTTTTATGCATAGTCAATAAGCACCGATTAAGTAAGATCACCTCAATTTCAATTTCTTCTTACGTTTTAATTTCTAAACATGTTCTAGAATTAAAATTGTGTAATCAGTTTTGATCAAGATTTGAATAAGGCTTAGTTTAATGAGGTTTAGTTTAATTATATGTTAATTTAAACTTTTGTATGGGGACATAAAAGTGGTGCAAAACTGTTCTGTTTTTGAAATTAATTTTACCCGTCCTGGGAGAGATATTCTTCTAGTATTTATATAAAATTTGCTATGTGTATATGCCGATAAATTTCTATGTATAGGATTAACTCCTAAACTAATTAACCGATCATTATTAATATAGTAACACAGCTGTTAGGAGTGAATATTTGTAACGTGAGCTATATTTAGTTACATGTTAACGAGCATAGACGGGGTTGAAGTCATTCGGGTAGAAAATTAAGATACGTCTGATTTTTGTGATTTTTTTACAATAGATATGAGACATGAATGAATAGACATTCTCCGAATATCGTTTTTCTTTGGAGTAATAGGTGCAACTTCCCATTTTAGAATTCAAATATTTCAGATTTGCATGAAATGCGATTTATAGTAATTAGACACGAATTAAGAAAGATTATTTGAGTGTTATGTTCGTCTTAAGATCATTGATGCTTAAGTCTTGATTTTTTTTTAGACATTTTCAAGAATACAAAATCATGTAAGTTGTTTTGATCAAAATGAGAATGATTTAGTAGTATTACATTTTGATTCTAATCTTCGTAATATGTTATAAAATGGGGCAACACTTAAATGTTCGATGAATTAATTTTACCCATCTTGTAATGAGTATTGATTTATTATATATATATATATATATATATATATATATCATCAGTAGAACACATCCGAACTCAGGATTCGAAACCCGAGTCACTTGCATGGTAAGCGAGTACTCTGCCACTGAGCTACCTTGCCACATACAAGAATGTCTGTTAATTTACACAGATTAAGCTTAAGTTCTGTGTAAATTAATATTTATTTGCTCGCTTGGTAAGCTTGTTGGATGACATCGTCCTAGCGAGTATAAAATCCTACTTGTGAGACATTGGCCTGGGTTCATAGTAGTTGGATGACTACACCCCTTGTTGAAAAGAGTAGGTAAATTCCACAGTCGGTCATCGCCGCGGTTCGCTTAATCTGTGTAAATTAATAGACATTCTTGTATGTGGCGAGGTAGCTCAGTGGCAGAGTACTCGCTTACCATGCAAGTGACTCGGGTTTCGAATCATAGGTTGTGGGCTGCGGCGTTGTCTGATTGTGGAAATAATTATATATATCATCTCACATTCAATAAATCTTATATATATATATATATATATATATATATATATATATATATATATATATATATATATGGGAAATGAAAAAGGAAAAAGGAAAAACCAAGAGATATTTTCTAATATATTCATCAACGTGTCGTCTTTATTGTAAAACTTCCTCAGGGTGATAATTTTAAGAAAAATGTCATGCAAGTACATCGAAATATTGGGTTGACATGATAGGTTGATAAAGAAAAGTAGTAGCCGTGGCCTTTTGGCTAGGATCAAAGTGTAGTATCTGTTCCGATGGATACTGCACCCCATAGACTGGTATTGTCTTGACCTTCGGGGCTTGATTTACGCCGGTCTATGGGTCTGTCCTGTGCAGTTCTAGGAGGTACACCCCCAGGATTCGCCTCCCCTCTTTGAGTAAGTTTATTGCTTACTGCCTGAGGCGCCCCTACCGGGGAAT
>OY744541.1:79269707-79284707 GCA_963556195.1 Sepiola atlantica
TCTAGGTACACTATGCGCCCCCTATAGGCAACGTGACCTGTTGCACGTCTACTTTGCTTGGAGTGTCACAGGAAAAGAGCGAATTATCTCTATCCAGAAATCACGTGATTTCGTAAACTTCCGTTTCAGGGGTCATCTCTGACCCCTAGATGTCACGCAAGCCTCAAATAAGCGGTTTCGTTATATAAGACTTGTACGAAGAAATATATTTGTGAAATTTCGTGAAAAAATACACTATTTAGTATTAGTATGAAAGATTAAGTAACTACGATGAATGAATTTACGTGTTTATTTTATTGGTAAAAAACACTAGGAATTCCATTTTCAAATAAAAATAATTCGTTTTGAACTAATGGCAAATATCTTTTATGTCTACTTTTTTGCATGTTTTAATTAAAAATGTTACTTGGTTTAAAAATATAATAATGCAATGATTATTTAAGTTATGTTATGTTATGTGAATTCCTTTTAATTTATTAAAAACAAGTATCCAATTTTAAATTTTTTTTAGACTTACGTGAGATTCGAACTCAGATATTAATATCATAAAATACTGCCTTAATGTGCATTCTGCCTATTCCTTTTTTGTCAACCGATCACATATTTCCATTGGCGTACGAGCAGACAAACTCCATATTTGTATAGTTTCTACTGCTTTATAGTTAATATAGAGGAAAAATATTTGTAAAAGTTCGTTTTAAAATATTCTATTTAATATTTGTATGTGAGTATAAGTAACTACGATTATGTATTTACGTATTGTTTTTATTGAACAAAACATTAGGAATTATATTCTTAACTAAAAATAATTCGAGCTAATGGCGAATAACTTTTATGTCTAAATGTTTGCTGATTATAAAAGAAAATATTACTCAATTGTAAAAAAATATTTACAATGTTTTTTAGTTATTATGTTATGTTTATTTCTTAAAATTTATAAAAAAATATTTACAATGTCATTTAGTTATTATGATATGTTTATTTCTTAAAATTAATAAAAATATATTTACGATGTCATTTAGTTATTATGATAGTTTTTTTTTTTTTTATTTATAAAAAAATAGTTACGATATTTTTTAGTTATTATGGTATGTTTATTTCTTAAAATTTATAAAAAAATATTTACGATGTTTTTTTAGTTATTATGGTATGTTTATTCCTTAAAATTTATAAAAAAAAGTATTCACGATGTTGTTTAGTTTTATGTTATGTCTATTTCTAAAAATGTATTAAAAAATATTTATGGTGTTTTTTAGTTATTATGTTATGTTCATTTCCTAAAATTTATAAAAAAATATTTACGATGTTTTTTAGTTATTATAGTATGTTTATTTCTTTAAATTATAAAAAAATATTTACGATGTTTTTTTAGTTATTATGGTATGTTTATTTCTTAAAATTTATAAAAAAATATTTACGATGTTTTTTTAGTTATTATGGTATGTTTATTTCTTAAAATTTATAAAAAATATTTACGATGTTTTTTAGTTATTATGGTAAGTTTGTTTCTTAAAATTAATAAAAAATATATTTACGATGTCATTTAGTTATTATATGTTTATTACTTAAAATTTATAAAAAAATATTTACGATGTAATTTAGTTATTATGATATGTTTATTTCTTAAAATTAATGAAAAAATATTTACGATGTCATTTAGTTATTATGATAGTTTATTTTTTTTTAATTTATAAAAATATTTACGATGTATTTTAGTTATTATGTTATGTTCATTTCTTAAAATTTATAAAAAAATATTTACGATGTATATTAGTTAGTATGGTATGTTCAGTTCTTAAAATTTATAAAAGAATATTTAAGATGTTTTTTACTTATTATGTTATGTTTATTTCTTTAAATTAAAAAAAAATATTTACGATGGTTTTTTAGTTATTATGTTATGTTTATTTCTTAAAATTTATAAAAAAATATTTACGATGTTTTTTACTTATTATGTTATGTTTATTTCTTTAAATTAAAAACAAAATATTTACAATGTTTTTTTTAGTTATTATGGTAGATTTGTTTCTTAAAATTTATAAAAAAATATTTACGATGTCATTTAGTTATTATGTTATGTTCATTTCTTTAAATTTATAAAAAAATATTTACGATGTCATTTAGTTATAATGTTATGTTCATTTCTTAAAATTTATAAAAAAATATTTACAATGTTTTTTTAGTTATTATGTTATGTTTATTTATTAAAATTTATATAAAAATATTTACGAAGTTTTTTAGTTATTATGGTATGTTTATTTCTTTAAATTTATAAAAAATATTTACGATGTTTTTTACTTATTATGTTATGTTTATTTCTTAAAATTAAAAAAAAATATTTACGATGTCATTTAATTATTATTATATGTTTGTTTTTTTTTAAATTTATAAAAGAATATTTACGATGTTTTTTACTTATTATGTTATGTTTATTTCTTAAAATTTATAAAAAATATTTACGATGTTTTTTTAGTTATTATGGTATGTTTATTTCTTTAAATTTATAAAAAAATATTTACGATGTTTTTTTAGTTATTATGGTATGTTTATTTCTTAAAATTTATAAAAAATATTTACGATGTTTTTTTAGTTAATATGGTATGTTTATTTCTTAAAATTTATAAAAAAAGTATTTGCGATGTTTTTTACTTATTATGTTATGTTCATTTCTTAAAATTTATAAAAAATATTTACGATGTTTTTTTTGTTATTATGGTATGTTTATTGCTTTAAATTTATAAAAAAACATTTACGATGTTTTTTTAGTTATTATGGTATGTTTATTTCTTAAAATTTATAAAAAAATATGTACGATGTATTTTAGTTATTATGGTATGTTTATTTCTTAAAATTAAAAAAAAATATATTTACGATGTCATTTAGTTATTATGATATGTTTGTTTTTTAAAAAATTTATAAAAAATATTTACGATGTTTTTTACTTATTATGTTATGTTTATTTCTTAAAATTTATAAAAAATATTTACGATGTTTTTTTAGTTATTATGGTATGTTTATTTCTTTAAAGTTATAATAAAAAATATTTACGATGTTTTTTTTGTTATTATGGTATGTTTATTTCTTAAAATTTATAAAAAAATATTTACGATGTATTTTAGTTATTATGTTATGTGTATTTCTTAAAATTAAAAAATATATATTTACGATGTCATTTAGTTATTATGATATGTTTGGTTTTTAAAAAATTTATAAAAAAATATTTACGATGTTTTTTAGTTTTTATGGTAAGTTTGTTTCTTAAAATTAATAAAAAAAATATTTACGATGTTTTTTTGTTATTATGTTATGTTTATTTTTTTTAAATTAATAAAAAAAAAGTATCCAGTTAAAAAAAATTTTTTTTATACTTACGTGAGATCCGAACACGGAAACTGACATAGTAAATCTACTACCTTAGTAATGTGTACGCTGCCTATTCATTTTTTTCAAACAATCGCCTCTATATATATGCGTACGAATAGACAACTCTAAAAACGCCAAAACCTTTTAACGGTGTATAGATGTGTTAAACCTAGACAATAATCAGACGTGCACATACAATATATGATGTTCGTCCATCGCTTGTGAAGATGACCGTGATCATGTAGTTGTTTTGTGGGTCCGGAGATGGTCTGTCAGTCCGATCCGAGCTCTGGAGCATCTCCCGCATGTAGAGCACTCGTGGGATGATTCTGTAGCAGAGGTTTCAAATAGCACGTGTCCTCATGCGTTCATCTATGCGTGCAGATTCAGCAATCGTGAGCCCTTTTGCGGCTTGCAGTACGCTAGGAACATCTGTTCTCAACTAGGTTTCCCAACGAATCCTAATACAGACAAGACTGTTTGTAGGAACCCTTTCAAGCTGTCTTTGAACCGTTTCTGTTCTCCTTCTACGGTTCATTTGCCTTTGGTTAGCTCACCGTAAAGGAACTGTTCTGGGAGTTTTTAATCTGATATGCGACATATATGACCTACCAAACGAACCTGACATTGTTATAGCATGGCGTATACTGACTGGAGGCTTGATCGGGCTACAATATATACGCCAGTGTACGCCAGAAGTAACACATCTTAGTTGAAATGGCAATATATATTGATATTTAGGTAATACTGTTACATAGCCCCTGCTTGGGCCGTGGCAGTTCTCTTTTTATATACTAACTTCCCGGAACGGGCCGTGGCAGTTCTCGTTTAAACACTCGTCATTTATTTAACACCAAAAAATCATATATGTCGCATACCTTTAAATTCTCGAACCCTCTCTTCTTCCTCGTCGCGTAAAGGTGTGCGTCGTCTAGTGGTTGAATTCTTTCTTCTTTTTTTCTGCCGTGAACCACGCCGCTGCAACACAAAGCTTTATGACCGACTCAATCGACAAACAATCTTTTAAACTTTCAATTCTTTTATTACATGCGTTAGTTATCCATCAGCTTGGAGATATTTACCAACGTCGAGAGAGAGAGAGAGCAAATTACTGCTTTCGTAATTACTTATCAATTAAGCCCTTAACCATTCGTGGAGGGGGAAAGAGAATTTTCGCCTGTATTTTCTTAAGGAATCAATTCCCCTCATCATGTAGCGGACTACATATTAAATCACGTCTCATAGGCTCGCCTCCAAAACCCAGACTGCAAAACTCTCAGCTTTTCATGAAGAAGGAGTGACGTCACGGATCCACACGTGCGACACTCATGCGCAAACATTTCCTTCACTCATGTTTTCTGACCTCTTGACCCGGTGCTCGTCAACGTTCGCTCTGACAGCACCTGTGAGCTCCAACCGTGAGAACAGCCCTATTATGCACCCGGCTGCACTGGTCCACCCGCACTAAATCGCGCAAGTCAAACCAACGATTTCCAATAGATACGTCCACCTCAAGATGCGTCCGTTCCCACAGGGCCATTATCCAACAATACATTATTAAATATAGATGCTACATTAAACAAATATAATGTAATTGATGTAAACTTTCATGTACATGAAACAAAAGTTGGTTACTTCGTCGTTTCCCAGCCAAAATGGCAGACAATGATTCGACTGCATTTTTCTGATTTATTTTTTGCCGACCTCACAAATGAGTAAGTAAAACCTAATAAATTGTTTTGGACTAATTTTCCAACTGTATTTCATTAAAAATAATTGAAGGTAAATTTGAAATTAGTCCCAAAACAATTTATTTGGGTTTACTTACTCATTTGGGAAGTCGGCAAAATCCAGCCGATTCATTGTCCGCCATTTTTGCTTGGAAACGATGAATTCGCCCAAAAGTTTGTTAGGGTACAAATAGAGTGAGTGGTCGAGATGCTGAACGCGTTTTTATATGCATTTTGTACTTTTTAGAATTTTTTGTACTTTTTGAACTTCTACGAAAGACAGAGTTTCAAAGACATCGGCATGTGTCTTCATCAATTTCTCTACGGGAATTTATAATCCTTGCAGTGAGTTTTGAGCGTGAAGGCGTGTGGTTCTGTCGATTTATGCCAAAGACACAAAAAATAGTACTTGATGTCTACTGGCTAAACACTCAGAATTTTATGGTAAGAATCAAGGGTAAGTGGAGTAAAATAAGGAACTGATGACCCCCTCTCTCTCTCTCTCTCTCTCTTTCTCACACACACACGCACACACGCACACACACACACACACACACACACACTTTCTCTCTCTCTCACTCTCTCTCTCTCTCTCTCTCTCTCTCTATCTATATCTCTCTCCGGTGTAGCAGCAAACGAAACGGAGCCTTCGGTTCGCCCTCGACTACGTTCAATTCATTTATTTATTGACTAGCAGGAAGACCCGGCGTTGCTCGGGATTGAATGAGGATCACTACTATGCACTTTTTTACTATGCTCATCACACCATATTACTTTCCATTGTTTTAACTGCTTCATCTTCTCGTGTACGTATACGTTTCATCCTTGCGGAATCATCAGTGTTAAGATACCCGTTCAAACCAGTCGCACGATTCGAACCCCACAATTAGAGGTACCTTTAACTCAATTCCGAGCGTCTCAACCAAAGAGACTATCTGAAACGGCTAAGGACAAGATAAGAAATAAATCCTATTCATGTGTCTAGCGGACGGACAAATGTAGTCAACCGTCATAAGAGTGTTCAACAAAAAGGAACTTGTATTTATATATACATATATAAATATATAAATATATATATATATATATATATATATATACCTATATATATATATACTAATCATATTCATTTCGCGTCCTTTGAAAGAGACAGACCACTGCTTATAACGTTGTAATAAAAATCATAATGTTCATTCTCTGCTTGTTCACGTTAAATCTGGATTCGAAACCCGAGTCACTTGAATGCGAGGCAAGTACTCTTCAGCCTGAGCCACCACGCCACAAATGTGTTCTCCAACTAAAACAATTTTTCCCCTCATATCTCATTCGATTTTCTTAGGTTTAATTTATCATTCTGACGTTTCCTCTTAGAGGGTCAGACGATAAGGCCTTATGGAAAATGTTAGCAATTTTCTATTTTTTTCCACCCGCCCGTTTCATTGATTCAAAAATGTTTCCTCTGAAACAACAAGCAGTACTAATAAGCTTCATGCGAGAAACAACACAGTTTGTTGTGGTTGTAAGATCACTTTCAACTGCTCGTGTAAAAATACCCGCCGACTCGGTATTTACAAAGTTAAATTCCTCCTTAATTAATTGGCCGCGAATCAGTGGCGATTTGTGATCGGAGTTCGAGCCCGCCGACTGTTGAGAATTAACTTCCTGCACTGAAGATTGCGTTTCATGCTAACACATCGCAGTCTGATGGTAATAAATAATGAATATTTATTTATATATATATATTTACCAATTACATTTGAACCCCATACAACTTGGATCTCCGTATTTGGTGACTTTCATTTACATTGAAACATACCCGTTTTAACTTTTAAAAACTTTTTAAAAAGAACTTAAAAAAAAACAACTTTTTTCCAAATTTTGAATATTGATTGTTCTTATCTGTCAACTTATCAATCTCTACTTCCTCTGATGATAAGATTTTAATCTTTGAAAAGCCGTGCTTAAGGAATGCAATTGAAAGAGAAGAAGAAGAAATATTTTTATTTACTAAATGCTCCTTGTTCTGAACAACTGAAGATACTGATCTGTTTCTATTTACAGGTCTAACTATTTTACATTGACTCACGTTATATATATATATATATATATATATATATATATATATATATATATATATATATATACACACTAATAAGAGAAATCAGCTTGAAACGCTAGCGTCTGTAGGTATAAATCATTTAATATTTATTTATAAATGAAAAGCCCCTTTAAGAAATTAAAGTCGAGCACTCTCGAGGATATAAAAACTGTCACTAGCTGAAAGCAAAAGTTAAAGCAAACTTTCGCATACGTTCATCGAACAGTCTCGTTAGAGATAAAACCTATTGAAGGCAGCCAAACACTAACATGTACAAAATCTTCGACACTGGCATGTCGATGTTATCGATCAACAGCTATTATAAACTGCGATCTCATCAGGTTCTTTCCAAATATGATATAAGGTTAAGATCGGATTCTAACTCTGCCTGATGAGATCTCAGTTTATAATAGCTGTTGATCGATAACATCGACATGTCAGTGTCGCAGATTTTGTACATGTTTTTGTAAATAAAAATGATCATATATAAAAGCTCTATTTGATATTGAGCACGGTTGAAACTTTTTTGATTACTACCCTGTGGATTTTTTACATGGATTATTATATATATATATATATATATATATATATATATATATATATATATATATATATATATATATATGTAGTAGTAGTAGTAGTAGTTGTTACATTATTACACGAAGTGACAAAGTATGAGTTCTAAACTATCTTTGTTTACTTGTTTGTTTGTTTACAGAAACTCGTCTAATCCTTGGCACGAGAAACGGCATGGAATCCGGGGTTCAGAGGAGCAGAAAACGTCGGTAATTCACCGCTGGTGCAACGCGTTCGAGCACACACACATACACCAAAGGATCGGTTGTCAATATTACGCCTTTTTTGCCTTCAGGCTCGACAAAATAATTATCACGCTCCACAGGTGAAACGATGTCACTAAATCGATGATGGAGATAAGACATACACACACACACACACACACACACACACATACACACACACACACACACAGACGTGCAGATACGATGCAGAAGATGGTGTCAGTCGATATATGCTTCTATTTCCAAAAATAAAACATATACAAGTAAACATATGTATATATAGATTTTAATATATATTTTTATTATACATACATATATATATATATATATATATATATATATATATATGATATGTATTTATATGTATATTAAAATTCATATGAAAATATATATCTGTGTATATATATATATGTATATATGTATTGTATATATATATATATATATTTATATATATAGTTATACCGTCACAACTATATATATATATATATATATATATATATATATATATATATATATATATATATAATTAACAGATACTTACTAATTAATTTTCACTCAAATTGACTTCAATGTGTATTTGCATGTAAACATTCCGTTAGAAAAAGGAAGCATATATATATATATATATATATATATATATATATATATATATTCCATGTAAGGCAAAACTCCAGAGAATCATAACTGTGTTCATATAATAGTGCTCAATAATAAATAGAGATATAGATAATCACTTTTTTATTCATACAAACATTCGGCGGCTTTACATCAAAATTTGTTTTAATCACAGATTTCCTCAGGCCGGGTAAATATAAATGTAATTAAGCCCCATTTTAGTTCTCAGTTATGAAATCATAACAAGCGAACACTTATATTTTTCCTAGTCTGAGTAATTCTACCTTGCAAAAGCTATGATTGAAATATGTCTTGATATGTGTCCGTTAAATGTTTGTATAAATAAAACTTTTATTCTCTCTCTATATATATATATGGAGGGAAACTTTAACCAAACTTACCAATCACTCTATTACATAAAATGTATTTTAATCGACTCAAAATGGCCGTCTTCAAATGTGTGCAAACAATAATCACAAAATGGAACTTTTAACTGAACACAAACGAAACAAAATCCGGTCCTGAATATGTATAATTATTTTTTAGGTTGAGAAGAATTTTTGTTGTAAAAGGAAACTTTGCTGGCTAAATGAATTAATAACAGCGTATATGAATCGGAATGGTATATTATTAGTAAAGCCAAACAATACTACCCAAGGAAAACTTAAATAGTGTTATCTATGTATTTTAGTATCTTATCGTATAAGAACAATAAAAGATAACCTAATTAATAGAAAACATGAAGTCATTCATAACTGCTTGCTTCATTCATATTCATATTTTCGAAATTTAGGCAAATACACCGAGTGTGTTTGAATTAAAATTGGTAATCTGCTTAAAAAAAATATTTTTTAAACTATTGAATAATATATCATATGAAAACAAAATTTTAATACTAACAGACTAGAACAATAAAAGATAACCTAATTAATAGAAAACATGAAGTCATTCCTAACTGCCTGCTTCATTTATATTCATATTTTCGAAATTTTAATACTAACAGAGTAGAAGTAGATAAAAATACATAATTGGTACTGAAACATCAAACAATAAAGTTGGATGCACAACAGATATAAGCCATGAAATAATATTATAAATTTGAATCATTAATTAAATACTTTAGTTTAAAAGAAATAACATAAAATAGAATTAAAAAGATGGTATAAAGAGAAGGATATAAGGGGGTACTCCGAACAATTATAAATGGAGCGATGTTTGTGGCAAGAGGAGAGAACTGCTGTTTTTTGGCTCGGCTGTTATTTTGAGTAGGTTTTTATGTTGTGATTTTCAATCATCTCGTAGTAAGCATCATCATTCAGCAGTAAATCTATCAAACTCATTTACCCTTATCATCTAGTGTTTCACGTACTAGACACTATCCTCGAGTGTATTCGGTCTCTCTATACAAGGGTTTGTCAGGACAACCTGACATGAGGATACTTACCCCTACAAGTAAACGCTGACAAAATATTCAAAATTACATAGTATCCGCAGCACAAATAAGATCCCCTCAGAACGGCTATACACTTGCTCATACGACGAATAGTGCATCTTTCCTAGTGATGTTACCTCAAGTCCCACCACATAGCTGTATACTCCACCAGACTAGATGCATTCTTGTCCTGGAATCCGCTAAAATTACATATATATATATATATATATATATATATATATATATATATATATATATATATATATAGCAATAGATAAATTGCGAAGTGCGAATCAAATTTTATTACAGTTCAATGTTCAGGCAATGGGCCGATATATTTGATGTTTTATATACCTTTATGTATTTATATATATATATTTTTTATATATTTTCAAAGTTTGATTTTTAATACCTGCGGTAATGTCATTGCGGTAATGGTCCTCTGAGGAGAAGAGTTTCTTTGAAAACTCATGAGTTAAGGACTTTAAAGGACTTTGCCTGAACATTGAACTGTAATAAAATTTGATTCGCACCTTATTCTATTCTTTCACTTTATCTATTGCTATTAATGCTCTATCCAGTATATTGAGCTTTATTCTTATCCGGATGTCAACTAATTAAAGATATTAGTTGCCTCTTATATCTTTTGTTGGATTAACCATATATATATATATATATATATATATATATATATATATATATATATATATATATATATATATATATTGTGTGTATTTAGGCAGCATATTTTCATTTAGGCAAACATTATAAAATAACACGGAGTGGTTTTGTTTGATGCGACTTTTTTTTATTTTTTCAATTTTCCGATATATATATATATATATATATATTAATATATATATATATATATATATATATATATATATATATATATATATATATATATATATATATATATATATATATATATATATATATATATTATAATTCAAAAATAAGCACAACAGTAAAGACACTAAAACTAATACCGCCTGAAGATGATTTGACGATTCAAATCGAAAGTACTTGCAAAAAAGAAAAAAGAATGGAACAATAAACCCATGGATCATATTTACATCAATTTGACCGAAACACTAGATGGGCAATTCGGAAAATTGAGAAAATAAAATAAAAAAATAAATTTAAAAAGTCGCATCAAACAAAACCACTCCGTGTTATTTAATAATGTTTGCCTAAATGAAAATTTGCTGCCTAAATACACACACAATATATATATATATATGTATATATATATATATATATATATATATATATATATATATATATATAAACACACATATATATAAAAATATATACACAAACACACACACACACACACATATATATATATATATATATATATATAAATATATACACAAACACACACACACACACACACATATATATATATATATATATATATATATATGTGTGTGTGTGTGTGTTTCTGTATATATTTACATATATATGTATATGTGGGTGTGGGTGTGTATATGTGTGTGTTTATTTATAGTTAATTACAAATATGCATTGCATAAGGTTTCTTTTCAGTGCGATACATTTTATGGTTACGTCAGTTTAAACAGGAAGTAAATTGAGGCGATTCATCGCGGGGGAGAGAACATCCTACCGAACTGGTGGCAATAAAGACGACACAGAGTACAAACGGATGTGACTGTAAATGTAGTCCCGCCATCGGCACAGACAACACTTTGACATCTCGTACGCTGCCAATATTATCATGACAGACCTTTTTAGTCGTACGCACGTTGAGTAGAATCACGTCTGCATGAGGGGAAAAGAACTAAAGAAAGGGTCGACGAGATCAACGTTCCCTTGAATAATTTTCATAGGACTAGAGTATTGATTTACTCCTCTCCAGGAGTTAGGCACAAGGCCAGTTTTTATCGTACTCCCACAAGTAAGATGTGACCCAGGGTCGGGAAAGTGAGGTTTAAAAATTACCTGGGCAACCCCGTCGGCATTCCCCGGTAGGGGCGCCTCAGACAGTAAGCAATAAACTTACTCCTCCCCAAAGAGGGGAGGTGAAGCCTGGGAGGGTGGACCTCCTAGAACTGCACAGGACAGGCCCATAGACCGGCGTAAATCAAGCCCCGAAGGCCAAGAAAATACCAGTCTATGGGGTGCAGTATCCATCGGAATAGATACTACACTTTGATCTTAGCCAAAAGGCCAAGAACATATTCATAGGACTAGAGTGACCCGTGTAAATTACACGAAATAATGTTCTCAATACTAATTATTTCGTTCCTAACTTATAAAATATATCAGATGATGTTGTCTAATAAATAAAAGCGGTTTCGTGTCCGTCCCTCCGTCCGTCCGTCCGTCCGTCCGTCCGTCAGACTTTTTCTCGATTTGATCAATCGACTAATTCCGATTTCGACGACTAAACCTTACTTTGTAAATGCTTTAGATTAAATTGAATTTGGGGTGCTTATGCATATCAACCCTGACATTGAAATATTTAAAGAATGTATAAACTTTATTATGTACTTACGTGTTAGCTGAAAATAAGATTGTGCAGAAAAAATGACGCAAATTCATCCAGTAGTTATTAAATTATAAGAAAAAGAAAAAAATGATTTTACGTACATTTTGACATTTTTGTAAACAATGGAGACCCCAAACCCCGAAATCGTGAAAATATGAATTATCGTCCTTGACCACTGGAAAATCTAAGATACAAAATGGTGGAAATATCTACCGAGTGATAAAATCGTTTTTTATTAAAATTAAATATATACTGGATGAATTTGCATAATTTTTGGTGTACACTCTTTTTTTCATCTACCACGTAAGTACATAACAAAGTGTATACATTTCTTTAGCTATTTTATTTTTAAGAGCGGTCTAACATGTCAGGGTTGATAAGCATAAGCACCGAATTTGGCTCCAATTCATGAGTAGCATACAAAGATTCGGAAGGTTGTTGCTTTTGATGTAAGCGTGACACACAAAATAACACACACGCTATCGTATTAATATGTGTCTTCCAGGTCGTCCCCCCTACATCCCTCCCTCATTTGATGTAGAAAAAGAATCTTAGAGGTTGGTTGGGATCGAACTATAAACCAGTCGGGCCGACGTAAAAAACTGACGTCAAAATCCTACGTCGCTACCGTTGCGCCAAACGAGAAATACTTAAAAATATTGCGAAAATTTGGTGACTTAAATGCTCTTCCAAATCTAGTGATGTAAGCGTGACACACGAACGCACACGATATCGTATTAATATATAGAAAATCTGGATCGGTGCTTGGACATATAGATACTTACTTGTCATTTTCTAATGCATAATCGAATGAATTGGTTTTGCTTTCCGAAAGGTTTAAAGACGGAATTCCAGGGGATAATTAATCGTCGCGTAATGGCCATATACCTTCCACCATTTATTATCCGCAATTAAAATAAATTATTTTTACACAGTATTATTCATTATTATTTATTGAATTTTTTTATTTCAAAAGAAAAATTGTGTTAAAAAATGTATCCTATTTTCCATACATAGATATATCTATACAACAACGCCTGTTTAAATATCTATGTCTATCTATCCATCTCTCTCTCTCTCTCTCTCTCTCTCTCTCTCTCTATATATATATATATATATATATATATATATATATATATATATACACGCACACACACCACACACACACACACACACACACACACACATATATATATATATATATATATATATATATGAATATAAAACTTAAAGAATAAGGCAAAATGCCTTCAAAAGACCCTGAAGGATTGTTACGAAAAACAAAATAAGATTAATATCTTTTATTTGTCTAAAGCTCTGGCAAGGCTTGTTGTATCAAACGAAATTATTAGATAAAAAAGTCAAGATTACAAAAAAATAAATAAAATATTGTTTTGATTTTTGATTTTGATTTTAATAAAAGTATCTGCATCTAACACATAGTTTTTTGAAGGCATTTTGCCTCTTTCTTTAAGTTTACATTTTTTAAAGACGCTTAAAAAAATGAACTTTCCCAAATATATATATATATATATATATATATATCAATTGGTCTATCTGCGAGAGGACAGCTGTATGTGGCTGGCTACATATTTTACAAGAAGAATACAATCAAGAACAGATTTGCACCACTTTTATGCCTCCTTACGACGATTAAAATCTTATATTGATAATAAAACTGATGTCTACAATCCTTATTCTAATTTGATTCAAATGCATTACATAACTTTGAATCTAGAAAATGTGTCAAATAAAAATCTTATGCTTAAAGCGTATCAAGAGGAAATTTACATTCAGGGAATCTTGTACAATTGCGTTATATTGTCTATGAATCAAATCCAATGCAAATATGATATTTTCGAATTTTTCAATGGCGGGTTGTGCGCAGATGATATCCCCTAAAGAAACGTTTAAAATACTCCTAAGAAACTGCAATTTTGTAAAAAACAAAATTATGTCTAATAAATATTGTTCAAATTTAACCAAAAAATCAGAGATACCTGAATTTTCAACTCACTTTGTCTAAAACTAAATAGAGCAAAGATTTTGGCGTTTACAGCACGCAGTTGTGTTCCAAAATTCATGATGATCGATTAATTAGTTTAGGAGTGAATCTTGTACACACAAATATATACGTAATTTATCATGCTGCTAGAATAATTTCTAATTAACCAGCATCATACTGTCTGGGACATAGTACAATATACACTATATATATAAAATAAAATGTAGTAACACGAAATTACATAACCATCGATGCAATAATTTATTTCAACCTTGTGGTATTGTCAAGCATCCAATTTAGATGATTACATTTTTGAAACTGAAAAAAAGGGAAATTCACACTCGACAATTCAAATATAATTAGAGGGAGAGGGAGTGACAACCTATTTAATACATATTTAGAGAGAGGGGGAAATTTGAAGCATATTTAATCTATAATTATGTAG
>OY744541.1:79289707-79302207 GCA_963556195.1 Sepiola atlantica
TATATGATTTTATATATATATATATATATATTATTTTTTATATATATATATATATGAATTTTTATATATATATATATATGATTTTTTATATATATATATATATATGATTTTATATATATATATATATATATATATATATATATGATTTTTTTTATATATATATATATATATATATATATGATTTTTTATATATATATTTATATATATATGATTTTTTATATATATATATATATATATATATGATTTTTTATATATATATATATATATGATTTTTTATATATATATATATATATATATATGATTTTTTATATATATATATATGATTTTTATATATATATATATATATATATATATATGATTTTTTATATATATATATATATATGATTTTTTATATATATATATATATATATATATATATATATATATGATTTTATATATATATATATATATATATGATTTTATATATATATATATATATATATATATATACATATGACTTTTTAATAATATATATATATATGATTTTTTATATATATATATATATATGATTTTTTATATATATATATATATATGATTTTATATATATATATATATATATATGATTTTTTATATATATATATATATATATATATATGATTTTATATATATATATATATATATATATATATATATATATGATTTTATATATATATATATGATTTTTTATATATATATATATATATATATATATATATATATATATATGATTTTTTATATTTACAATAATTATTCTATAACATCAAGTTATATAACAGCTCAATAGTGCGGAACTAACGCTGTAATAGAGCATAGTTTAATGTTATTCAAACCACATTGAATGCCGGGAACTGAAACGGATTAAAATAATTTAAAATTGTTTTTCTACCCGTCTAAGTTCAGGTAGTATGATGACTTTGGTGGATTTTGTAAATTAAATATTAAATATTTCTGGTCAAGGTTAAGTATATGGGGAATACCTATACACACATACAGACGCATACACTCACACACATATACATATATATATACATATATACAAATGCATACATAGATATTCATACATGCATCCATATGCACATACATATACATGAACACACAGATACATATACATACATACACATACACACACATACACACATGTACATATGTATACATACATATACTTATAAATTTCATATTTTCACACACATGCATATACATATATCCACAAAACATACCTACACATATTACCAAAATCATTTTCAAAAATTATATATTGCTTACATTACTCACAATTACTGGCTCCCACCATTTTAGTCCCTCCACCCATGGACCATAATTTCTTTTTAACAACTTTAACTAAAACACCTTACCGCCAATATTATCTTTAATCCTCTGACAAGTTTTAACTTCACCATTCTTAATACAATTACAACTAATAATAAAAAATTTTAATACCACTGCCACTAATTCATATATGACTTTTACTAAAAATAAAAGTAATTACCATTATGTTTTATTAATTCATTAGTAAATATTACTTAGAATTAAAATACACTTATATATCCCCCTAAATAATTAAAACTAAATGTTAATAGGCCAAATATCATAGTATAATTTATTAATACTACTGTCATAAATCTATATACGATTTTTACTAAAAATAATAACAACTATATTTTATTAACTCACTGACAAACATTATCGAGAATTAAATTCATTTATCACCAATAATAATTTAAACTAAATATTACTTTTAAGTTTTTTTATCGTGGAAATTTAGCCGTCTGCATTAAATAGGTCGACACATCTCTATTCCCTTGACACGCGACAAAACCACACCTGCAAAATATCGGTCGCCTCAGGCTAGCCACCTGACCCTATCCCGTCCACAACAACTCTTAAATGGCTATAGACACCAACCCCTAACACCCACTCTACCTCTCTTTCTTTCTCTTCTCTTTCCCTTTCTTAACCTTTCCCTCGCCCCCTGCCCCAGCTCAGCGTTGAATAAGAATAAAATTATGAATTATTGTAAATTAAACTTTTTTAACGGTCAATCTTTTTTTAAATACGTCACATGACTATTATTCCTTCTTCTTCTTCTTTTTGCTTAACTCCATTCTTCCTGGATTTTACCGACCGGGTTGGACCACAAAAAAAACCTTTTGCCTGATGAAACCTCAGTTCTTGATAGCTGTAGATCGATAACATCGACATGCCAGTGTAGCAGACGTTGTACATGTTTAAATAAAAAGCATTAACTATATATATATATATATATATATATATATATATATATATATATATATATAGCTCTATCTGTTTGATCTGCCAAGGGAAAGAACTTTCACAATCTGACTATATTATAAATTGTTATATTTCTTTCAAAGTGCTCGACTTAAATGGATCTTTTCTTGCAATAGCTTAGTCATAATTAGAAGTATGTCTGCACATATGTAGCCACAATGTTTATATTAATAAAAATGTATACTAAATATATAACTCTACTTCTTATTGAGCACTGTTACATAAACACAGAAAGGTATCAAATAATTCACTCCTATGACAAAAAAAAATTCTTTCGTTTTGTTCAAAGTAAAAATTGGATTACCAAACCCTTAAAATTAGATTACGAAACCATCAAAATTGGATTACGAAACCCTTAAAATTGGATTATGAAACCCTTAAAATTTGATTACGAAACCCTCAAAATTGGATTACGAAACCCTTAAAATTGGATTATGAAACCCTTAAAATTGGATTACCAAACCCTTAAAATTTTATTATGAAACCCTTAAAATTGGATTACGAAACCCTTAAAATTTGATTATGAAATCCTTAAAATTGGATTACGAAACCATCAAAATTGGATTACGAAACCATCAAAATTGGATTACGAAACCATCAAAATTGGATACGAAACCCTCAAAATTGGATTACGAAACCCTTAAAATTGGATTACGAAACCCTTAAAATTGGATTACGAAACCCTAAAAATGTCAAATAAATAAATAACAAAACATAATAAAAGGGCTCGAAAAGTCTTTACGGGATGAGCCACAACACCTCCACTCTTAACGCAGGACTCACGGTTGCAGGCGTTAGTCATGGCGGCTCTTTTTTCTCATTTTTCCCGGCATTGCTCGCTTGAATTTATTTCAGGTCTGGCCCGCCTTGTTCTCATCAGGGAAATCACTTTTCCTGCTATCGTTGCATCATCCTGCACCACCGGGGCGGAGTCGAATGGAAAGTGTGGAAACAGCCGTAGGTTCCGCGGGGGGGGGGGAGGGGGAGGGGTATACAAAAAAAGCAGAACGGGCAGAAGAATGGGTCGCACGGTGTGTAGCCTTTCGTTAGGTACATCGGGATTAATAAAGCGAAACCTTCACACGCCTTTCTTTCTTCCGCCATTACTTAAACAGAATAAAAATGGCGAATGCTGACCGGGCGTTGTAAAGATGAAGCGATTTTCGAAACATGGAAAATAAAAGTTAAGAGTTAAAGCCGAGGTAAATGATTGAGGTAAACATGGCGGAGGATGAATAGCTTAAACAGCTGGCTTTTTTTGGAGTGTTTTCTTACTAATGGGTAACCACTTATCAAGGCTAAGTAACTCGAGGATAATGATTAATGTAAAGGATTGACATTTTGAATGATGATGAATACTATGAGAGGATTGAAAAGCTCCAGATACCACATACTGAATGCAACAGATAGATATATATATGTATATACATATATATATATATATATATATATATATATATATATATATATATATATATATATATATAGAGAGAGAGAGAGAGAGAGAGAGAGAGAGAGAGAGAGAGAGAAAGAGAGAGATTCTTAAAAAGAGGCAAAATGCCTTCCAAAAACCATCTGTTAGATGCAGATATTTTTTCATTAAATTCAAATAATTTTTTATCTTCAGCTTTTTTCTAATAATTTCACTCGGTACAACGCGACTCATCAGAGCTTTAAACAAATGAAAAGGCATTAAACTTATTTTTTCTGGTCTTGTTGAAGTGGCGTCTGGGGTTGTGTGGACTTACGGTGTAATGTCTCCTTTAAATTTGAACTTAAATCGCCCATCGTCGCTAGTAAGTATAAATTATATATATATATATATATATATATATATATATATATATATATATATGTGTGTGTGTGGTACAAAACTTTATTATTGCTATATGTATATACCGTATTTATTTTTAAACATGATGAATTCAAAAGACTCGAAAAGACTAGTCAATCGGTTCCAAACCTTGCTCAACAGAGCTAAATCGAGGTTAAGATTAAGACAAAATAAATAGTACTATGGAGATTATAACGAGGGAAAGTGTGGAAAACGTGAATCAAGTAGAAACTACACTAAGTCCGAGAAGAGTTTCTCTTTGCTTACAAGGAGAAGGTCGCAAAGACTTAATCTGATTTTTTCTAGAATCTGCAGGAAGAGTGTAACTCACTGAGAATGGAAAATAACAACACAAATAACAACACAAATAACAACAGTAGTAACACTTCCTTTTCATCTGGAGATTCTAGAAAACATTTACATTAAGTGTTTGCTACCTTCTCTTGGTAGGCAAAGAAAAAACTTAATGTAGTTTCTATTGGTGTCAACTTATTTTCTCTTCCCTTCACTATGATCTCCATAGAATTATTTTTTTCTTTTAATACGAACATCGATTTAGCTCCGTTGTGCGAGGTTCGAAACCGGTTAGCTAGCCCTTTCAGTTTTTACATTTTTTTAAATCTATCATGAGTATATATATATATATAGTGTTTATATTCCACCTACCAAAGAATACAGTCTTTAATCAAATCATTTATTTTTATTTTTATATTTGCTTTTGCACGGCAGAATTGCTGTTGGTCTTACATTTATATATATATATATATATATATATATATATATATATATATATATATATATATATATATGCATATATAAAATATGAAGCTAAAAGTATATTTTAGTAGATAAAACCTATAGTGAAATGGTTTAACCTCAGTATACGAGATAGAGCAATTATAAAGATAAATCAAAGAAGAGGGATAAACATGTACGAATGACAAATCTATTTCAACTTCGATTATTCAATGCAAGGTGTACTCGGTAAAAACATGTTTATTTTTTCTTATATATTATCTTCATATATATATATATATATATATATATATATATATATATATATATATATATATATATATATATGTTCCTATATTTAGAGTTATGTCCATGTGGCAGTGTATTTTATTTGTTTCACTTTTTTTACTTACATTTTTATTTATTCATTTATATAATATATATGTGTGTTTTTATCATAACTGTGTGTTTTGTAATGATTGAATAATATTGATGTTTTGTTGGACTTCTATTTGTGATGTGTTTGAATCGATGCAGAAGAAGTGACTTATTAGAATAAATAAAACACTTTTTTAAAGTAAATAATAAATTCCAAACAAATAAAACGAATGCCATGACCTGAAATCGAAATTGAAACCGACACCTTCAATCTTAGGTTCTACAAAGTGAGCTATTTTGACGTTCTTATAAATAGAGCTTAAAACATTACCATAACAAAGTAATTATGACGTGATGTCATAGATTTATGATTTACGCCATGTTTAAAGACATAGATTCAAACATAAGTGATAATAAAACAAATAAATGAATGGGTAAACATTATCAATAGGGTTCGGAATTATTTTAATGGTCCCAAATAATTTATTTTGCCTAACCCTACGTATTTGCGTTAAAACAATTTAATATTTAAGGCATACTTGAATTTTCGTACTTCTCGTATTAGAAATATGAAAAAATTTCATCCAACTCAAATCTTTTAAAGTCATCGTTCATATAGGCACGAAGTCCCTATATGTTATCCTAAAGGAGAGAATGTTTAAGTATTTAGTTTCCAATCCATATAAAAACAATTTTCATCCCACATTCTATAAAAAAGACAAACATGGGTTTATTTATATATAAATAAATACAAAGTAGAATCAAATATGAAACTAAAAGTAAACTTTTAGTAGATAGAACCCATAGTGAAATGGTTTAAGCTCAATATACGAGATAGAGCAATTATAAAGATAAATGAAAGAAGAGTGATAAACATGTACGAATGTCCAGATTTATTTCAAACTTCGATTGTTCAATGCAAGGTATATTCTGTAATAAAATTATGTTTATTATTCTTTCCTTAAGCCAAGGCTTTTCAAAGATTGAAATGTTATCATCAGAGGAATTATACAGACAGATAAGTTGGAAGTGGAAAAGCCAAAATTCAACATTTAAAAAAATATTATTAAGAAATGGAGAGTGAACAAAAGTTCGTGTAAAAAAGATATGGGGTTTGTCCAGATGGTAATTGTCCGTTGATAAGATGTCCAATGAAAGGAGATTTAGATGGAGAAGAAAAATTTTTCGTAGAGGCAGCATGGAAAAGCGTTCAAAAATGAAATAATTCCAATAGTGAGATGTTGAGTTCAAATCGTAGATGAAACGCACTTAACCGGAATTAATATGAGAAATCGGGCCATTTTAAAAATATTTCCGTGGCCGGAGTTGAATCGTATAAAAATGACTTTAGTAATGAAAAATGTAAGCAATTCTAAGAAAAAATCCTTAAGTTTAAAACGAGGCCAAATTAGGAGGAGAGTTGTAAAGAAGGGAAAGTGAAGCATAAGGGAAGAATGTGGTAGGGTTAGTTGAATGAGCCATGGCTGCTGCTGCTGGAAGGGAAATACAAATATATCCCGTCACGTAAAAACTTGGCAGGAAACAAAAGCAGTCGGTCCCCGTGGATTAAATAAAGGGTTCCGTTCGAATGTCCATACAGATTCCCGAGTTTGACATATAGATTCCCGAGTTAAACAAGACTCACCTAAACAAGATCAGAGATCACATCGGCAGAAACGCTGTGAGAATAACCTCCATGATGAGATCATTAGTCAGAATAAACAAAATAATACACATTAATAACCCCCATCTAAAAATTTCCGAAACAATTTTTTTTGTTTTAAGGGAGACATAATGTTGTTTATTCTTCAATTAAAATATGAGTTATTCCCTTTGCTAATTGTGTTTGTTCTCCCATAGTTAAAACATATCTTTATGGTACCAGTTTTTACAGCAGGATTACATTACTGTTGCAAACTAAGTTATTATAGTGCTAATAACATGGTATAGCAATACCAAATGAAAATTGGCTACTCAGAATTGTAGTTTGATATGTTAACTTAAATGCTATTCAGATCTAACTTTCAAATTCTCACGAGATTGGTTCATATGTAAGATATCATTTTAAATATCTTTACCGATAATATATTTAAACGTTCATTTAAAATAATAAACATTTCATTCATAACTTTGTTGTAAACACGAAACAAAATCTGTCTCATTTATTCATATAGATAAATAAACATTAACATCCGAACTATTTCGATACAGATTTATCTTTCAAATATAAAGGTAAAGAAAGGAAAAGAAAGAAGAAATCAATTTGCATTTTCACTTGCAATTTAGTAATGTATTTAAATTTGTTGAAAATCAAGACAGGCTCATTAGAACACAAACGCTAAATATATGTCTAGGAAATATAAAGATATTGATAAATGAAACTATTTGTTGTATTAAAATCAAAGCAATCATTGTTTAAAGAAAACAATACCACATAATAGTTGATTTCTTTTTTATGGAAATCGCTCCAGACAAAGCATGAAGCCACTTGATGTAAGGAGCTAAATAATAATACTTCCAGGTAAAAAAAAAACTATCAAACGATAAGTGTTAGATGGATAGATTTCGACCTTAAAAAACAGCAATTATTCTCCCTTTGTCAGAAACATCGATCAGGGAATGTGAGGAATAAATGACAAAATAAAGTCTACTGTTCATTGTCTTTAGTTCCATTACTTTGTGAATAAATAAGATTAATAAGGTGCCCTTTTTCAAAACTAATATATAAATTAGTTAACGTTGCGTCTGATATTGTATATATATATAAGCAGTATATAAAAAAGATGGTGTCTGTAAAGTTGGACTAACTTGAAATACGGCGTTTTGACGTCACCGTTTTTTTTTTGTTGTTTTTTTTTAAATTACTAAAATTATTCATGAATTATCTCCTTTGAACCATTTAGATAACATATCTCCCTTGAATTATTTCTCGGTATTAATGTTAGAAATGTTATTTGATTAGGTATTTATTTATATTTATTTCATCTTATTTATTTAGCTATTTATTTTATCTTATCTATTTTAATTTATTTATTTATTTAATTTCTTTCTCTTCGATATGAGATAAGGCTTTCAAACAAAGACGTAAGACGCGCAGCCGTTAAAAACAAAAACAAAAAACAGACGAGACGCTAAGTCATCAAACGACACGTTAGACGCTAAGCCGTTGAAACTAAGTTGATTTGATTTCATTGAACAGTTATATTGAAATGCGATCCAGATAATGGGGCCTCACATCAGTGAGGTGAGGGGGCGATACGCAAACAAGCCATCGGGAGAAAGGCCCTGAAACGGTGCGTATTCTTTGTTGATGACCCGACATTGTCTGAAGGCTGAAATGAAGTATTACACCAGTAAAACAGCCGAGAAACTATATATATATGAGCCCACAATGTAAGCTTTTTTTTCGAAAAAACAATATCTTCTGTTATCAGCTCGCTTCATAGCGAGTGTCTGCTACCGTTCCGGTAGCTAGTTTCATTCTATTCATGAAAAGATTTTCATGTTTCCAATACTCTATAAATGACGTGAAACTGATGCAGTGCTGACAGCAAGTGTCTGAGACATTTCTTTGACAATTTGACGTGAATGTTGATAAAGAAGTGCTTGCAGTTGTTCATTGTCAAGATTACACGGCCGTTCTCTACCTTCTTTATCTGTAAGCCTCTCATCTCAACAACTGAATTTCTGGAACCACCTTCGTACAGTCCGATCGCTCGTTGATCCATCTCCCCATGCTCTATTAATATTGACAAAAGTGTCGGAGGTAGTGTGCCCAAGTTTGAACTCATGCAACATAAGAAGGCGATGGGCATGTTTTGCCATGTTTATCATGGAAGGTCTTCTATGCTTCAAAAATATTTTCTATCTAAACAAAAGTTACAAATTATTATTGAGAACATAGTAATTATGTGTGACGTTGCTGTTTATGGTTATGTATGGCGTTGCCACTTCATCGTTATGTGTGACGTTGCTGTTTATGGTTGTGTGTGACGTTGCTGTTTAGGGTTATGTGTGACGTTGCTGTTTAGGGTTATGTGTGACGTTGCTGTTTATGGTTATGTGTGACGTTGCTGTTTAGGGTTATGTGTGACGTTGCTGTTTAGGGTTATGTGTGATGTTGCTGTTTATGGTTATGTGTGACGTTGCTGTTTAGGGTTATGTGTGACGTTGCTGTTTATGGTTATGTGTGACGTTGCTGTTTATGGCTATGTGTGGCGTTGCTATGTTAAGATTTACTAGTAATAAACTACAAATTATGTGTTAATATGGCTATTTAAACGCCATTACTTTTGTAACGACCTAATAGATAGATTACTTCTACTAGTGATTTATGAGAAAGCAAAAAAAAAAATGTATAAATTATAAAATTAGTTTTATGTAGACTTTAAAGAAATGTACGTCTTCAAAATATATTTCTAATGTTTTTATGTTTCTTATTTGTAAACTTGAACAGTTTAGAGATACTAAGTTTCTAGATAAATTTTACTTTTTTCGTGTTTTATTTTATTTATTTTTTTTATTTATTTAAGATCATGTTTCTCTCCAGTTCTCTTAAAGAAGCTAAACGTTATTTTGAAAACAGAGTCGTTGATTCGATAACACAGAAAATAACTATGAGAACAGTTTAAGAACGAATGAAATTCTGGTGTTTTCATTACATTGGGATCGTTCAACATTATTATGTTATTATTTTTCAATTTCTGTTTTCATTTTAACTTTGATTTGATTTATTTATTTTCTTTCCGTTTCGCTTCCTGCATTCCGCGTTTTTTACTCGGCCCACACCGGAAATGCTTGTGCTGCTAGCAAATAACGCAGAAAAACGAAACGAAACAGGACGAGACTAAAAAAAGGATGAAAGAATTTATATAAACTTATAATGCAGCAGATCAACGGCAAAAGTAAATATATATATAACTTGTATTTAGAGGATCTGTCGTTTTCTTATAAATATTTTAAATCAAAACTTCAAATGTATCAATCAATTGCCTTTAATAAAAACGATGTGCACGCGTGAAAAATACAAGTGCACAAAAATGTCCATAAATATTTCGCCACACACACACCCATATATATATATATATATATATATATATATATATATATATATATATATATATATATATATATATATATATATGAGGAAAAACAAACAATGTTTCAGACAAAATGTAAAATAAAAATGGAATAAAGGATAAGCAAATCAACAACTAGCAAAAATAATCTCAAAAACACATATTGAACAGTTCTACCAAAATATTTCGATCGTTTATAATACGACCTTCTTCAGTAGGTAGCAGAACTTTAATTAAAACAGAAAAGTTTTCAAATTTATACAAAGAACGCGATAGGAAAAAAATAGTCAAACAATAGAAATGTTCAAAAAGAAGAAGAAGAAGAAGAAGAAGAAGAAAGAGAGAAAACAAATCAGCAGTTAGCTTTTGAACGCTAGAAGTTGGAAGCGTAGATTAGTAGTAATTTGAAATTACTGACCAAAGAGTTAAACAACAAAGGGGGAGTAGGAGGCGGCGGAGGAGGAGGGGGAGGAAAAAGGATTAAACGTTATCAGTGGTCATATTTATTTAAGTTCATTTAAATTAGAATCGTTCTAGCAGAAGAGGTAGCAATGTTATAAAATCCTTGTCTTTGGATGATTGTGTTGTTATGACGTAGGAGTAAACGTGATTCTATGAGACGACGAAGTTTAGTGTCGTGTATATGTTTTATTAAAATTGCACTTTCTGTATTGAAATGATGACCACAAGAAATCATGTGGGTGCATAGCGCATTTGAGGTATCACAATTTTTTGTAGCACGATTATGTTCATAAATTCGTTTCTTTAATGGACGTTGTGTCTCGCCAAAATATATTTTTCCACAATCGGCGCATGGTATAGTATGAATTCAAGCTGGAGTGGGAGATGTAAGGACTTTATTTTTGTTTTTATGTTTTTGTAAAATGTTTTTAATAGTGAGTGAGGTAGCTTGGATAATTCTGAAACCATGTCGTGAAATATATATATATGTAAATTTTGATGTTTCACTGAGAATAGTGTATATCCAGTAAAGTCCGGAACAAGGCCAAGATAAACAAGCTCGATGAGACCCGATTATAGGGTACAGAGCATTTATACTTATATTTGGAGAGTCTACCAAGATATTTTTTACAAAGAGGATTACTCACAACAACATAAACATATTTTATTATATTATTTATTTATTTTGTAAAGTTATTGTTCCCTACACGTGTTTCGCTACCTAGCAATGTACTTGCTAGGCAGTTGATTAGGGGAGATACAAAACCTAAGATATTGACCTCAACAACTGACAATACCACACAGGGGATTGACCTAGTTGAAATTACTTAAGAAGAAGAAAAGAAAATAAGCTCAAATGACAACTCAAACAACTCGCTAATATGTGGTAGCTGTGATGTGCTCCCGCAAGAATTCAGTCCGATGCAATCCAAACAGTGGTAAAATAGGGGAAAACTTCTTTTTTTTAATTACTAAAATTATTCATGAATTATCTCCTTTGAACCATTTAGATAACATATCTCCCTTGAATCATGTCTCGGTATTAATGTTAGAAATGTTATTTGATTAGGTATTTATTTATATTAATTTTATTTATTTATTTAGCTATTTATTTTATCTTATTTATTTTAATTAATTTATTTATTTAATTTGATGTGCTTCCACAAGAATTCAGTCCGATGCGATCCAAACAGTGGTAAAATAGGGGAAAGGGGAAAAAGACAAGGGGAGGATATATATATATATATATTTTTTTTTTTTCATTTCTATGAGTACGGCTGTTAACAACAGATATATATATATATATATATATATATATATATATATATATATATATATATATATATATATATATATATGGTACACGTATTGTATTAGTGTCTATCCATTGAAACTACAGTGTTTATAAAAAGTGGTCAATAACAAGTACAGCTGTTCTTTAGTATACATTTTTATTTATACAAACATTAATGGTTACCCGATACTAAATTATAAAAATATCTCATCTCCACAAAAAGATTTACTTAAAGGGAAAGTTTTCCAAATTAATCTCACTTTACTGTCGTCTTTGGTCTGAAGAGGTTGACTCTCTGTGAAGAGTACAGCCGAAACATGTATGCACATATGTAACCAATAATGTTTGTATAAATAAAAATTATACTATATATATATATATATATATATATATATATATATATATATATAAA
>OY744541.1:79307207-79332207 GCA_963556195.1 Sepiola atlantica
TTTTTTTTTTACCTTTTTCTTCTTAAGTGACTTCAATCAGGTCAATCCCCCGTGGAGAATTGTCAGTTGTTGAGGTCCAAATTTTCGGTTTTATATCTCCCTTGATGAACTGCTCTGGTAGCGAAACACGTGTAGGTAAAAATGATTTTAGAAAAAAAATACATAATAAAGCAAAAAAAAAACTTTTTTGTTGTGATGAATCCTTTCTTGAATGAATGTATTTGTAAACTCTCCAAATATATATATATATATATATATATATATATATATATATATATATATATATATATATATATATATAGTATGCAGAGTTGAATGATTTCGATGGGAATTCGAGTAAGAAAGCTCAATGTATTTATAACAGAGCAAGAATAAATTTTAAAAGAAAAAACTAAACACACACTATAATGCGCCTTAACGTGTGTTTTGTTTTTTTTTCCTTTAAAATTTATATATAAATATATATATATATATATATATATATATATATATATATATATATATATATATTTAAGTGATATATTTTTGAAAATCAGCACATGGTGCAAGTTAAATGAAAAATCATTTATTACATTTTTTTGCAAGCTTTCGTTGTAAAACAACTTTGTAAGACGAGACTGTCTTATAGGTTTTTTTTCTTTTCTTCTTCTTCCTCATTTTGATGGTATTAATCCCGAGGGGTCGAATCACAGTGGAACAGAAAAGCAAGTCAAGTTGTAAAAGACGTTAGGATAAGTATAGTCCGGTCGATGTTATGAGCAGATTGCCGCTTATTGAATAAGGAAATTGACAGTATCTTTGAAGCACGCATTAAAATGTATTTAATTGAAATATTTCTGAAAATCAGCACATGGTGCAATTAAAATGAAAAATCATTTATTTATTTATATTCTTTTTGCAAGCTTTCGTTATAAAACAACGTTGTATGTGGAGACTGTCTTATAGTTTCTTTTTAGTTTTTTTTATTCTTCCTTCTTTTGATAAAGTTCCGATATGTTCGTCGAACACTCTCGACAAGTCTTCTATCTGTTCCCGCTTCTAAGTACATATAGATATTAATTTCCCTTAATTACGTGACAGTTTCTGTTGGCCGAGTGGATATTGCGACTGCTTGCAGATTCTAGGCTGACTCTGTGGACCGGGTGCGCGCCTCCCAACCGTCTGAAATTGTTACTTTCCTGCACTGATGAGAGCAATATGCTTTAAGCCCTAGCGTCTGTAGGTATTAATAATTTAATATTTATTTATAAACATTATATATATACATATATGTGTGTGTGTGTGTGTGTGTAGGAGAGGCAAGGACAGGCAGGGCAAAAAGACAGGAAAAGAGAAAAGAGTAAGAGGTAGGAAGAAATTAATAAAATAGAACCAAATTGGAGGGAGGTTAGGGTTAGAGTTAGGGTTAGGTTGTGTGTGTGGGTTAGGGTTAGGGTTAAGGTTAGGGTTATGTTGTGTGTTAGGGTTAGGGTTAAGGTTAGGGTTTGGTTGTGTGTGGGGGTTAGGGTTAGGGTTAAGTTGTGTGTGTGGGTTAGGGTTAGGGTTAAGGTTAGGTTTAAGTTGTGTGTGTGGGTTAGGGTTAGGTTTTGTGTGTGGGTTAGGGTTAGGGTTACGGTTAGGGTTAAGGTTAGGTTGTATGTTAGGTTGTATGTGTTAGGAGTAAAGACATAGCAATTTGACAGTTTCTTTTAAAAAAGTAGAATTGCACTATATCTGTATTTTTTTTAAATGGATAGAATTTTGGCGTCATTTTCCTAAAAATGTTTCGATGATTCGATTACACCCACAAGTATAGACCGTCACGGGAGACACAAACACTGAAATGTTCAATATCATAACCATATAGATTGGTAGAGTTTGATATATATTTCTCATTAATCCTGTATGCTCAATTTAAAATGCTGTCTCAGCTGAATTCGGATGACTTGCTGTTCAATGAAGCTTATTTCTCTGCGAGATTTCAGGTATTTAATTTAGTTCAGTCGCAATAGCAAAAAATTAAATCTATGTCAGTCGGAGATGGGAAAAAAAAGATGGCGTTTTTTTTTAATTCATTACTCATATCCCGTTTGAATCACAGAATAGCATATAGAGCGTGTAAGACTAAATGAAACACCGTCAATCTTGGCGCAAAACTTCTAATACATAATTGAACTAATCAAACAGCCGCGCTCGAACACGCCCCTTGATACGCACTATTAAGTAAACGTGAACAAACACACGAGATGCGTACAAACACACAAATATAAAACTGTAGAAAAACGGCGCGAATTCTTATAATCTCTTTATTTCTGCTTCTTTGGGTATCGCTTATTTTTTTTTTATCAATGAACTCATTTCAACCATTAATGAAAATATTTAACAAAATTATAACATCATAAAGCAAAAAAAAAAAAAACGTTTCAAAAAGAGGAAGGAACATTAGTGCGTCATTTACAGATATGTATGTTTAATTTATGATACCGCCGATTTCACGCTATCGACTTATTTTTGTTTGCGTGTTTTGGGAAATATTTTGTTATATGTTTAAAATTCCCATTGCTGAGATGAAAGATTTTTTTTTGTCATTAAAGGAATCAAAGGGAAAAATTTGTCTCTTTAAGATACATGTTCCGTTCTAAGTAGCTTGCTCCAATTCTCTCTCTCTATATATATATATGTATACATCCATATATTTATGTGTGTGTATTTGCTCAAGTGTCAATGAGTTCTTACATATGTGCCAGTGTAAGCAAAAATTTGAATGGTTATGCTTATATATATATATATATATATATATATATATATATATATATATATATAGTAAGCTATGAAAATATATTCATGGCAATTAAACTACACAGAGGCTCCCGTGTTTATTGCCCGAGGGGAATCTTCAGGCTAAAATGCATGGAATAATTTCTGCCGGTAGTTTTTATATACACGGCTAGCTAGTTAACCAATCAGATTCTTTGTTCTCCCAGCCAATTGTTGGGCTTCTCACGAACAAAGGTGTAGTTAGTGTTACTTCCTATATCCTGTTATATTGTTCTGTTTCATATAGATTGGCCTATATCCTGTTTCCTTTGTTGTATCAATATAATAGGTTAACTTATTTTAACACGTGGTTCCTTGTATTTCTATTTTAGGTTTTAATTTTTATATTGTTAGGTTTTTGTTTAGTTTAGTTTTTTACTTGTTTGTGTATTTATTTATTTATCGTAAGCCTGAGGTAAATTTATTTCTGTGTAGGCAGCTGTTTGCTATCTCACTTCTACAGTTTAATAGATTTCGGGGGTCTTTAAAGTTTAGGATTTCAAATATATATCGTAAAGCAAATGATGTCAATAACACACACACACACACACACACACACAAATATATATATATATATATATATATATATATATATATATATATATATATATATATATATATATATATGGCACAATCACGTTGACACACCGGTTCCCGTTAGATCACCGAAGTTATGCGGCGTCGAGCCTGGCCAGTACTAAATGGGTGAATATAATTGTTTCTAGTCGTCTTGTATTACTACTTGCCATTGAAATCAAGCAGTGCCGAGTCCGGAGAGCGGTTGTTGGGGTTGCGCAACCCTTGCAATTACAAATTCACGCACGGGGCACTCATACGTCGAAATCGACGGGAGAGTCCATCATATATATATATATATATATATATATATATATATATATATATATATATATATATACGTAGATAAGTGATGAGTATAAAAATGAAATAAAGTGCAATATTTATATAATCATTGATTGTTCAAACAAGGGTAACTTTTTTCTTCCTTAATCCATGGATTTCCAACGATATGCTCTCATCATCGGTGGGAACTGCAATGCTAAAATTTTTAAATATTAACATGTCAAAGACATGAAAATACTAATAATTTAAAAAGTTTAAAATATGCAGAGAATTTCCTCTGGGGATAAGATCATATCTTATCTTTTATCTGTGGATAATAAAATGTTTTTCTTTATCTTACGCTTGTTAAAACAATTGATGATTTAATAAATATTGCACTTCATCCAATTTTTATTCGCCTCATTTATCTACTTATACTTTTGCTCTGTCTCATATATCGAGCTTTGACTATTTAAGATAGGATATAATTCAGAGATATGTCTTTATCTTTATTTTGATATTTCATATATATATATATATATATATATATAATATATATATATATATATATATGTATATATATATATCGAGAAAGCAAATGATATATATGTTAATAAATTCCCTCCATCACACACACACACACACACACACACACACACACACACACACACACACACACATATATATATATATATATATATATATACGAGAAATGCAAAAAGAAAAACAAGAGATATTTTTTATATATTCCTCAACGTTTCAAGACTTCCTCAGGATGATAATTTTCAGAAAAAGTCATGCAAGTACATCGAAATATTGGGTTGACATGATAAGTTGATAGGAAAAGAAGTAGTATCTCACTCTTTCGACTACTTCTTTCATACTCTTACCCATCCCTACCTATTTTCACGTTATCTTCATTCTTCAAATCCTTTTCTAAAACTATGATACCACCTACATACCAAATACACAGAGTTTCCCCCTTCCCTCCTCTTTCCCCAGCCCCTCAAAATCCCTGCCGCACCTCACCACGACAAAAACCTCAGTAGCCCCTCCCCTCTCTCCCACCCTAAGACGAATTCACTAACACTCTAACCCCTCCTTTTTTCACTGCTGCCTTAATGGTACCCACTCAAAAGCTTTCCTTATTCATTTCACTCTTTGCTACTGACTTCTCGCAGCCCGGACCCTCGTCTAGCACTCTTAGTAGCCACAGCTACTACTTTTCCTTATCAACTTATCATGTCAACCCAATATTTCGATGTACTTGCATGACTTTTTTCTTAAAATTATCATCCTGAGGAAGTCTTACAATAAAAACGAAACGTTGATGAATATATAAAAAATATCTCTTGATGTTTCCTTTTTCATTTCCCATTACGTCAGATTACTCTCATCTTTTCTTTCTCATATATATATATATATATATATATATATATATATATATATATATATATATATATATATATATATATAAGTGATGAGAATAAAACTTGGATAAAGTGCAATATTTATGTAATCATCAATATTCATTCACTGTGGAGGTCCCCAGATGCCGGAGAGCATTCTACTCAAATAGCTTCTTTCCTCGTGCTGCTGGCCTCTGGAACTTCCTTCCCTGCCCCCTGTTTCCTCGACAGTACTGACATGCAGAAATTTAAAACTAATGTAAACAGACATCTCGCTGCTCAGATTCCAATTTAAGCTGAACCACCAATCCTTCTCCCCTTTTCCTTTTACTCAGTAACCCCTTACGTTTACAGTGGCGTCCTGCCCTATTTGGGGTGAATCATGTTAAAAAAAACAAAAAAACTGTTCAAACAAGGGTAATATTAAAAACTGTTTTCCTTTCCTTAATCCATGAATTTTCAACGATATAATCTCATCAGGAGTGGAAATTCGACAGATAAGTCAGTAAAATTTACTGCAATGACAACATTTGTAAATATAAAAATTTAAAAGACATGAAAATACTAATAATTTAAAACGTTTAAAATATGAAAAAAAACATATCTTTATATTTATTTTAATATTTCACAAACACACACACACGCGCGCACACACACATATATATATATATACATATATATATATATATATATATATATATATATATATATATATATATATATATATATATATATATATATTATTAAATCTTATTTATTAATCTATAGATAATTCTGTTTCATCTTTTGAAAACTAATCAGTATAGCTGTAACCAACCGGCCTACCAACCAACGGGGGTTGAACCAACAACCCTGTTAATCCATTGGCCATGTAGGTCAGCTGCGATATCCACAGACAGTTCTTTCGTCTGTTTACGCGTGACTAAACACAGCGAGCATATAAACCCAAAGATTCGAACCCAAGGCATCAGTGACGACAAACACTTAACGGTCTACAGTTTGTACTAACGCGCCTGATGCTCTTAATGGGATATATATATATATATATATATATATATATATATATATATATATATATATATATTGCGTTTAAACGCATTCTTACGATTTAGATTACCTAGAAGATTCAATTCCTATTATTGAAAAATATTGCTTTACGCTAAATTAGAAAAGTATCATTTGCTCTACTAGACTCCTCCACCTATAAGGGGTATAATCATCCACGGACAGCTGTGTATTCTTTACAAGAGTAATCAGTGTGGCAAGACACAATGAGTACAACACACATGAGATTTCAACCTCGTGTATATATATATTTTTATATGATTATTATATTATTAGTGTATTTTTGTGAGAATCTTCTTAAAACTGTGTTCTGCGGCTACGGTAGTCAAATGACATCCCGTAGCTGCAATCAGTCCTCCATGCTAGTCCCAGGCTATCTGGCCTTGTCATGCGCAAGTTGTCGTAGGCAATGGAGTTGTTTTGCTGTACGTAGTGGGCATAGTCCCGCCTGCTTGAGGTCAGCACGTAGTGAGAATAGCAACTTATAAAAAGATAAGAGAGTTAACTCCCTTACATTATGTCACCCTCTATTTTAGGAACGTATATATATATATATATATATACAATAATATTTATAAATAAATATTAATTATTTTAATACCTACAGACATCGATGTTTCATGCTAACGCAATCTTCAGTATAGGTGGGCGCGAACCCCGATCACAAATCGCCACTGATTCGTAGTCGAGGATCTTATTCATCGGCCATAGCCAATTAGTTAGTAAATATAGACGAATTTTGAATGTAAATAACGAATCGGTGGCTAGATACCAAACAGTATAGAGTGATCTACGAAACGGCGTTCGCTTGCTTGGATATATATATATATATATATATATATATATATATATATATCCAATCAAGCGTTGTTGAACGTCACGGAACTTTCTCGTTTGTAAATCTTCTTCGTGAGGTTCTCAAACCGTCGAGCTATCCTTCTGGTTTCAGGTGGCAATCCATAGAGAATTTCTCCGATTGTTCTTAATTCGGCCATTTTTTTCGAGCGCTGTAGACTTTCTAAGTCATCTTCAGGATTAGTTTTTTTTTATTATGTGAAGTATTCCTTTTTCGTCGAGTTTGCAGTAAGGGTGTATCTAGGGCCGATATACGGAAAATACTAACATCTAACACCAAAATAATAGACAAAATTAACTGCATAAACAGACGTAAAAATACTAGAAGCAATATTCATTAAAACTAAACAGCCTAATATTAACAAAATAGCTTCCAATACTTGCTTGGATAATGACTTGCTGCCTAAGTATATATATATATATATATATATATATATATATATATATATATATATATATATATTTTAATTAATTAATTTATAAAAGTGTATGTGTATTCCATGATAAATGCCAGTATACTGAAATCATATGCCCTTATAAGGGTTAACATGAAAATGTATATACACTAAATGTACAAAAGCAAGGAAATTCCTTTTATTGTCATTAAGGGTATGCGAGCACAACAGGGCTATGTATTTTACTTGTAGGAATTTTTATTCAGCGCACCTCCCACACTTCATCCACTCATGCATAGATATTTATACTGTAGTGATGTGATAATGAAATTGTTTGGTTGATATGTAGTCATACCCTTAATGACAATAAAAGTTTAAAAATTTGGGAATTTCCTTGCTTCTGTACATTTAGTGTATATGCATTTTCATCTTAACCCTATTAAGGGCATATGATTTCAGTATACTGGCATTTTTCATGGAATGTCACTACTTTTGTAAAGGCTATGTCTCAAGATAATGGTAATTTTTAAGGTTTTTTGGAATTTTCTGGAAAACTAAGGTATATGATAAACTGAAATTAAAATGCCATCAACTAGACCCTAGAACCTCTATCTCTGCCCAAAATCAGCTGAATCCATCAAATAGTTGATGAGATACAGGGTGGCACACACGTACGTACGTACACACGGATAACACAAAATCACCCCTGACCTTTCTGGATCCCTGGGTTGCCTTGACTAATGATGCTGAAATTCTACACACTTATAGAACATATCAAATAAAAATTTTGTGCAAAGTTTTAACTAATTTGGTTTATTGGTTTTTGAGTTATGACTGATCAAAGAAATGAGATTTCTAGCTTAGGTCGTTTTTGAAGTCTATTAAGGGATAGAGCGCCTTCGCGTCTCCCTTGATTCTGAAACTGCATTAAACATGGTAGTTGGATATGTAGATTTCATTTTGATGAAATCGAGTACACTAATATTGTGGGCGTTCCTCATTCGCACCAGGCATCTTTGAATTCATTTATTTCGTATGAACCAGATGATTCTACTGTTGGCATTGGTTTCCATCATATCTTTCTAGTTATTTATTTTCTATAAACATATCGGGTACTTACAGGAAGGGCAACGTGAAAGTGTTTCTGTGAAACGAACTGGGTTCGAACTTGGCACGCCTAAGTTGTCGATCCGTGTCGTTAACCACATAGCAATTAATATATAAAGACATAGAAATGGTAAATAAGGAGTTTAGAGCTGGGAGCAGGAGTACACAAGGAACCTTATTGAGTCCTAGGAAACGCTGAGTACTTCTAAAGGCAGTACCTGACTTTGCCCAAATTGAAATAAATGACCCTTTCCTAGACGAAGCCTCTTTACTAGGATAGGCTTCTAGGATAGACCTTCAGTCCAGACCCAAAGTAAACGACTTTCATCAAATAGTTTGCTAAGGTCGCTGGGGAAATGGTTGGATCATTCTAACGCTCTAGAAACTCCTTACGCAATCCACTACCTGTCGAAGAATCAAATAGTACCGTTGCCACATCTGGGAAGGACGGGGGCGTTCAGGGCCCAATCTCCCGCAGTGCCAGAGTACAAAACAGACTTCGAAATCTAGTGAGAGATATCCTCTTCTTTCTTACATAAGAGAGATCGCTGGTCGTTCTCTACGTCATCGTTATTTGAATGGTCGGTGCTCGACTGAGATCCTATCAATGGTCCTTCCCCCCTGTAAAACATTCACAACAAAAACTCGTCTGGCTAAACCACTCTAAGTCATTTTCCTTTATTCGTCCGTGTACCAAAAACTAAACCAAACTTCCATAATCAAAGTATCTTTCCAAGAAATATCTGTCTGTAGAACACAATATCATGGGGTTGATTCCCTGTTGACTACAACATGGTCGTTTTTAGTCTAATATAAACAAGTTCTTATTGAGCAGTCCCCTTAAATAATCAGATTCTGCTCAGTTTCAACCATCGTTACCAATCCTCATATGTTTGTTTCACCTTCCACCTGACAAATTCATTGACGTTTATCCTCGAGTGGCATTTAGGCCTTCATAAGCGGTGACTCGTTAGTGCATAAAAGCGTATAACTTTACAGTAGACAGAGGACTTTTGATTCCTCATTCACTCACGGGCAACGTCTGGTCTTATGCTATATAACGATATAGTGAAACGTTAATTGTGTGTTTTTTATAGAAGCTGCTCTAGACAAGGCATGAAACCACATGATAGAAGGAGAGGAAGGTAGACTCACTTCAAGACAAACCAAGCTTGATAGAAATCCCACCACCAGCGTTTAATCACCTGGACTCCAAAAAGACTTGTCCAAAAGTATGCCCTTCAGCCCAATAAGTAGGAAACGAGTTACAAGACTTGCTGACAAAATCTCGACCCCTTAAGTCCTAAGATATCCTTCAGATATGTATTATTATACTAAAGCTGAGATAATCAATTTTTGTTTCCATAAAGCTATTTCATGATAAATTTTAATTACCAAAAATACGTACTAAAATATTCCTAAGTTTGAAAATTGAGTTAAGTTTCATTTTAATTGTTCTAATTAACCGCAATTTGCACTTAACTCACCTAGTGAACGATCTCTTAATAAACTTATATCTATCACTCACACCCTCTCTGACTATATGTTGATTAACCCCTTTCTCTTATTTCATAGGGTCTCTTTCTCTCTCTCTCTCTCTCCCTCCTCCTCCCCCTCTCTCTCTCTCTCTCTTTCTCTCTCTCTCCCTCCCCCTCCCCCTCTCTCTCCCTCTCTCTCTCTCTCTCTCTCTCTCGTTTTGTTTATTAATAGTCGAACGTGAATTTTCGGCCAAACTCAAGCATGACAAACCGACAAAACTGAAAGGAAAGAATAAAACCATTGGAATCAGCCACATAAACAGGAAAGAAATATCACCACAGGTATTAATAATATTTAGCTGTAGATGAAAACAGAGAAAGACAAAAAAGTAGAGATAAAATATAGAGCAGAGAGAGACTAATGTTGATTTTAGTCTTTATACTTTTTAATTTTTTTACTGCCTTTTTAAACTTTCTTTTTATCTTGATGCACACAATCTAAGCTGATATCAATGTGTAACCCAAATGGACCACAGTTGTTTTTTCTAAAAAAAAAAATATAAGGTTTCTTTTTGGCAACCTCGTACATATTACTTACCCCCTATTTAATTCTATTAGTCTTCAAATTTGATAAGCAATGTTTCTGACACAGGGAGAGGAATTGGTGGATCGACAGCTGTTTTTAGTAGGTGGTATACGGAGATTCTCAATCCTCTTATAGTATTGATTTACTCCTCTCCAGGAGTTAGGCACAAGGCCAGTTTTTATCTTACTCCCACAAGTAAGATGTGACCCAAGGTCGGGTCGGGAAAGTAGGGTTTAACAATTGCCTGGGCAGCCTCGTCGGCATTCCCCGGTAGGCAGTAAGCAATAAAATTACTCATTCCCAACGAGGGGAGGCGAAGCCTGGGAGGGTTGACCACCTAGAACTGCACAGGACAGACCCATAGACAGGCGTAAATCAAGCCCCGAAGGCCAAGACAATACCAGTCTATGGGGTGCAGTATCCATCGGAACAGATACTACACTTTTTATTTACCTCCCCAGGAGGTTAGGCACAAGGCCAGGTTTATCTTACTCCCACAAGTAAGATGTGACCCAAGCTCGGGTCGGGAAAGTGGGACTTGAAAAGCCAGCGCCCGAGAAGGTGAGCACTCTGGCCATTAAAAATTGCCTGGGCAGCCCGTCGGCATTCCCCGGTATTCCTCAGGCAGTAAGCAATAAACTTACTCCTCCCCAAAGAGGGGAGGCAAAGCCTGGGAGGGTGGACCTCCTAGAACTGCACAGGACAGTACCTCAGACCGGCGGAATCAAGACCCGAAGGCCAAGACAATACCAGTCTACAGAGTGAGCATCCATCGGAACAGATACTACACTTTGATCTTATCATTCAACTGCCAATCTATCCATCTCATAAACCCTTATCCTCGAGTAGTTTAAGACCTTGATAAGTTGTGACTCATTAACAATAAAGAAAAAACGAGCAACAGAGGTCATTAATCTTAAAGACGTCGTCTTTTACACCCATGCTATGTATTTGCTGGCTACCACCGGAGACATTGACTTCGACACATAACGGCTAACCGACACTTCGTTTACTGGAAAATCAATAGCCGACACCTGAGTTAATCGGTCAACAAAGCCGATATCGTTAAGGCACAAACTACGCGAAGATCGTTTGCGCTTCTCCGTGTCTGGAGACGGCGTTATCTTCCATCTTTTGCCGAGAGTCATTTGATAAATAAGCGACGATCAGTGTTGTCGGACGGCAAGATAGGCAATTACATTGCTACAAACACGTTGTTTACTCACTGGCGAGGCATCGGTTGACGACAGACGTCACTAAATTATTCAGCGTTTGATTCCCTGTTTGGACAAAAACAGGAAACAAAAGGATAACTTCGTAGGCGCTTTGCCCATCTTGGTAGATCGGTTGGCTTGTTTTCCAGTCGAATTTCTGTTCAGATGTGTCCAAGAAAAGTCTACATTCAGCAGACCGTCTGTCACGGTTGATTTTTGAAATGCCATTTCCCGTAGTCTGTCTCGGTTAAGTTTAACATAGCATTCCTGTCGGTCTGTTACGCTGAAGTCTCGTCGGTCTGTCACGCTTGACTTTGGCATAGAATTTTCGTTGATCTGTCACGCTTTAGTTTTGTCGGTCTGTCATGCTTGAGTTTCGAACATAATTTGCTTTCTAAATGCCATTTCCTGTAGTCTGTCACGGTTAACTATAAAATATCATTTTCGGCCGTTTGTCACAGTTGAGTGCACATGACATTGTACAACCATGTTGCCCCACTCGACGAGCGTCAACCCTAACGTTGTGTGTCCGTGGCCTTCTTCTTTGTCTTCATCGTCTAGCCGAGTCGTCTATCCACTGACGAATCGTCGAGGGCACAAGTTAAATAAAAGAAACACAACTCTCGAGAAAGAACACAAACACATATACGTTGTGTATAATTTAGTTTAGAACTATGAGTGTGTGTGACACCGTCGCGGGCTGTCGAGACCCCCATTGTCGTTACTCAAGTCGTCAGCTCATCTCATCGTTTTCCCGGTCAGATCCGCTCTCTGGGGAGGGTCGATCCTAACTGCTCGGCTTATCTCCGAAACCCAAACTCGTTAACTTTTTGCCATAAACCTTACTGTCGTCAAACTGTCATAAAACTAATTTACCTTACTGTCGTCAAACTGTCGTAAAACGTTGTCATTCCTACATGTCGTGCCTGGTATTCTTGTCTGAATCACCAATGGAAACTGACCACTTCTGCATTTTGTTTTATCTCTGTCGATGAGTCACTTCCTATCCTCACGGCCTTCATTGTATCACAACATTTTCGTTATTCTGTTCCGCTTAAGTTCGAAATAAGCTATATGTGCGTCTGTCACTTTTGAATTTGTAATAGCATTTTCGTCAGGCTGTCATCCTTGAGTTTGAAAAGAGATTTCATCTGTCTGTCAAGCTTGAGTTTTAAATGGCATTATCGTTGGTCTGTTACGCTTCAGTTTCATCGTTTTGTCATGCTTTTCTATTGGAAATAACTCCGGACAAGCCATGAAGCCATTTGATGTGAGGAGCTAAATAAATACTAGTTCCAGGTCAAAAATTAGCCAACGCTAACTGTTATATGATAGAGTCTGACAAGAAAACAGCAATTCTTCCCCCTTTGACATAAACATCACTGATGGAATGTGAAGACTAAAGGACAAAATAAGGGAAACGAAAGTTACGAGGCTGCGGAACAGAAACCCAATGTCCACTTTCTACTCTCCTTTCTTAAGTTTGGCCGAGAATTCTCGTCGATCCCTTACGCTTCAGTTTCGTCGGTCTGTCATGCTTGAGTTTGGCAGAGAATCTTCGTCTGTCTCTCACGCTTCAATTTGAAATAGAATGTTCGTCATCTACTGCATTTATGCTAAATATATGCAGTCAAGCATCTCTATAAGATCCTATTGTCCGCAGGCATTCAGTTACGCTTGAGTTAGACACAAAATGTCTGCTCCTTAGGTGAACGGACGATGATGGTAATAAGTAATGTTACAGTGCTGTTTCGAGAGACGTCACCTTCTACTGAGCAACAAAATACAATTCGCAAAAAGATGAACAGTTGTTTGTGTCCATAGTACAATTCAGTTGTTTAAGATGGAGGTTGACAACGCAATGGTGCAAGTGGTATATCACAAGAGCAATGGTACGGTTTCTGTTTTCTGTTCTGTTCCCTGTATTTACTTGATATGTATGGTTTCTTGCTATGATGGAACCTTCACGTTGTCTCTCCTGTAAGTACCGATTCTTTCTTAGAAAGAATCTGGGAAACGTATACCGACCTTTCTGATTCATTCGGATGTTTTAGTTATCTTTAAAAGTGAATTCCATCTTATTTCAATTTACCTGTGTTTAGTCACTGTCACCCCAACTCAGACAGCGCTAACCAATAAGCTTTCTCTTTTGGTCAAAGAACTGAGATCATTTTATAGCCTTTTTTCGAAGCTTGTGTTATTTTTAGCAACCAGCGGGAGTGGATAGTGGAAACATTATGAAAATAGGTAATTTTACAGAGCTTAAACAACAAGTAAACACCGGAGAGCATGTAACTATTCGGCAAAAATATTTTGGCTTTTTTTTTTAATTATTAGAAATTATTACATTCACCAGAGAAAGAAAGAAGACAACCGCTATCATCACAACTAGAAGGAAAAGAAAGCGCTTGGCATTTTGGCCAAGATCAAAGAGTAGTATCTGTTCCGATGGATACTGCACCCTATAGACTGGTACTGTCTTGGCCTTTGGCGCTTGATTTACGCCGGTCTATGGGTTTTTTCCTGTGCAGTTCTAAGAGGTCCACCTTCCCAGGCTTTTCCTCCCCTCTTTGGGGAGGAGTAAGTTTATTGCTTACTGCCTGAGGCGCCCCTACCGGGGTATACCGACGGGGCAGCCCAGGCAATTTTTAAACAGCCAGAATGCTCAAATTCTCGAGCGCTGGTTCTTTCCCACTTTCCCGACATTGTGTCACATCTTACCTTGTGGGAGGAAGATAAATAGAAACTAGAAGGCGCTTGGTATTTTGGTCAAGATCAAAGTGTAGTATCTGTTCCGATGGATACTGCACCCCATAGACTGGTATCGTCTTGGCTTTTGGCGCTTGATTTACGCCGGCCTATGGGTTTGTCCTGTGCAGTTCTAGGAGGTCAACCCTCCCAGGCTTTGCCTCCCCTCTTTGGGGAGGAGTAAGTTTATTGCTTACTGCCTGAGGCAACCCTACCGGGGAATGCCGACGGGCCTGCCCAGGCAATTTTTAATGACCAGAGTGCTCACCTTCTCGGGTGCTGGCTTTTCAAGTCCCACTTTTCTGACCCGACCTTGGGTCACATCTTTCCTTTGTGGGAGTAAGATAAAACTAGCCTCGTGCCTAACCTCCTGGAGAATAGGTAAATAAATACTCTGCTATGCTGTTGTTGTTTTGGGGGGAGAAGGCGGAGGACTACTTTTAATAGCCCTCACAGAGATCGCGCCTCAAGAATGTCTGGTCTACATGAAGCCCCCTTCGTTTGTCACAACTAGTGGTTATCCTGCAGGATTTCAGGTTTTAACTCCCAACACCGGAAACCGTAAAGCCCAGCGTCTGCATGCGAAGTCGGGGAAGGTATGGTTCAGAACACACAAAGGAATGCCACAGACGCAACGTTCTTTCTCTCACATCGTTGATCTGCGATTCCGCGCCCGACACGTGATTTATTGTAAAACAGGGGCAAAGACGACCAGAGGACGACGGATCCTGATGTCGACTTCTCGTGGATTTTCACCAGACGCCTGTTACCCGGGTTGCGACTTTAATACCGCTTGGTACAAGACCCTCGCCATGGGTGCCCCGGCCAGGAACGGGGGTTCCAGACGACATAGCTCCGACGCTACCACGTTGCCATCGTCGGACTTTAGAATCATGTTTCTTCTGTTGAAACGCAAAGGCGATAACGGTCACATGAGCACTCCGAAAGACGTCACTTTCAACTGAGCAACTACTTCCGTCTAAATAAAACAACGCGTGTTTCTCTCAACGAAGAGAACGATTGTCAACCTTTGAGCGTCGGACAAATCTCCCACTCTATCATATGCTGCACAAGTATCTATGATTCAATTTGGAAGTATCTAGTTCACACGAATAGAATCAAATATATATATATATATATATTTTTTTTTTTTTTTTGAATAGCAGGCAATATTATTATGACTTTCGATCAATATTAAAAAAAAATCAATTATTAACACAGAAAATACAGATTGTTTCTCATCTCGTCCCTATTAATTCATGGTAGTCTCATTGGTTACCGTTCTCGGAATTGGAGTTAAATGTGACCCTTGTTCCAGGGTTCGAATCGTGCGACTGGTTTGATTGGTTACTTCTACACTGATTATTTCGCAAAGATTAAACGTATACGTATGTAGATAATATTAGAAAAAAAATCTATAAATACTATTATGGCATGTGTTCTTCATCATAATGCGATTTATTCCCCGCTTCTTTTGTTCCAGCTCGTTTGACTCGTTGGACTAGTGGTCTTCATCAATTCGCTGTTTTGATACCTCATTGTAATACAGCTTCCTATTTCAGTAGCTTCTATCAATGAACGGCGGGCTTGTGGAACTCTCTTCCTGCTGACTGATGTCTTTCTACCTATAACCTTCGTCATTTTAAGACTAAGGCTAATAGGCATCTCCTGTATTTGCGATAATCATATTTGTTATTGTTAGCTCCTTACATCAAGTGGCTTCATGCCTTGTCTGGAGCGATTTCCATTAAAAAGAATTATTGACGAATCAGTAAGTTCATAAGTAAATTTATATTTTCTACTTTTCCAGAATTCTGGATGCTGACATGAATAACAAGCTGAATTCATTTACGGACCGATGGAAAGGCATCAGTGGATCAAAATTTACTGGAGATGTAACTGGAAATTTATAGGGAACAATAACACTGGATCAAAGAAACAGCCGCAGACACAGAGCAGTAAGATACGTGTCACCATTTTTTTTTCCAGAATAGTACCCGGTATTAATTCATATCAAATAGGGGTATATTATTTGGCATAATGGTTAGAGTGGTCGCTAATGGGTTAGGAGACCGGGTTTCAATCCTGGGCCAAGTCATAACAAATACTAAAATTAAATGGTCTTTAATGCTACCTTTAAATACTATAGGGAACAATGACACTGGATCAAAGCGCCGTCGCAGACAGAGAGCAGTCGTACTGAAATGCTAATAGTAGATGAAAAAAGTATATGATGGAGTTGAGAGACGAAAGGGAAAATATAGAATGGAAGACGATGGTACGAAGTGCAGCAGAAAAGGTTTGCTTTCGGGATGATAACTGACATCAACACGTGCGCGATGAAAAAGAAGACGAAATAAAATAAAGATGCAAATGATGCATTCTAAGCGCAGTCGAACATAAACTAGAGAAAGGGAGTGTTTTGGTTATGTCTATCGTTTTTACGGCACATCTAACCTTTTTTAGGATAGAATTTAGACGTCAGATGATCATGAATATTGTCCTCCCTGTATTGTCAGATTTACTTACGTTTCTACAAATGTATTGGGTTCTGTTGAAACACGTACAGCCCGCCGGGTACGGCCCGCCGGGTACGGCCTTCACTCGCTTGATTATTCTATCAAGTACGTAGGTAGTCATCTGCATTAAGTTTAAAAATAAATAAGTTGACTTGTTATGTCTAACATTTTAAAAAAAGTTGGCTTGTTATGTCTAACATTAAAAAAAGTTGGCTTGTTATGTCTAACATTAAAAAAAGTTGGCTTGTTATGTCTAACATTAAAAAAAGTTGGCTTGTTATGTCTAACATTAAACAAAGTTGGCTTGTTATGTCTAACATTAAACAAAGTTGGCTTGTTATGTCTAACATTAAAAAGGTTGGATTGTTATGTCTAACATTAAACAAAGTTGGCTTGTTATGTCTAACATTAAACAAAGTTGGCTTGTTATGTCTAACATTAAACAAAGTTGGCTTGTTATGTCTAACATTAAACAAAGTTGGCTTGTTATGTCTAACATTAAACAAAGTTGGCTTGTTATGTCTAACATTAAACAAAGTTGGCTTGTTATGTCTAACATTAAAAAGGTTGGATTGTTATGTCTAACATTAGCCAATCAGGTTTAATTTTTAATTGTAAATTATTAATAAGTAATTAATTGATTAGCATTAAACCTGTTAAACGATCCATCCATCATTATAAGGTCATCCTAGGTCAAACAGTTTATCCCGATTCAGACAGTATTTGCAATGTTCCTTATTTGTGAAAGACTTTTTAGGATGTGGAATTTGACTATTCATAATGTGTGATTGATTTTGTTTGATTTTTAGATTTTTAGTATGTTTTTGTCTCCTTTTAGGTTGTTTAACATATTATTTGGGCCATTCTTTTATAGGAAGGTCTTTCAAATTGTTTTTTTGGTAAAAAGATTATTAACATTTTCTATGCAGGTTAATTGGCATTCGGTTCTTGTCAGATGGTATTTTGTTAATAGTGGATTTTTTTTTAATTTGATATGTCTGTACAAATCAGTCACCTTACGAAACCCTATTATTATTTGAGAACAAAGTTATATTTTCAAATAACCTCTCCATAAAAATGACTTAAGTGTTAACAAGAGATCAGATGTTTCTGTCAGGGAAGGGGACGATGGGGAGTCTGTACAGATCGAAGAAACCCCAACACTATGCTATGTTATACCCGTACCTACTATTCAATTTTGGCTAAGATCAAAGTGTAGTATCTGTTCCGATGGATACTGCACGCCTGTCCTGTGCAGTTCTAGGAGGTCCACCCTCCCAGGCGTTGCCTCCCCTCTTTGGGGAGGAGTAAGTTTATTGCTTACTATCTTAGGCGCCCCTACCGGGGAATGCCGACGGGGCTGCCCAGGCAATTTTTAAATGGCCAGAGTGCTCAGCTCTCGAGCGCTGGCTTTTTAAACCCCACTTTCTCGACCCGATCTTGGATCACATCTTACTTGTGAGAGTAAGATAAAACTGGCCTTGTGCCTAACTCCTGGGGAGGAGTAAATAAAACTATTCAATTTTGAAATATCGAGTTTACACACACAGCTAAAGTGTCAAATGTTTGCTTGATATTTTAAAAATAACATGCATTAATATTATTAAAACTTTCGATGAATTTTAGAAAAAAAAATTGTATTAATAAACAAATGGAACGCTCGAATTAAAGTCAATGTTTTATTTTTCCCCGATGACACTAAAATACATGACGAAACAAAATGAACTCTGTTTCCACTTCCGGTAACGTTGCGCATAACTCTCTAATTAAAGGTCGACCAGTCATTTTTTTTTATTATTTCGTGCGCTTTTGTTTTCGAGAAAGTTATTATATTTTGTCGATACGTTGTTTCCTCTTTCAGGCGTCTATTTGAAGCTACCGTTTATTTCTTTCGATTAAATCAGTAGTCTGTATTTATAAAGAGAAGAAAATGGTGGCTTGAACTTTTTTTTTCTTGAAGTTTAAATTCGTGTTTTTCTCTTTGCTGATTTTCGTTTGAAGATTTGTATCCTTGCTAGAGTTTCCTTATGATTTTTCGCTACTGAAAAAACTGGAAAAAAAACTATAGAAAATAAAAATGGATTCTGATAACAAACGTTTTTATCTCAACTTGCATTAACCACATTTATAAATACTCTTCTCTATTTATACAGAACAATTGGTTATTCTTGTTATAACGCTGCATCGTTTTATTGTGCTCAAATTTAAAAAAAGCTAAACTTCAAATAAAATAAACAGAACTTCTAATTAAAAAAGTTAATCTCAAATTTTAAAAGTTCAAGATCGAATTAAATCAAAACGCTTTAAATTTTAAAAATGCTAAACTTCAAATAAAATAAACAGAACTTCTAATTAGAAAATTTAATCTCAAATTGTAAAAGTTCAAGATCGAATTAAATCAAAACGCTTTAAATTTAAAAAAAGCTAAACTTCAAATAAAATAAACAGAACTTCTAATTAAAAAATTTAATCTCAAATTTTAAAAGTTCAAGATCGAATTAAATCAAAACGCTTTAAATTTTAAAATAGCTAAACTTAAAATAAAATAAACAGAACTTCTAATTAAAAAATGTAATCTCAAATTGTAAAAGTTCAAGATCGAATTAAATCAAAACGCTTTAAATTTTAAAAATACTAAACTTCAAATAAAATAAACAGAACTTCTAATTAAAAAATGTAATCTCAAATTGTAAAAGTTCAAGATCGTATTAAATCAAAACGCTTTAAATTTTAAAAATACTAAACTTCAAATAAAATAAACAGAACTTCTAATTAAAAAAGTTAATCTCAAATTGTAAAAGTTCAAGATCGAATTAAATCAAAACGCTTTAAATTTTAAAAAAGCTTAACTTCAAATAAAATAAACAGAACTTCTAATTAAAAAATGTAATCTCAAATTTTAAAAGTTCAAGATCGAATTAAATAAAAACGATTTAAATTTTAAAATAGCTAAACTTCAAATAAAATAAACAGAACTTCTAATTAAAAAAGTTAATCTCAAATTTTAAAAGTTCAAGATCGAATTAAATAAAAACGATTTAAATTTTAAAATAGCTAAACTTCAAATAAAATAAACAGAACTTCTAATTAAAAAATTTAATCTCAAATTTTAAAAGTTCAAGATCGAATTAAATCAAAACGCTTTAAATTTTAAAAAAGCTAAACTTCAAATAAAATAAACAGAACTTCTAATTAAAAAATTTAATCTCAAATTTTAAAAGTTCAAGATCGAATTAAATCAAAACGCTTTAAATTTAAAAAAAGCTAAACTTCAAATAAAATAAACAGAACTTCTAATAAAAAAAATTAATCTCAAATTTTAAAAGTTCAAGATCGAATTAAATCAAAACGCTTTAAATTTTAAAATCGCTAAACTTCAAATAAAATAAACAGAACTTCTAATTAAAAAAGTTAATCTCAAATTTTAAAAGTTCAAGATCGAATTAAATCAAAACGCTTTAAATTTAAAAAAAGCTAAACTTCAAATAAAATAAACAGAACTTCTAATTAAAAAAGTTAATCTCAAATTTTAAAAGTTCAAGATCGAATTAAATCAAAACGCTTTAAATTTTAAAAATGCTAAACTTCAAATAAAATAAACAGAACTTCTAATTAAAAAAGTTAATCTCAAATTTTAAAAGTTCAAGATCGAATTAAATCAAAACGCTTTAAATTTTAAAAATGCTAAACTTCAAATAAAATAAACAGAACTTCTAATTAAAAAATTTAATCTCACATTTTAAAAGTTCAAGATCGAATTAAATCAAAACGCTTTAAATTTTAAAATAGCTAAACTTCAAATAAAATAAACAGAACTTCTAATTAAAAAAGTTAATCTCAAATTTTAAAAGTTCAAGATCGAATTAAATCAAAACGCTTTAAATTTTAAAAAAGCTAAACTTCAAATAAAATAAACAGAACTTCTAATTAAAAAATGTAATCTCAAATTGTAAAAGTTCAAGATCGAATTAAATCAAAACGCTTTAAATTTTAAAAATACTAAACTTCAAATAAAATAAACAGAACTTCTAATTAAAAAAGTTAATCTCAAATTGTAAAAGTTCAAGATCGAATTAAATCAAAACGCTTTAAATTTTAAAAAAGCTTAACTTCAAATAAAATAAACAGAACTTCTAATTAAAAAATGTAATCTCAAATTTTAAAAGTTCAAGATCGAATTAAATAAAAACGATTTAAATTTTAAAATAGCTAAACTTCAAATAAAATAAACAGAACTTCTAATTAAAAAAGTTAATCTCAAATTTTAAAAGTTCAAGATCGAATTAAATAAAAACGATTTAAATTTTAAAATAGCTAAACTTCAAATAAAATAAACAGAACTTCTAATTAAAAAATGTAATCTCAAATTGTAAAAGTTCAAGATCGAATTAAATCAAAACGCTTTAAATTTTAAAAATACTAAACTTCAAATAAAATAAACAGAACTTCTAATTAAAAAAGTTAATCTCAAATTGTAAAAGTTCAAGATCGAATTAAATCAAAACGCTTTAAATTTTAAAAAAGCTTAACTTCAAATAAAATAAACAGAACTTCTAATTAAAAAATGTAATCTCAAATTTTAAAAGTTCAAGATCGAATTAAATAAAAACGATTTAAATTTTAAAATAGCTAAACTTCAAATAAAATAAACAGAACTTCTAATTAAAAAAGTTAATCTCAAATTTTAAAAGTTCAAGATCGAATTAAATAAAAACGATTTAAATTTTAAAATAGCTAAACTTCAAATAAAATAAACAGAACTTCTAATTAAAAAATTTAATCTCAAATTTTAAAAGTTCAAGATCGAATTAAATCAAAACGCTTTAAATTTAAAAAAAGCTAAACTTCAAATAAAATAAACAGAACTTCTAATAAAAAAAATTAATCTCAAATTTTAAAAGTTCAAGATCGAATTAAATCAAAACGCTTTAAATTTTAAAAAAGCTAAACTTCAAATAAAATAAACAGAACTTCTAATTAAAAAAGTTAATCTCAAATTTTAAAAGTTCAAGATCGAATTAAATCAAAACGCTTTAAATTTTAAAAAAGCTAAACTTCAAATAAAATAAACAGAACTTCTAATTAAAAAAGTTAATCTCAAATTTTAAAAGTTCAAGATCGAATTAAATCAAAACGCTTTAAATTTTAAAAATGCTAAACTTCAAATAAAATAAACAGAACTTCTAATTAAAAAAGTTAATCTCAAATTTTAAAAGTTCAAGATCGAATTAAATCAAAACGCTTTAAATTTTAAAAATGCTAAACTTCAAATAAAATAAACAGAACTTCTAATTAAAAAATTTAATCTCACATTTTAAAAGTTCAAGATCGAATTAAATCCAAACGCTTTAAATTTAAAAATAGCTAAACTTCAAATAAAATAAACAGAACTTCTAATTAAAAAAGTTAATCTCAAATTTTAAAAGTTCAAGATCGAATTAAATCAAAACGCTTTAAATTTTAAAAAAGCTAAACTTCAAATAAAATAAACAGAACTTCTAATTAAAAAAGTTAATCTCAAATTTTAAAAGTTCAAGATCGAATTAAATCAAAACGCTTTAAATTTTAAAAATGCTAAACTTCAAATAAAATAAACAGAACTTCTAATTAAAAAAGTTAATCTCAAATTGTAAAAGTTCAAGATCGAATTAAATCAAAACGCTTTAAATTTTAAAAAAGCTAAACTTCAAATAAAATAAACAGAACTTCTAATTAAAAAAGTTAATCTCAAATTGTAAAAGTTCAAGATCGAATTAAATCAAAACGCTTTAAATTTTAAAAATGCTAAACTTCAAATAAAGTAAACAGAACTTCTAATTAAAAAAGTTAATCTCAAATTTTAAAAGTTCAAGATCGAATTAAATCAAAACGCTTTAAATTTTAAAAATGCTAAACTTCAAATAAAATAAACAGAACTTCTAATTAAAAAAGTTAATCTCAAATTTTAAAAGTTCAAGATCGAATTAAATCAAAACGCTTTAAATTTTAAAAATGCTAAACTTCAAATAAAATAAACAGAACTTCTAATTAAAAAAGTTAATCTCAAATTTTAAAAGTTCAAGATCGAATTAAATCAAAACGCTTTAAATTTTAAAAATGCTAAACTTCAAATAAAATAAACAGAACTTCTAATTAAAAAATTTAATCTCACATTTTAAAAGTTCAAGATCGAATTAAATCCAAACGCTTTAAATTTAAAAATAGCTAAACTTCAAATAAAATAAACAGAACTTCTAATTAAAAAAGTTAATCTCAAATTTTAAAAGTTCAAGATCGAATTAAATCAAAACGCTTTAAATTTTAAAAAAGCTAAACTTCAAATAAAATAAACAGAACTTCTAATTAAAAAAGTTAATCTCAAATTTTAAAAGTTCAAGATCGAATTAAATCAAAACGCTTTAAATTTTAAAAATGCTAAACTTCAAATAAAATAAACAGAACTTCTAATTAAAAAAGTTAATCTCAAATTGTAAAAGTTCAAGATCGAATTAAATCAAAACGCTTTAAATTTTAAAAAAGCTAAACTTCAAATAAAATAAACAGAACTTCTAATTAAAAAAGTTAATCTCAAATTGTAAAAGTTCAAGATCGAATTAAATCAAAACGCTTTAAATTTTAAAAATGCTAAACTTCAAATAAAGTAAACAGAACTTCTAATTAAAAAAGTTAATCTCAAATTTTAAAAGTTCAAGATCGAATTAAATCAAAACGCTTTAAATTTTAAAAATGCTAAACTTCAAATAAAATAAACAGAACTTCTAATTAAAAAAGTTAATCTCAAATTTTAAAAGTTCAAGATCGAATTAAATCAAAACGCTTTAAATTTTAAAAATGCTAAACTTCAAATAAAATAAACAGAACTTCTAATTAAAAAAGTTAATCTCAAAGTTTAAAAGTTCAAAATCGAATTAAATCAAAACGCTTTAAATTTAAAAAAAGCTAAACTTCAAATAAAATAAACAGAACTTCTAATTAAAAAATTTAATCTCAAATTGTAAAAGTTCAAGATCGAATTAAATCAAAACGCTTTAAATTTTAAAATAGCTAAACTTCAAATAAAATAAACAGAACTTCTAATTAAAAAATTTAATCTCAAATTTTAAAAGTTCAAGATCGAATTAAATCAAAACGCTTTAAATTTTAAAAAAGCTAAACTTCAAATAAAATAAACAGAACTTCTAATTAAAAAAGTTAATCTCAAATTTTAAAAGTTCAAGATCGAATTAAATCAAAACGCTTAAAATTTTAAAATAGCTAAACTTCAAATAAAATAAACAGAACTTCTAATTAAAAAAGTTAATCTCAAATTTTAAAAGTTCAAGATCGAATTAAATCAAAACGCTTTAAATTTTAAAAATGCTAAACTTCAAATAAAATAAACAGAACTTCTAATTAAAAAATTTAATCTCAAATTTTAAAAGTTCAAGATCGAATTAAATCAAAACGCTTTAAATTTTAAAAAAGCTAAACTTCAAATAAAATAAACAGAACTTCTAATTAAAAAAGTTAATCTCAAATTGTAAAAGTTCAAGATCGAATTAAATCAAAACGCTTTAAATTTTAAAAATGCTAAACTTTAAATAAAATAAACAGAACTTCTAATTAAAAAATTTAATCTCAAATTTTAAAAGTTCAAGATCGAATTAAATCAAAACGCTTTAAATTTTAAAAAAGCTAAACTTCAAATAAAATAAACAGAACTTCTAATTAAAAAATTTAATCTCAAATTGTAAAAGTTCAAGATCGAATTGAATCAAAACGCTTTAAATTTTAAAAAAGCTAAACTTCAAATAAAATAAACAGAACTTCTAATTAAAAAATTTAATCTCAAATTTTAAAAGTTCAAGATCGAATTAAATCAAAACGCTTTAAATTTAAAAAATGCTAAACTTCAAATAAAATAAACAGAACTTCTAATTAAAAAATTTAATCTCAAATTTTAAAAGTTCAAGATCGAATTAAATCGAAACGCTTCAAATTTTAAAATA
>OY744541.1:79339707-79342207 GCA_963556195.1 Sepiola atlantica
CTTTTATAAGTCAATTTACCTTTAGCAGTTACTATATTAGTTTGCTTCCAAGAATTTACGCTAGTCTTAACATTATTTAAGGGATCATCAGTTGTTTACCATGAAAAATTGTTTCGGGAATGGGAGATGAAAGAGATAAAAAACCAAGAGATATCATTTTATATATATTCATCAACGTTTCGTCTTTATTGTAAGACTTCCTCAGGATTAAAATTTGAAGAAAAATGTCATGCAAGTACATCGAAATTTTTGGTTGACATGATGGAGAAGTAAAAGAGATAGATAGATAGATAGATAGATAGATAGATAGATAGATAGATAGATAGATAGATAGATAGATAGATAGATGAAGGAAGAGAGATAAAGATGTGCAAATGACAAATATATTTCATCTTCGGTTGTTGCAAGGTGTACTCGATAAAACATGTCTATTTTTTCTTTCATTTTGCCAGGTTTTTCAAATATTAAAATCTTATCATTAAACAACGGAAGATGAAATAGATTTGTCATTTACACATCTTCATCTCTCTTCCTTCATTTATCTACATAATTGCTCTATCCCGTATATTGGGCTTTACTTATTTCACTATAGGTTCAATTCTCAAATTATATATATATATATTTCTCATATTAATTCCGATTAAGTGCGCTCCACCTACGATTTGAACTCAACATCTCACTATTGGAGTTACTTCATTTTTGAAGCTTTTCCATGCTGCCTTCACGAAAACCCTTCTTCTCCATCTAAATCTCCTTTAATGACAATTACCAACGGACAATTACCAACTAGATAAACCCCATATCTTTTTTACACGAACTTTTTTTTCACTCTCCATTTCTTAATATTTTTTTAAATATTGAATTTTGGCTTTTCCACTGACAACTTATCTATCTATATAATTCCTCTGGTGATAAGATTTTGATCTTTGAAAAGCCTTGGCTTGAGGAAAGAATAATAAACATAATTTTATTACCGAATATACCTTGCATTGAACAATCGAAGTTTGAAATAAATCTGGACATTCGTACATGTTTATCCCTCTTCTTTCATCTATCTTTATTTATATATATATATATATATATATATATATATATATATATATATATATAAATATATGGTACGTCAATGAAAATTAGTAAGACCTGCAAATGGAAGCAAATCGGTATTTTCAGTTGTTCAAAACAAGGAGTAGTTTAGTTAATAAAAACATTTATTTTTCATCTCTTTCTTTCCTTAAACCAGGCTTTTCAAAGATTAAAATCTTATCATCAGAGGAAAGATTATGATTGATAAGTTGACAGGGTGGGACTGTCAAAGTTCCAAATTTGAAAAAGTTTTCTTTTAAAATTAAAAATTAAAGAAATTCAAAAAACTTCTTTAAAAAATGTTTCCAAAAGGTTCAGACGGGCATGGGAATCACCAATAACGAAATCCAAAAAACGTAGGGCTCAGAAATATTGGTAAATCCGGAGGAATCTGCATAAAAATCCAACGTCAATTTTCATTGACGTACCATATTTTTTGCTCTATCCAGTATATTGAGCTTTCCTTATTTCACAATAGGTCCAACTCTCTAAAAGTTTACCTTTTAGTTATAATCTACATATATATAAATATATATATATATATATATATATATAAAAATATATATATATATAAATATATATATATATATATCACATGTGTGATTGCTTCGACATCCGAGTATAAAACGTATCCCTTTAAATCTATTTGAATGATGAATGTTTTTTGGGGATCGGTTGATTGTGAGCAAGCTTTGTAATCATGTCTAATCATTGACGGGGACACAACAGAAGATAAATGCACGCCAAAATACCATTTGTGACTATTGTTTTTCTAGCTTTTTACATTACTCTATTTGTCTTCTTTTTTCTTTATCATTATTATTAGTATTATTATTATTATTATTAGTAGTAGTAGTAGTAGTAGTAGTAGTAGTAGTAGCATGTTGTCTATATTTTGCTCCTGTTTTTCTCGGTCTTAATAATCTAGAAACCCTTCTCTTTCTTTTTGCTACTGTTTTTTTTTCGTAATATCTTTTAAGAAACAAGAGATAATTCCCTTTTATGCTCATCTGTTTTTTTTTTGTTGTTTTTTTTTTTGGGGGGGGGAGTATTTTATCCCCTTCTCCTAAGTATACACCGCCGCCGCCGCCGCCGTCACCTTCATTACCGCTAGAACAGCGCTTTTTTTTTTATTCGTTCATTTATTCATTTATTTTGTTTGTTTTTTGTTTTCTGTCCTTTTTCTTTTGTAGCTAATACGCGGAGTGCGGCTCGTCAAGCGGTTCGCTGTTTATTTGTGACAGTTGATCCACCGGATCAAGTGTTTACGACACGGCTTGAAAGTCGCATTAAGCCGTGGTCCAGCTTATTTGCGATCACAGCCGAGATGGCTGGCGGCCATTTTGGCCTGCGTTTTATTCCGCGTTTCATCATCAACGACTCTTTGGAGAAAAAGGGAAAACGATAAAGGTTG
>OY744541.1:79344707-79379707 GCA_963556195.1 Sepiola atlantica
GAGGTGGTTGGATAAAGTTAACGAATATGTTATTTTTTTAGTTAGGATTAGGGGATAGTAAGTATGGCTGTCTTGAAAAGTGATTGGTGGAAATTGAAGTAGTGAGTGTGTGGAGGAATTTGGGAGTTGCGTATCGGTAGGTGGGTAAAAAGGGAGGTAAGTAGAAAAGATATGGTGGGTATTGGAGGGCGATAAGAAAGGGAGAAAAGAAAAAGGAAAAAATAGATAGGAGGGCCAGACAGCAGATAAAAAAATAGGCATAGTTGAAATATGTGGAAATGTGTCAGATATAGGAAAGTGTTAAGAATTACACGACGTGTACACTTAAAGTAAAGTGTAAAATTGGATCGTTGGATTTTTATCAACATTTGATATTTTCTTCGTCTATGTTAACAACGCTTCAGTTTTTCTATGTTAGGTCAGTGAAAGTGGGGAGTATTTCTTGATTGGGTCAATTCTTATTTTTGTCCTTACATAAATCTTTGATGTGAGGACAATACAGCTTCTCAAATATCAACACTCTAGATAGAGTGCTGATATTTGAGAAGCTGTATTTTTCTCACATTAAAAAACAGCCTTGTGTCGAACTTTGCCCTCGTGGGAAGGCAAGTAAATAGGAACTATGGATCAATTTTCGGTTAGTCGGATTTTTTTTGTTTTCATGTGCTAAAGAATCACTGCTTATCAAGGCCCTTGGGCCACTCGAGGATAAGAGTTAATGAGTGTGTCAGCAGGGTTAGGGTTAGGGTTAGGGTTAGAGTTAGGGTTAGGGTTAGGGTTAGGGTTAGGGTAAGGGTTAGAGTTAGGGTAACTCTCGCTTTCCATTATTTTGTCTTTTAGTCCTCACATTCCATGAGCGATGTTTCTGACAAAGGGGGAATAATTACTGTTTTCTGGGTCTGAATCTATCCATCTAACACTTATCGTTGGTTAATTCTTGACATTGAAGCAGTTTTTTTTAGCTCCTTACATAAAGTGGCTTCATGCCTTGTCTGAAGCGACTTCCATAAAGAAAAAAAATATCATAATACAAAATCTGGGGCAATAAATGTTTATTTAACTAAGGCTAGATAGATGACGATGGTAAAGTGGATAACGACGCGGACTGACGACCTGGGGTACTAAGTTCGAATCTAGTCGTTTTCATAGAATCACTTTCACTTAGGGATATTAGCAACCAACACGTGGTCCCTCCTGCAAAAATGACAACAGAATCAAGCCGGTCAACGAAGTTGTACCATGTAGATTCATACGAATGTACTTTACACTAAGGCTTTTTAATGATATTTTAGATTAGGACCCGAGCTAACTTTGACCCCAACCCTGACCCCTAATCTGACCCTAACCGTAACCCTGACCTAATCTTTACTCTAAGGCTAACGCTAACCCTTACTCCGACCCTAGCCCTAACGACGAGGTCAAAATTAGCTCGGGTCCTTATCTGGAGAAGCACTAGCTTTTTTTTTATATATATTGTAATCACACAAAATGTATGCTAATACATTTCTCGGTTTAGGGATTGAGTTATGCTTGAAAAGTTGATTGATTTTGTTAAATACAGCAGCTGAGTATTTGAAATGATCACCCATTTACAACTAACCAGGCTCAACATTGCTTGACTTCGGTGATCTCACGGGGACCGGTGTGTTGACGTGACTATAACCGTTTATCTATCTGATTCGTATCAGGCGAGAGTAGGAGGAGTTTAGAAAGTTCACTTTAGGTTTACTTTCGGCAGCGTCCTAACTCTCGATCCCCTTATTTTGTCATTTAGTCCTCACATTCCATGAGCGATGTTTCTGACAAAGGGGGAAGAATTGCTGTTTTCTGGTTCGGAATCTATCAAGTTAACACTTATCGTTTGCTAGTATTGACCTTGAAGTACTATTTTTTTTAGCTCCTTACATCAAGTGGCTTCATGCCTTGTCCGGAGCGATTTCCATAAAAAAAGATGAAGCTTATGTCTAACCTCAGGCTGGGATCAGAGTGTAGTATATGATCTGCCATCAGTCGATGAAGAAGGAATCATCTTAGACTTAGCTCATTTTTATTTTTGTCCTTATTCGGAGTGCGCCTTTTTACGGAGCTATATTTTCCCCGCATAAAACCCTGACCTCGTGTCTAACTCAGCCCTCGGGGGGAGGCAAGTAAATCGGTACACTTTATTCCAAAAGCATATAACTGATGACTAATATATACAGAATAACGAAATGGGTAATGCTAGGAATTTTCAAACTATGTTAAATGTAGACAGATGTAAACAATTTGATTATATATTCACAAATGATGGACAAACGTGAAACATGAAGATGTCTATCTTACTCATTTATACAGATGATCTTTTTTCACTGTAATCTAACCTTTAAAATTGTTGTGAAACAATTTTAATTTTGATATTTGGGAAGAAAGTACACCTTAATGCCTTCAGGGGGATGAAAGCAATAAAAGCCATATGAAAACAGTGGAGATGACAGCGCTCGGATCATCGAATACACAAGACTTGCAATGAATGTGGACAAAATATTTCTCTTCCTGAATAATATCCTCCAGAAACAGCCTGGAGCTATTTACGCCTACAGGGGCCAATTATCGATAACTCGTGTTCTCTTTTTAGCATCCTCTTCCCTTTCTCTCTCGCTGTCTCTCATTTTTCTCTTTCTCTCTTTTTCTTTCTTTTTTTCTCTCTTTGTTTTGTTCTTTCTCTATACGCACTTCTCTTTCTTTCTTTCTTTCTTCTCGCTTTCTCTTATCAATCTCTCTCTCTCTCTCTCTCTCTCTCTCTATATATATATATATATATATGTATATATATATATTTCCCCTTCTCTCTCTCTCTCTCTCTCTCTCTATATATATATATATATATATATATATATATATACATATATATATATATATATATATATATATATATATATACACATATATATATATATATATATATATATATATATATATATATATATATATATATATATATATATATATATATATATATAGTGAGCTATGAAAATATATTTATGGCAATTAGGCTACACAGAGGCTCCAGCGTTTCATCCCCGGGGGAATCTTCAGGCTAAAATGCATGGAGTTATTTTTGCCGGGTGTCTTTATATACACAGCTAGCTAGTTAACCAGATTGTTTTGGGTTTCTCTCAGCCAATCGTTGGGGTTCCCACGAACAAAGGGCTTGTTAGCATTACTTCCCATATCCTGTTCTATTGTTCTGTTTTGTATAGATTGGCCTATATCCTGTATGTGTATATATATGCAACTCCTATCTACGTTATTTGTTGAACACTGTTAAGATGAACACTGTTAAGATTTAACATAAATGGGATTTATTTCTCTACTTGTTGCATAAAGGTTTGAATTGGCCTTACCGGTTAGAGCGCTGAGAATTGAGCTAACGGTGACTCCTGTTCCGTTGTTCAAATCATCCATGCGACAAGTTTGAACAGTTATCTCTACACTGAAGATTCCGTTAGGATGAAACGTATACGTTATAAGTATGTTGATAATAATTAAATATTTATTATTAAATAATCATATATATATATATATATATATATATATATATATATATATATATATATATATATATATATATATATATATATATATATATATATGAAGCAATCCAACAAAAGATATAAGCGTCAACTAATATCTTATAATTAGTGAAACATCCGGATAAAAAACTGAAGCTCAATATACTGGATAGAGCATTAATATTATAATATAAAATGATATATTTTTCGCTCTTCTGGCTAGATGTGATGGGAGTCGGTCTTATTTTGCTCAATTCGGATCTAGCGGGTTTTCTAATTAAACAACGAATTTGGATTTGACTTGAGTTGCACATGTTGGGATTTCGGAACTTTGATTGGACTTTTTGTATTATTTTGATTGATTTATTTATCATTAACATTGAATATGGACACATTTCGCGACTGGATAACTTTGCCGGCCCCTTCAATTTCACGTATTTGGACTGCTGTTTGTATCTTGGAGTAATGTCCTTCCTGATTATGCTTCTCAACTTGTATGACCTGGATGGACTGTATGGATTCAACAAAAGTATGTTTTTGGATTGATATGTTTGATGTTATGTATTTTTGTATATTTGTGTATATAATTTTATATATTTTCAAAGCGTAATTTTATTGCCTGTAGTAGTATAACTGCGGTAATGGTCCTCTGAAGAGAAGAATTATCTTTGAAAACTCATGAGCTAAGGACTTAAGGATGCTTTGCATGAACTTTGAATTCTAATAAAATTTGATTGACACCTTATTTTATTACTTCATTTTATATTATATATATATATATATATATATATATATATATATATATATATATATATATATATATATATATATATATATATATATATTAATAGTTTATTACCTACAGACATCGATGTTTCATGCTAACGTAATCTTCAGTGCAGGAAGTTAATTTCCGACGGTCGGCGGGCGCGAAGTCCGATCACAAATCGCCACTGATTCGCAGTCAAGAGTGTTTTCCCGTTGGCCACCACAAATTAGCGTAGAATTAAGGAGGAATTTAACTTTGTAAATACCAAGTCGGCGGATATTTTACAACGAGCAGCGAATAGTGATCTTCAACAATAAACTGTGTTGGAACTCGCAATAAAGCTAGTAGTACTGCTTGTAATTAAACTCACTCATAGTGCCCGGTCTTAGTAAAGGGGGCATTTAAAAAATATTTATGAATAAATATTAATAATTTATTACCTACAGACATCGATGTTTCATGCTAACACAATCTTCAGTGCAGGAAGTTAATTTCCGACGGTCGGCGGGCGCGAACTCCGATCACAAATCGCCACTGATTCGCAGTTAAGAATATATATATATATATGATGGGAATTGCTCTGAACAAGGCATGAAGCCACTTGATATAAGGAGCTAAAAGGAACAAACATGATTATCTCGAAGACAGGAGATGCCTATTGAACTTAGTCTTTTAAAGGTCAAGACTATACGAGGGAAACAGTTGAAGATAATACAGTTCAACAAACTTGCTGTTCTTGAGTAAAAGCTACTAGAATAGGAAGTTGTATTATAACGAGGTATAAAAAGAACGAATTGGTGAAGACTAATAGACCAATGAGTCAGACGAGCTGAAACAAAGGAAGCAGGGAATAGATCAGACAATTCTGAAGAACACATGCCATAATATTATTTTTTTTATATAAATAATATCATGGCATGTGTTCTTCAGAATTGTCTGATCTATTCCCTGCTTCCTTTGTTTCAGCTCATCTGACTCATTGGTCTATTAGTCTTCATAGCAACATCACGTCAGTGAGAGCAAAAGAGAGAGGGTGCAGAGAAGAAATAGTGGGACTAACCAAGTTACAATTACTCTACTGAACCTTTCAATAACCCTCGAATGCCAACCAAAATATGATAACAGTACTCTATACAAGGTCTAATCGTAGATTTGCTAAGATAATGAATAGCCTTAGGTGTGAGAAAGTGTTTGAGGCGATAGACAGAACCGACTTTACGAGAAGCTAAAAGAGCAATGGATCTAATGTATGATGTTCAAAGAAGATAAAAAGGAGAAAGAAAAACCAAGAAGTTTCAGAGTCAATTTCTCCACAAGACCAGAACAGTCCATGAGAATCTCATGAAGAAAAGAGACACGCCTACGATTGAAAGACACGAACTGAATCTTCACAGAATTAAACGAAACAAGTGATTTATTATCCTAATCCTAACACAAGTCATATATATTTCTCTTTCCTCCAGTATTTAGCTATTCTATCTCTTGATGACTAAATACACATAATTCAATACGTTAGCATATATACTATATGTATATATATATATATATATATATATATATAATACAGAAATTCAATGTAACATCAGTATCGTCGGTTTCAAAGGGGGGGTTCATCCCGATTATCGTCAGCTGATAAACATATTCAGGAATTGTGGAACTTATTCGGTCACGTCTGAGATCACTATGCATCACCTGCATCTCTACTTCGTCTTTCCCCTATACTTCCTGGCCCCCAAACCCCGACCTCTACCTTACAGAAATTCTTACATTTTTTATATATATTACAAAAAAACACCTTTTTCTTCTGCTTTATTTTAATTAATAACCATTTTATATACATTAAAAATTTAAATATTAGAATCTAAATTTAACCCCTCACGCACACATATGTAACCTTTTCACAAATCACGTCCTACGTGATCTCAGACGTGACCGAATAAGTTCCACCATTCCTGAATATGTTTATCAGCTTACGATAATCGGGATCAACCTCCCGCTTTGAAACCGACGGTACTGATGTTACATTGAATTTCTGTATTTTATAAATAAATATTTACGCTATTAATCCTTCGAAATCTCGGATTTCTTAATTAATCGAGCACTCTGCTGGATTTTTCCTGCACTACCACACAGTACTTATATATATATATATATATATATATATATATATATATATATATATATATATATATATATATATATATATATATATATATTTGGCTATTTAGATGTTAACTTACTTACCGTGCGTTCTGGAGCATTTGGTACGCGCCTCGGCGACCGAGTCAAACATGACTTTTCGGTTGAACCGTGTGTTCGACAGGGATTGTCTCCTTCCATACTGACGATTGCAGGTTGGGCATGAAACACATGTATATGTTTTTTTGATAATATATATATATATATATATATATATATATATATATATATATATATATATATATATATATATAAAGATAAATGAAGGAGGAGAGATAAAGATGTGCGAATGACAAATCTATTTCATCTTCGATTGTTCAATGCACGGTGTACTCGATAAAAACATGTTTATTTTTTCTTTCATTAAGCCAGGCTTTTCAAAGATTAAAATATTATCATTAGACGAATTACATAGATGGATAAGTTGGCAGGGGAATAACCAAAATTTAAAATTTGGAAAAAATTAAGAAACGATATAAAGTAATGGAAAATAAACGTGCGTGCGTAAAAATGTTTTCAAAATATAAAGGCTGTCCAGTTGGGGAAATCTATGTTGACAAAGTGTCCGGTGAAAAAAGATTTAAAGATGGAAAAAGAGATTTCGTGGAAACTGCGTTAGAAATGGTAAACATGTTGTAAATCCAACAGAATGGTGTTCAGTTCAACCGTAGATAAAAAGCGCTTATCAGGATGTAAGTTGGAGAATTAGGGCCATTTTAAAATACTTCCGTGGACCGCGAATGATAATAGTTATTAAGGAATTGAGTTTAAAATATTGTATATATTTCAAGTAGGCCGAATTACTGGTAGGAGGTGTTAGTCACTCCGATTGAACCTAAAGTCTGAGAGGGATGGAATTTCCGAGATATTTAAAGCAATTCCAATCGGCCTTTGAGTATCGAGGTTCTGGACATTTATTTTATGACTAAGTATTAAGCTCTTGACAAAAGAATTGAGCACTTTTTTGCCTAAAATATAAAAGTTTACATCTATTACAAATCATGCACAAGGCCATCAAAAGTGTGGGATATAAATGGGTGTCGTTGGTCATCCTTTGACTAAAGTGATAAACATGTCTATTTCAACTAGAATCATTTCGGTCACCACAATACCACATTTACTCTATGGGCTGTCCTACTTAAGATACCTCCAATTGTTTCGAATTTTTTAAATTTTTTATAAATATGGTTATATATACTAAAATTCATTGGAATAACACGGGGTGAGAGGAAAGAAAAAAAAATTGGTTAGTAAGACCCCCCAACTCTTTCTAAATAATAGACCACCCACTGTTTTCCGGTTCGATCAGAACCGAAAACAACAAGGTCAATCTTTAAATGGGAGTGGAATCTAAGTGGGTGAAAAAAGAAAACGGAGAATGGAGACTGTGAATTCATTATGGGGAGCACAAATGCCTATGAAATGAAAGATTAAACCGTGACGTGGTCGAAGTTAGTTTCGTTCTCACGCTATTTCGGGGTGTTTCCTTCTCCTTGATAAGTTGCTCAACCGAGGATTTAGATCTTATATAACCTCGAAATTTAGGTTATAATAAATAATAACTTGTAAATAAAATGGATGAACTATCAAGATAAATGGTTAATAGATTTATTAAAACTGAACACAGAATGTATTAATGAGTTAATTTGCCGTTGTATGCGATTGACATATTAACAGTCTGAAAGACTCCATTTCCAAGGGCGATAACTCTTAACTCCCGAATTGGTTCAAGGGACGTAATTTGTTTTCGTTAGTTGTGCTAACAAGATCCCAGTCTTGCCTACTACTCAATCCATAACTAGAAGGGGAAATGTTAATTAATACCTGCTCCACGAGTATCGGTGAAAGTGGTGCAGTAACCCCGACAGAAATCGAACCCTGCACACCGAGCTCAAATACCACTACTTTAAAGATTACATGCACCACTGGATGAAGAATTGAAGATTGCCTGACCCGCCCCTCCTCCTCCTTCCTCCTCTTTATCTTTTGCTATAAAGATACGAATAAAGGGGCGTGTCTGTCTTCGAGCAAAAAAGCCCGTGGGTGAATGGAAAAACAAGCTCGCATAAAAATAAAAAAATGTCTAGCGCAAAGAAGGTTACCCCTCCTTCCCAGAAAGACGAAAGCAAATAACAAAGAGGGGTGGGAGCCTAAAACTGCGTACGGAAATGGTTCCGACTCCAAGTTTAACCATCTGGTCATCTCCAGAAGTAAAGAGGACGGCCATGTGTTAAGTTGTTCCGGAGGTGAGAATCCGGGAAACGTGGAGAGGCAAGGTGTTATTGATTGAGACGGGAATTTGATCTCGCTGGTTTCGGGGTGCTGGAGAAAGGGGTGGATGGGACGAGGGTGAAGGGAATACGGATGATGAATTTTTATCGGGTACGCTGCGAGTGAATATCTTTGTGCCGATGTTTGACTACGTTCGTCTCAGTAATTATATGCGTGTCTTTATTTCCAACGAGCATGGCGTCCTGGCGTTGCCCAAGGTGTGTAATATCTTTTTGAAATTATCTCTTTCTTTCTCTCTCTCTCTCTCTCTCTCTCTCTCTTTCTCCCTCTCTCTCTCTCTTTCTCTCTCTCTTTCTCTCTCTTCTTCTTCTCTTTCTCTCTCATCTCTCTCTCTTTCTTTCTCTTCTTCTCTTTCTCTATCATCTATATGAATAAATGCAAAAGTTAAGCCTATTTCTCTTTATCTCTTTCTTTATTTCTCTCTCTTTCTCTTTCCCTCTCTTCTTCTTCTTCTTCTTCTTCTTCTTCTCTTTCTCTCTCATCTATATAAATAAATGCAAAAGTTAAGCCTATTTCTCTTCATCTCTTTCTTTCTCTCTCTCTCTTTCTCTCTCTCTCTCTTTCTCTCTCTTCTTCTTCTTCTTCTCTTTCTCTGTCATTTATATGAATAAATGCAAAAGTTAAGCCTATTTCAGCTTATCTCTTTCTTTCTTTCTCTCTCTCTTTCTCTCTCTTTCTCTCTCTCTCTCTTCTTCTCTTTCTCTCTCTCTCTCTCTCTTCTTCTCTTTCTCTCTCATCTATATGAATAAATGCAAAAGTTAAGTGTCAAAACGCACTAGTTCAAGTCAATTCTACTGTGCACAATAAACACACACTCTATTTTATATACTGCCTATGTATATGCAAATCAGTCAGAAGGTTACCTTATTTGCATATTGGTTTTGAAACGAGACCTTTTATTAATAAACTATTATTTGTGTTTTAACTCAATGATTGTTTGGATTTGAATATAACAATAGTTATGTTTTGCAATATTATTTTATTTCCTGGACAAATATTTAGCGTTTGTGTCCAAATGTTTTTCTCGACTTGATTTTCAACAAGTTGCGATATATTTCTAAATTTCAAGTGAAAATGCAAATTGATTATTTTTCTTTCTTTTCACTCACATTTAAAAGATACATAAATTTGTCTCAAAATTACAAAAATGTTAATGTTTTAATACAAACTGTGGCCTCGGTGCTGTCGGTCTCAGGTATTATTCTGTTCATCTCTATGAGTTTACTACTAATCGCCTGAGGCGCCCCTACCAAAAAATACTGATGGGGATGCTTAGGACTTTTTTGTAAGCCACAGAGCGCTTATCCTAGTGCACTGGCTTCTAAATCCATACGTGACCTTGTGTCCAACCTCTTAGCAAAGAGGTAACTAATATATATATATATATATATATATATATATATATATATATATATATATAATAATGGTAATAATCCAGGTGAAAAATATCCACAGGGTGGTAATCCCGATAATTTTAACCGGGTTTATAAAAAGTGCTCAATATCAGAATAGAGCTTTATATATGATAATTTTATTTACACAGACATGTACAAAATCTGCGACACTGGCATGTCGATGTTATCGATCAACAGTTACTATAAACTGAGATCTCATCAGGCAGAGTTAGAATCCGATCTTAACCTCAGATCATATTTGGATGATGAGATCTCAGTTTATAGTAACTGTTGATATATATATATATATATATATATATATATATATATATATATATATATATATGTGTGTGTGTGTGTGTGTGTGTGTGTGTGTGTGTGAACAAATGAAAACTATTTTGTATCGTGTTTACAACAAAGTTATGAATGACCTGTTTATTATTTTTAATTAATGTTTCAAGTATTCAAGTAGCAATTTTGCGAATCGATAGCGAGCCGGAAAAACCAACTAAATTTATATATATTCTCTTTTATTATATAGTCATAATTCGTTTCTTTTTTTCTCTTCCCATTTCTATCTCTCTCTTTCTTTTTATCTGTCTTGTTTATCGTTCAGTATCACTTCCCTTTGTTATCGTACTATATATATTATTCCCTTGGCAATTCTCTTTCATTCCACCTTCTTTCTCATCCTCTTTTTCCATCGACTAATATTTCCGATTCTCTTTCTTTATTGCTCAGAATGGTTTACTTTGGCCCCGCTATTTGTCTATTTCAGCTATCTCTTTCATATTCAACAACCAGCGGTTTTTACCCCGCCTAATAAAACCGGTATCGTCTGGGCTTTTAGGTCTGGATTTACGCCGGTCTATTGGGGGTTGCTGGACCTGTGCAGTTCTAGGAGGTGCACCCTCCCAAGCTTTGCCTCCCCTCTTTGGGGAGGAGTAAGTTTATTGCTTACTGTCTGAGGCGCCCCTACCGGGGAATGCCGACGGGGCTGCCCAGACAATTTTTAAATGGCCAGAGTGCTCACCTCTCGAGCGCTGGCTTATCTAATCCCACTTTCCCGACCTTGTGTCACATCTTACCTTGTGGGAAGTAGATAAATAACTTCAGCTATCTCTCTTCCCACCCCTCCCCTCCCTCTCTTCTTTTACGCTTTTTCTTTCCCTCTCTCTTCCCCCCTTCTGTTTCCTCAACGTAAGAACAAGCAGACAATAAATTAAGAGTAAATTTGAAATTAAAAGTTTATAAAATATACATAATAAAAACAAAAAAATTAAAAAATATTAATATTGATGTTGACCCTAATCAAATTAAAGAGGAATAATAGATTTAGAAACAAGATAAAAATAATAATAATTTGATTTTAAATATATTTCATTTTCTACCGAATAACTCTCACCGGCAACAGACTTCCTATGCACGTTTGAATTAAAGTTGAACACACATTGCCGAAATATCATATACGAAACTTCCATCAAACCACACTGACGCAAGTAAGATTGTGATAATATATATATATATATATATATATATATATATATATTTCCAAGTATGATCTAAGGTTAAGATCGGATTCTAACTCTGCCTGATGAGATCTCAGTTTATAATAGCTGTTGATCGATAACATCGACATGCCAGTGTCGCAGATTTTGTACATGTCTGTGTAAATAAAAATAATCATATATAAAAGCTCTATTTGATATTGAGAACTTTTTATAAACCCGGTTGAAATACTTTGGATTACTACCCTGTGGATGCTTTACCTGGATTATATATATATATATATATATATATATATATATATAGTGTATTAATTAAAAAGGTGGAAAAATGAAAACTTATGAACTCATTCCACCATTATATGTCTTAATTTGCTTCAGTTCGTGTTTATCCGTTACACCTCTTCATTGTATCGCCTTCAAAAATTACTTTCTAATTTATATATATATATATCAATTATTTTATAACAACTATTTAATTATTATTCATATACGTAAACGTTTCATCCTACGGAATCTACAATGTGGAGATAACTGTTAAAACCGGTCGCACGATTCGAACTCCGGAACACGCGTACCTTAACTAAAATCCAAGGGCTCTAACCGATTAGCCCAATTTAACCATTTATGTGACAAGTAGTGAAATAAACAATATTTATGTAAATGAAGGCCGACAACATAGTCAACCGTCTTAACAGTGTTCAACGAATCAAGTAGGTAGGACCTTACTGTTTAGCTTAGATTACACGGTATATATATATATATATATATATATATATATATATATATATATATATATATATATATTACACGATTACATCATCAATTTTACCACTATTGAACCTGATGCTACAATTCTCCCGGCCCCTTCTGCAACTTAATCACGTAGGAAGTGAAACAATCGAAATAATAGTAAGCAAAAACACAACCAACGCTGCAATCACCGATAAAAATAATTACATAAAATACATTAAATATTTAGGTGATAAAAATTCTACATATTTCTAGACAGGGCGTCTTGGTTTAATGGTAAAGACGCTGGACTATAGACATCAATATCGAAGGTTCGATCCTTGTCTAAGTTAGCCATGCTGAGAGCGGCTGGGAGCCAGAAACACGTCTCGCTTGATTACTAGCTTGATTGTTTGTCTTGGTTGTCACTGCATAGCATCAGGAAACTAATGACGTCATTACATTAAAACAGAGATTAAGAATAACCGGGTAGGGTGGTTGATGTAACATAATTTTATGACATCATCTATTCAAACAGAGATAAGGATAACCAGGCGTTCATCCCATCAGAGAGAGAGAGAGAAAGAGAGAGAGCGAGTTGGAGGAGGGTAAGAGAAAATTTACCTGGACGACTCGAGCAACACTCTTCTGGGGTGTGATCTAGCCCATGACCAACAAGCAAGCCCACAACACGGTCGACTTTCTAAAGGCTGCCATCGCTTAGGCGTTTGCCGCTGTAGACAAGGATATGGTCGTCGAAGCGGGTGACATATTTCGCGTCCGCCTTGAGATTGTCATTGTCATTGAAAAAAATTGTATGTAACTGCATTGGTTGCTGAATAAACTGTCGGTTGATGACGGCTGTGAGCCAGGAACACGTGTCCATGGATTACTTTTATGTACGTATAAAATGTATTTAAATATATATATATATATATATATATATTTCCCCAACTTCTCCTATCTATCTATCTATCTATCTATCTATCTATCTATCTATCTATCTATCTATCTATCTATCTATCTTTCCCCAGCCTTTTCTATCTATCTATCTATCTATCTATCTATCTATCTATCTATCTATCTATCTATCTATCTATCTATCTATCTATCTATCTATCTATCTATCTTTCCCCAGCCTTTTCTTTCTTTCTATCTATCTATCTATCTATCTATCTATCTATCTATCTATCTATCTATCTATCTATCTCTATCTATCTATCTATCTATCTATCTATCTATCTATCTATCTATCTATGTGTCTATCTATCTATCTATCTATCTATCTATCTATCTATCTATCTATCTATCTTTCCCATGATTCTCCTATCTATCTACCTATCTATCTATCTATTTTCCCCCAACTTCTCCCATCTATCTATCTATCTATCTATCTATCTATCTATCTATCTATCTATCTATCTATCTATCTATCTATCTATCTATTTTCCCCCAACTTCTCCTATCTATCTATCTATCTATCTATCTATCTATCTATCTATCTATCTATCTATCTATCTGTCTATCTATCTTCCCCCAGCCTCTCCTATAGACCGGAATCCTTGCTGTTCGGCGAATTGTTTATTTAAACAGACTCTATCTGTTTGATCGCTCAATTAAGAGAGGTTTAGAGACGACAAATACTTGGCCGGTACAAGCAACAATCATGTTCAACAGCCGAGTTTATCAAGTACATCCGATTATCTCCCCTTCAATCATTCTCCTGAATAATAACAATAAATTGCCTGGATAGAGACACATCATGTGCCTGAATCAGTCGGCAATAACATATCCGAGTGTAAAGTGTAAGCAATAAAAACTTTTACCTACTAAGTTCAAAAGTAAAGCTCTACTAAAAATTGTTATTTTTTTTAAATAACGAACCCTTCGGGAGGAGGGGGCGGGGGTCACACTAGATTTAGACCGGCAAAGTCTCTGCTATTTTTGAGAATGGCTTGTCCTCCATCGATGTGAGGTATGGTCGTGTGCAGTTCGAGGAGGTCCACCCTCCCAGGCTTTACCTTCTCACCCTTTGAGAAGGGGTCAGTTTATTGCTAATCGCCTGAGGTGCCCCTACCGGGAATAGCGACGGGACTGCCCAGACAATTTCTGTACGGCCAGCCTGGTCTTCTTCTGAGGCGCTGGTTTTATATCCCACTTTTCGACATGGTGTCACATCTCACCACTGTGTGTGTGTGGGGGGGGGGTAGACAAATATCAAATAAGCCTTCAAGGTCTCACTTTAAAAAAATCCTCCTTAGCCTTTTTTTGCTAAGATTAGAGCATAGTATCTGTTCCAATAATGCTACACTCTGTAGACCGGCGTGTAGACATAGTGTCATATTTTCCCGCCGTAAGAGGGAGATAATTAATTCAACTAAATAAATCTTCGTTAAGTAAAATTAATCTTCGTTTAGTAAAATTAATCATCGTAAAGTAAAATAAATCATTGTTAAGTAAAATTAATGTTCGTTAAGTAAAATTAATCACAGTTAAGTAAAATTAATCATCGTTAAGTAAATAAATCATCGTTAAGTTAAATTAGTCATCGTTAAGTAAAATTAATCACCGTTAAGTCAAATTAATCATCGTTTAGTAAAATTAATCATCGTTAAGTCAAAGTAATCATCGTTTAGTAAAATTAATCACCGTTAAGTCAAATTAATCATCGTTTAGTAAAATTAATCATCGTTAAGTCAAAGTAATCATCGTTAAGTAAAATTAATCACCGTTAAGTCAAATTAATCATCGTTTAGTAAAATTAATCATCGTTAAGTCAAAGTAATCATCGTTTAGTAAAATTAATCACCGTTAAGTCAAATTAATCATCGTTTAGTAAAATTAATCATCGTTAAGTCAAAGTAATCTTCGTTAAGTAATTTTACTTAACGAAGATTACTTTGACTTTACGATAATTAATTTTTAATCATCGTTAAGTAAAATTAATCTTCGTTTAGTAAAATTAATCATCGTTAAGTAAAATTAATCATCGTTAAGTAAATAAATCATCGTTAAGTTAAATTAGTCATCGTTAAGTAAAATAAATCATCGTTAAGTAAAATTAATCATCGTTAAGTAAATAAATCATCGTTAAGTTAAATTAGTCATCGTTAAGTAAAATTAATCACCGTTAAGTAAAATAAATCATCGTTTAGTAAAATTAATCATCGTTAAGTCAAAGTAATATTCGTTAAGTAATTTTATTTAACGAAGATTACTTTGACTTTACGATAATTAATTTTTAATCATCGTTAAGTAAAATTAATCTTCGTTTAGTAAAATTAATCATCGTTAATTAAATTAATCATCGTAAAATAAATCATTGTTAAGTAAAATTAATTATAGTTAAGTAAAATAAATCACCGTGAAGTAAAATTAATCATCATTACTTAAGTAAATAAATCATCGTTACGTTAAATTAGTCATCGTTAAATAAAATTAATCTTCGTTAAGTAAAATTAATTATCGTTAAGTAAAAGTAATCACCGTTAAGTAAAATTAATAATCGTTGAGTAAATAAATCATCGTAAAATAAATCATTGTTAAGAATAATTAGTTATCGTTAAGTAAAATTAATCACCGTTAAGTAAAATAAATAATCGTTAAGTAAAATTAATCTTCATTAAGTAAAATTAATCATCGTTAAGTAAAATTAATCATCGTAAAGTAAAATAAATCATCGTTAAGTAAAATAAATCATCGCTAAGTCAAATTAATCATCGTTAAGTCAAATTAATCTTCGTTAAGTAAAATAAATCATCGTTAAGTCAAATTAATCATCGTTAAGTAAAATAAATTATCGTTAAGTAAAATAAATCATCGTTAAGTAAAATAAATCATCGCTAAGTCAAATTAATCATCGTTAAGTCAAATTAATCTTCGTTAAGTAAAATAAATCATCGTTAAGTCAAATTAATCATCGTTAAGTAAAATAAATCATCGTTAAGTCAAATTAATCATCGTTAAGTAAAATAAATCATCGTTAAGTAAAATAAATCATCGTTAAGTAAAATAAATCAGCGTTAAGTAAAATAAATCATCGCTAAGTCAAATTAATCATCGTTAAGTCAAATTAATCTTCGTTAAGTAAAATTAATTATCGTTAAGTAAAAGTAATCACCGTTAAGTAAAATTAATAATCGTTGAGTAAATAAATCATCGTAAAATAAATCATTGTTAAGAATAATTAGTTATCGTTAAGTAAAATTAATCACCGTTAAGTAAAATAAATAATCGTTAAGTAAAATTAATCTTCATTAAGTAAAATTAATCATCGTAAAGTAAAATAAATCAGCGTTAAGTAAAATAAATCATCGTTAAGTAAAATAAATCATTGTTAAGTAAAATTAATTATCGTTAAGTAAAATTAATCATCGTTAAGTAAAATAAATCATCGTTAAGTAAAATTAGTCAGTGTTAAGTAAAATTAATCACCGTTAAGTAAAACAAATCATCGTTACGTAAAATTAATCATCGTTAAGTCAAATTTGTCATCGTTAAGTAAAATTAGTCAGTGTTAAGTAAAATTAATCATCGTAAAGTAAAATAAACGATCGTTTAGTAAAATGGTTACCCTCGAACAAAGCATATTGTACGTGAGACGTAAGGGGCTACTGTAATTTTGGGCAAGATTATAGGGAGCATCATAAGTGATGATTTGTTCAGCAAGATATTGTTTCACATAACATTTTAATTTCTGCATGCTGGTACAGTCGGGGAAACAGGGAACAGGGAGGGAATTTCAAACCCAAGTGGTCTGAGAAAAATAAGCTATTAGATTATACAGTTATTTTGAATTTTTAAATCACAGATTGTGCTCATATCATGCCCTCTAAAAGCCCTTTAAAATACAATAAAGAAACTGAAATTCCTGGAATATTTATTAATTGATATATAAAAGCTATTGTTAAATGTTTTTAAAAACTCAGAGGTATCTGTATTTTCATGAAGGGATTAAACTCTCGTTTTACCTCCTTTCCCTAAAACTAAACACAGACCACATTACCACCCCTTACGCTTTGTATCAATGTTCTAAAATTAAGTTTAAAAGTGAATTCTCTATATGTTAATATATAAACAGAAACATATAGCATTTATGTAGATAGACACGTGAGTTGATCGTAGTGTGTTTCCGTAAGATTTTTTTGAATATACTTTAATAATATAATAAAATACATGCTAAAACATGCCTTAGTTCTGGGATTGAATAATGTTTGAAAAAAATCTGTTTTAACTGTTCTAATAAGCCGTAATGTATATATAACTGAACGGGGTACCAATCATCTCTCTCTCCGCATTCTAGATTGATTGAATATTTCGAATATTTCTTAATGTGAGTCTTAGTGAGTAGTTAGAGAAAGACTGACTCTCTTTTTTAAACGTGACCATCTAATTTTCATGCGTGTGTCTGTACACAACGCAAAGTTAGACTAAAGACTATATATATATATATATATATATATATATATATATATATATATATATATATATCTTGACTTTGTAGAGAAACGCGCGTACGAGAAAGTATTAATTTGGAAAAAGTAAATAAAAAAATTGTTTTGTGAGACGAAGAAAAATACAGGTTTTCGATGAAATATGAAAATTAAATAAATTGAGAAGATAAATGAAAATTATGGGTTTGGATTTATTTTTCCTATGGCCATTGAAAATATATATGCTCTAAAGCTTGTAATACAACCTCATTGAGCTTGCAATTTGGAACATTTGCGGATATTAAAAGGCGTATATATTTAAATATATTTTTTCATATAAGAAGTCACACACACACACACACACACACATATATATATATATATATATATATATATATATATATATATAACTTTTTTGCAATATAGCAGGAAAAATCCCAGCAGAGTGCTCGATTAATTGAGAATTAAAATTAAACATTAAAAATTAAGAGCGTAATATTTATTTATTTTGGTACAGAAAAATTAGTACAACATTCGTACCGTCGGTTTCAAACACAGAAGAACTTAGCCATCCGGCTCTCTTCAGCTTTTGTTGTCATCAGCTTCTGTTGTCATCAGAGATGACAACGGAAGCTGAGAGAGCTGAATGGTAAAGTCAGTCTCTGCTTGAAACCGACGGTAGGAATGTTGTACTAATTTTTCTGTACCAATATATATATATATATATATATATATATATATATATATATATATATATATATACATATATACATATATATATGACTATTTTTATTTACACAGACATGTACAAAATTTGCAACACTGGCATGTCGATGTTATCGATACACAGCTATTATAAACTGAGATCTCATCAGGCAGACATAGAATCCGATCTTTACCTTAGATCATATTTGGAAAGAATGAAATGGATAAAAAAGAAAAGAAATTTAAATTTTAAAATTTGGAAAGTCACGTGGTTGGGGCCGTTAAGAATCAAAATCTCAAAATCAAAATGAAAATAAAAATCAAAAAAAAAAAAATTAATTAACTAAAGAATGTTGTACATGTCTGTGTAAATAAAAATTATCATATATTAAAGCTCTATTTGATATTGAGCACTTTTTATAAACTCGATTACTACCCTGTGGATGTTTTACCTGGATTATTATCATTATATATATATATATATATATATATATATATATATATATATATGTGTGTGTGTGTGTGTAATTTTCAGGTTCGATTATTTTCGATAGGAATTCGAATCAGAGAGCTCTATGTCCGTTCAAACCGAGCATGAATAAGTTATGAGGTTGAAAAAGACTAGATATACATTCGGATTTTACACAATATATGTTATTTCGACCTTAAGTAGGTCTCCTCGGATGTGTTTCCAACCACAATTCAAAAAATGTGTATATATATCGCGAGACCGAAAACGTTAGAGAAATGGCCCAAGCAACAACATTAGGCGCCATGATCCATCAATTGATACCAGAAACCTGACGAATCGCTCGCAGAGTCGAGAAACTGACCAGAAAGATCATAAAGAGGGAGAACTTCGTGGTCTTCAATGACATATGCCTAATATATATATATATATATATATATATATATATATATATATATATATATATATATATATATATATATACATAAATGTATGTATGTGTATATATATATATATAAATGTATGTATGTGTATATATATATTAAGTTATGTTAAGTCTGCACTATTTTGGATTTAGTTAGTTTCTGTGGGAATTTAAACTGCATTTTCCTTTTTTTATCTTTTTGTTTAAAATAACTCAAAGCTTCTTTAGACTATATATATATATATATATATATATATATATATATAAAAATGTATGTATGTGTATATATATATATAAATGTATGTATGTGTATATATATATATTTATATATATATAGATATATATATACATAGGTTTTCTTCCTCTTATCTATTTCCCTTTCTGGTACCAAAGGTACTAAAGCTTTTTTTTTTTTTTTTTAATGCAACCTTAATTCCTATATAATTTTATTTCTAGCTACCATATCGTAGAATGGTTCGATGGGGTAGTGTTTAGATAGTATTTTATTATTATTATTATTACTAGTATTACTATTGTTATAAAGAATTTTATTTGATATGCAAATTACTATATCACACGGTAGTCTTAAGGGTAGTATATTATTATTATTATTATTATTATTATTATTATTTTATTATTTATTTATGTATATATAAGTAACATTTTAAGCTGAATTATTTCGACACTCGATTATTGGGGAAATGGTAGTTGTATCTGTACCATTCGAGAGCCATGCATATAACTGTCCTGTTTTTAAATCTCCGAAACAGTTACATGGTAAACAGCTGAAGATCCCCGTGTTAATATTAGATGCTTACGTTAAGGTCTCCTGCTTTTATTTCACTGTTAGATACTTAATCCCCCCTTTTTTTTTTTTACTTACTATTATATATTATTTATTTATGAATTTTCCAACAAATGTTAAGTCTACACTATTTTGGATTTAGTTTCTCTGGGAATTTAAACTGCATTTTCCTTCTTTTTTTCTTTTTTTTTTTTGTCTTTTTGTTTAAAATAACTCAAAGCTTCTTTAGACTATATATATATATATATATATAAACATATTACGTTAATACTAATTTTAAATCTCGATTTGAGAAAATAGACTTCTCAAAATAGACATGCAGTCAATATTTATCCTTTTACAATTTCCTGTCATGAACAGTTGCAATATCTGCATTCACAAATTGTGAATATCACTAAACAGTTTACTCTTATGCAGGATTTTTATTTGTCGACGGGGGCTGGGAGAATGGCGTGAAGAAAATGTCCACATTACATCCTCCCATTTATTCGGCATTGCAAACTGAGAAAGCAACAACAAAAAAAAACGATAGACAGAAAACTGTTAATGCCAGACGTGTCATTTGTTGTGCGTTTAGTTTCTAGTTTTATTTTGATGTTTTTCCTTTTTTTTTTTTTAGTCTTCCATTTTTATTGCTCAGTGAAATGGCGAAAAATGAGATCACCACGCATGCGCAGACTGTTGGCGTTACATTAACTTCGATGATCGACTTACGGTCCTTTTTTTCGGTTTCCGTCACAATCCCCACCAAAGTCTCAAACTTTGTCGAATGTACAAGTCGATCAGTCAGGCGTTTATATTGAAACGTTGTTTAAGATAAAGAGGTGATATGCATTGAGCCATGTCTAACATTAAGAACCAATGTATATTTTATTATTTTTGACAACACACGCTTTGTCACACACGCACACACACTCACCTGTGTGCACGCACACACACGCACACATGTTAATATAGTCATATGTAGGTGCATGTATAATTGTATTTCAGAGATTTGCAACGTATATATATATATATATATATATATATACATACATACGTACATATGTATAAATATATATATATATATATATATATATATATATATATATATATATATATATACATATGGGAAATGAAATGAAAAACCAAAAAGGATGTTTTTTTATATATTCATCAACGTTTCGTCTTTATTTGTAAGACTTCCTAGGGATGATAATTTTAAGAAAAATGTAATGCAAGTACGTGAAAATATTGGGTTGACATGATGGGTTGATGAGAAACAATAAAGACGAAACGTTGATGAATATATTAAAAAAACATCCTTTTTGGTTTTTCCTTTTCATTTCCCATTACGTCGGATTAATTTCATCCTTCTTTTCTCATACATATATATGTATATATATATATATATATATATATATATATATATATATATATATATACATACATACATATATATATATATATTAGCAATTGTTTCTACTCTGTTTCCTTACGATTAGTTTATGCTACTAGACCTGCTTTTCCTTCCTTTCGCAAGGATGTTTTGCCCTATACAAATTATAGTAATATTGTATACCAATTTAAATGCCAATGTGATGCTGGCTATATAGGGCGCACTTCCTTGCATTTGCAGACTCGCATAAACCAGCACATTCCATAAAAATACGTCAGGGAAGGGTAGGGTCCTTGTGTTACCCCTCCTCTAATTCTTTGGACTCTGCTATTGGCCAGCATTTGGTTGAAAACCCTAGCTGTGCCAGTAGCTATAAAATAGACCGTTTTGAGGTCTTGCATCGAGCAGATTCCAAGAACCATTTGAAAATATTGGAATCTGTCTCTATTGCTATGCGAAAACCTTCCTTGTGCCGGCAGAAGGAATTTGTAAGATCGCTTAATCTCTTTGGGGAACTTTGAACTCATTCCCAATTTTTTTTTTTTATCCCCTAACGTAGTGCTTTTTAATCGACTTTTAACGAAATCATTAGATTGAATTTTATTCGCTTCAACGTTAATTTTGGCACACTCAATTTCCCCATTTTGCTCTTTCTTTCGACGTTATTATTAATTAAAACTATCGATTTTCTCCTGACAAGATGATAGTCGAAAGGGCCTTAGAGAGATTTCCGCGTATTCTTTTTAAATGTATTTATAAATTTTGTACCTCAAAACATTTATTTATATATATATATATATATATAAGAAATATTGAAATAATTAAACTAAGGTAAAGTTATATACTTTAAGAGTTTATCATAATCATTAGGTGTTTAGACAAAGAAAAACATAACATATGTGAATGACCTTTAATGCATGGATTTTCAAAGAATTACTCTTAGCCTCAGAAAGAAAAAAACAATAATGTGCTAATTATTTGTAAGTATTAATTTGGAAAATTTACAACACAATTTAAAGTTATTTTTAATGCAATAATAGTTTTTAAAAATTGGTTCAATAATGCGAACCATGTCATTGTAGTAGACGAATGCATCAGTGCAATTATTGAAAAAATCCGATTAGAATGTTGTATTGTAATATGAAGGGTAATGGATTCCAATAAAATTGAGGTACGATTCAAAAGTCAAAAGTCAAAAGTCTATGAAAAATCAGTATATATAATGCTAAGGAAGTTTATTGATCCTTGGATGTATGTTTTTTATTTAAAAGGGTTTCAAGAATTTTTAATGTTTTTGGTGTTATATCGTGGTTTATTATTTTAGTAGTGTTAACTAATTAATATCTATATTAATAATACTAATATAAATAATACCCTCTTATCAATTATTTATAGTAGGGACTAGTTTTAATTTTATAACATATTTTAATATAAAAATCTAGTAAAACCAGATGCGTTATGCAACAAACATCGCTTCAAATTTAAATATGTCTACAATTCAACGTTAAACAAAATAAAATGTAAGATGTCGGTATAAAATGAACTATCAATGGTTGATATGCCGTAAAACAAAACAACAATACCAACTTTTATATGCAACGTTTCATCAGCGCCTCTAACTGAAACACAATCTGTGTTGTAACTGTATACATATAGATTGCGTAAGCATGAAACACATGTGGCTGTAGGTAAATATAAAAATATTTATATGCAAAAATAATATTTCGACCCCTTTCAAACAAGGGTGAGGCCCTTTAAGAATATTATAAAAAGTTGTTATTCTAAGGGTAAAGCAAAATCCCGCCCCCCCCCCCGCCGTAGCATACTGTTGATTAGCTTAGTGCGTATGTCCCCCGATTTGACACTACATAGCACTTGATTCTCTTCTTTCCCGTGCTAAGTCATGTTGGCCTAGGGGTCGAATACCAGGCTGCAGGGTAAAAAAAATCTAATTAGACCAGTGTATGTCATAGTGACGGGTAAATGGATTCCAATAAAATTCAGGAACGATTCAAAAGTCTGTGAAAAGTTAGTAGAAACATCATGCCACGAGTTAAGCTTCTTTAGTATGTGAATTAAATATGTGTTAAGATTAGGAGGAAACGAAAAAGGAAAAACTAAAAAGAAAGAATAGAAAAAATATTTTGGTGTAATGTCATTTTTAAAGGTTGTACCAATAGACGCTTCATCTAATAATTAATGTTTTATTTGCATTTTCATTTCTCGTAACTTTTTTTTTATCTCATTTCTTCTTCTAATCAGTGTGGTTTGATATTGACCATTGAATTTTGTTGGTCAACTTTCTTGATCCGCTGTCAAAATAAAAATCAAACAGAATAAAAAGTAAGCTTGTCCCATCTAAAGTGTTTCTTTTCGATGCTAAATGACTCAGGGCTTTATAGTCAGCCAAGAGAAAAACATTTATCCGTTTTGAAGAAAGTGTAGACTGACAGAATCAGACTCATCATCGATACACTTGAAGCTGATCTAAATGATTGATCAGCTCAGTTCAAAAATAGGAAAGTAAGACAAACTGAAATAGAAGGAACAATAAAAAAAAACAAATAGCAAAACAGAAAAAAGAAAAAAAGAAAGACAAAGAACAAGAATAAAAAACAAAATACCTTTTTTATTTGTTTTATTTTATGATCCTTTTTGTATTAAAATCACAAAAGTTATTGTCTGTTCCAGAAGTATTACGAACGTTTTCTATTCTGGCGACGCGGAATTTAAATTGTTAACGTCTTTCCTGGCGCCAAACTGACTTCACGTACGCATTTCTCAGCTATCTATTAAAATTCTCTTCTTTTCTCCAGCTTTTTTTTGTTGTTAATTTGCTTTTGTCAGCTAAAGATGATTCGACGAAGAATCGAAAAATTTTGTGATACATATGTTACTAAGATCGCTGGAAAAATGGTTGTATCGCACTCTTAATGCAATCCTCTAGATGGTAAGTGCTCGACTGAGCTCTAATCTCTATTTCCCTCCTGTAAAACATCCACAGTAAAAGATCGTCTAGCTACAACCAATGTAAAGTTTGTGGAATGTAATACCACGAGGCTGCTTTCCAGCTGACTACAACGTGACTGTTTTCAGATCAAATATTAACACATTTTTGTGATCAGATCAAACCATGGCCTACAATCCTCAAGTTGTCTGTTTCACTATCAAGCTGACTGAAACCATTAATTCGTCCTCGAATGGTCTTTAAGCCTTGATAAACGGTGACTCGTTAGTAAAAAATTAACCTGGTTGTATAGGCTTGCTTCTTTAATAGTTTTCGTTACGAATGTATTTTCTGTTGTTGTTCTATTTTCTATTGGGGGTTATCTCTCAATTTTACCGTATTCATTATTTCTATTTGTCTTTAGTAGTCTGGTGTCTAAAATAAGAAAAGAATAAGGCAGACACAAAGATTAGTAAGGTTCGCATTAAAAGAGGGAGCAAAGAGCTTTAACATTTGAAGGATGCCGATCGGGTCTCTAATGTAGGCCATCAAGGAAACACCTGCTAATCCTGACACGTGAATTTTTATTTTGAGCCCCATGTGTTTTACTTATTGTTTCGTGTAATATTTCATGGGTTGTCGTATGTGGTAACACTACACATCGGACTAATTTTCTGGGAAGAGGTAGGGAAAGAGTGAAATGGGTTATGGTTAGAGTGAAGGGGTTATGGTTAGGGTAAAAGGGGTAGGGAAGGGTTAGGGTTAGGGTGAAGGGGATAGGTAAGGGTGGATGCAAACCAAAAACACAAATAAATCTTAACGGACCTTTGGGTCCTGGGTATGACCTTAGAAGACATCCAGTGGTGAGGCCTCCATTTGGGAGTCGTGGGGAATGTGGAGTTGCCCCTTAGTTGCCATTGCTCCCAGGTCCACTCGGGTCCGGTATGGTAGTACCTGTAAAGGCCCCATCTATGGGTCAAATAGAACCTACTGGCGCTATCAAATCAGGCTGTCTAAAGTTATTGACTTCCTGACTCAAAATGCACCAAACATTGATGTTTTATTTTTTTTTTTTGTAAAACTCAATCATGTGCTGCAAAATCCAAAAACAAAAAAAACAACAATTTACCTCCCTCCCCTCTTCTTCCCTATCCCCTCTCCCCTTTTCACTCAACCAAACACCACAAATAAATACTTAAACATATCAAGAACTTGAAGCATTAAAACCTTCACCAAAATAACCGAATTCAGCATTAAATGACCTGAAAAGGGTTGATATGCCGTGAACCAAAAACAACAAAACCAAAAACCATGATTAAACATTTGAACATATAAAGAACTTGAAGCATAAAAACCTTCACCAAAATGATCAGATTCGGCATTAAATAACGATAAAAGGTTGATATGCCGTAAAACTAAAATACCCCTACCCTACCCTTAACGGACCTTAACTGAAGGTCTCGTATTGTAGGTATTTATCTACCTCCCACAGAGTAAAATGTGACACAAGGTCGGAAAGTGGGATTAGATAAGTCACCACCCTAGAGGAAAAGTACTTATGACCCTCAAAAAATGCCTGGGCACCCCATCGGCATTCCCCGATAGGACCGCCTCAGGCGATTAGCAATAAACTAACCCCTTCTCAAAGGGTGTGAAGGCAAAGCCTGGGGGTGGACCTCCTAGAACTGCACAGGACAAACCCACAGACCTGCGCAATCAAGCCTCGAAGGCCAAGGCGATACCGGTCTGTAGGGTGTAGTATCCATCGGAACAGATACTACATTCTTAGTAGTTAAGTTCTAGATTTTCCGTTACGGTCCGTTTAGATTTATTCGTTTTCTTTTGTATCGCCCTTCCGCAGCTACTTTTACAATTAAGCCCCGAAGTCCCTAAATAATATACCCTTTTATTTACTTATAATTCATTTTATTTTAATGTTATTATTTCTAAATGGCACCCACAAATTAAATTACCTATGAGAAACTAATGAAAAATAAAGAAAGAATTTTAAAAGATAAGGTACAATTCTAACCGGATCGACATGTTACTTCCTCAACTTTTCAAACATAGCTGAAGATAACCAACGACGCTTTGTTTATGTTACAAGCCAACCAAACAGTATTATATTTCGTTTGTTAGACCGCACCGGGATTGAAACCGATGGTATCATGTTGTTTTTATCTGATCTTCTTTCAAACAATTAATAAAATATTAATCGCTTATTAAAAAACGATTAGTCACTAAAGATTATATATATATATATATATATATGTGTGTGTGTGTGTGTGTATGTGTGTGTGTATGTGTGTGTGTGATACGAACGTATATTTGCATATGTGAAAGTGTATAATACTAAGTAATAATTATATAAATGTCTATATAAAGTTTATTATCAGAAATACATATATTCAAATAATTGCGTGTCACTATATAGGATTTTATACATGTATATATATATATATAAGGAGGACTTTTTTTTAATAACTAATATAAGTTAGCAAAACGTTTATACAGAACAAAACTTAGATTTAGTATACGGAACGTTTATGTTTTTGTCTTTTAAGGGAAGTGGGGTCTGATCAACTCTGCTGGGAAGCCATGAAATTAAATACTGTCTTGTTTTTAAATTCCCGAAACAGTTTTTCATGGTAAACAACTGATGATCCCTTAAATAATGTTAGAAGCAAACTAATATGATAACTGTAAAAGTTAAATTGACTTACATGAGTGATTTTCCACTGAACGACTTCGGACTTAAGTTTTTTTTTTGTTTTTGTTGTTTAAATATAGTTTTAATGGTTGAGAAACTTCCAAGACTATATATATATATATATATATATATATATATATATAAATAAATACGTGCATATATACATACATATATTCGTTTAAAAGAAAGCAAAACCATGCCCATATAAACAATGATCAAACTCATGTATATAAACGTAATTTATAATATATATTTATTCTCATATATGTACACATATGCGTATATAAAAATAAATCTATATTTCAAAGACGTCAATGTTTACGTATAGTCATCCAAGATTGTTCATTTCGTATAAAAATAACTATACATATATACATATACATATATATATGCATATATATATATATATATATATATATATATATATATATATATATATATATGTATTCATATACATGCATACATATATAAGTACACACACACGTATATACATATATATATATATATATATATATATATATATATATATATATTTACAGTATGCATGTCTTCGCAGTTGACGCGCCACAATATAAGCAATCTTTGTTATTCACTCTCTCTGCCGGAAAATGTTCTGCAATCGCCTCCCCTGGTGCGTTCGATTGCGTCACACGTGCTGTCTTGAACGATTCATGATAATTCCGAAGCCTTCGCCAAGCTGTCACGCCGCGTACAGCCAGGCAGATGAAGCGGCACTCTGCCGTTATTCACGATTGCAAACAAACAAACACGCCCAGACACGAAACTTAGAAAACACGGTATTTGAAAATCAATAGATGTGGTAAGACGCAAAGAAATATATACAGTGTTTTGGAAACTGTGCGTCAACTTCTCTATAAACAATGTTAGACAAATAACATGGCATGGGAGACAGTCGAAGTAAAGTTGCTCAGAATAGTGCCCGCCAGCGTTGGCTTCGCGTGCCCGTTTTACGGCATATCAACTTGTTGCACCAGGTGATCAAAATTAAATGCAATCCCCCCCCCATTTAATCAGTAATAAAATGTATATTCTTTTACAAAATCCAATCATATTTATTTAAAATAAAATTTCATCTATGTCTGACTTGCCCATCAAGTTTCAGGCATGACTGTCCAGCAGTCTTTCTAACATCGCCGTTCAATGATATATTTCAAATGTAAGCACGTCTGGATATGACTGAATTTTGTCTGTGATAGCTCTTCATTTATTCAATTTTTTTTTTTTTGCAAGCTTTCGTTGTAGAACAACTTTGTCTTATAGTGTTTTCTTCTTCTTTTCTTTCTCCTAATTTTGATGGTATTTACCCCGAGGGGTCGAATCCCGATATGAGCAGAAAGAGACGTCAAATTCTTAAGACGTTGAGATAAGTGTAGTCCTGGCGATTTTATGCGCAGATTAGCGCTTTTTTTAAGTACGGAAATTGACAACATCTTTGAAGCACGGATAAGAATGTATTAAAGTGAAATATTTTGAAAATCAACAATCGTGGAATTTAAATGACACATTCATTTATTTAATTTTTTTTGCAAGCTTTCGTCCTTATATATATACATATATATATATATATATATATATATATATATATATATATATATATATATATATATATATATATATATATATATATATATATATATATATATATATATGGGGGGTGCGCGTTTACAATGGCAGCCAGCGAAATCATATATATATATGTTTTAAATGGAAGCCAGCGATATATATATATATATATATATGCACGATCCGAAAGCCGTTTCGTAGATCACTCTATACTGTCTGGTACATAGCCGCCGATTTTCGCTATTTACATTTAAAGTTCCTCTATATTTACTAACTAATTGGCTATGGCCGATGGGTAAGATCCCCGACTGCGGAGCAGTGGCGATTTGTGATCGAGGTTCGCGCCTACCGACCGTTGAGAATTAGTTTCTACATGAAGATTGCGTTAGCATGAAACATCGATGTCTGTAGGTATTTAAATAATTAATATTTATTTTTAAAAATATTATTGTATATATATATATATATATATATATATATATATATATATATGTGTGTGTGTGTGTGTGTGTGTGTGTGTAAATAACATAAATAAATAATACTGATATATATATATATATAAATAAATAATACTGATATATATATATATATATATATATATATATATATATATATATATATATATATATATATATATATATATATATATATATATATATATATATATATCAGTATTAGATGGGTGACCAGATTGGAATGTATGTGGACACGTAGCTATAGGCAGGTAGCGTCGCCAAACCGCCATGTGGCAACTATGGCAAAACACCCTGAATAACCAATAAGGTAAACGGAAACCAGGGAGGGGTTTCTTCCTCCAGGAATGATCAAATATTGATTATGGTGGTGGTGATTGTTATCATATATATATATATAAGCATTGTATATATATAGTGCTTATTTTCAATTCCAATGACCAATATTTACTCATACTATTTATTTCTGGCATCGGCGGATTGACAGTTCTATGACAATTGTTTCGACATTTTGTTTGTAATATGCTACGATTAAACGCAATGACAGGCTGCTCTTCAGAAACCAAAATAAAAAAAAGTATTCATAAATATGTGATATCGTGCAGAAAGTTCATGTAAAAATACAAAAAACAGAAAGCAGACAACACTCACACGTGGTATATATAAAAATTAAATATATATTTATATTTAAAAAAAAACTTAAAATGTTAAAATAAGATAATAAATAATTATTGAAAAAGTTTTTGTATAGCGTTGGTAACCACAATTCTTTAAATATACCTTTTTCTCTCGTTGGAACTGCACTCATGCTACACAACCCCCTTCTCTCTCTCTCTCTCTCTCTCTCTCTCTCTCTCTCTCTCTCTATATATATATATATATATATATATATATATATATATATATATATATATATATATATTACAATATAAAATGAAGTAATAAAATAAGGTGTCAATCAAATTTTATTAGAATTCAAAGTTCAAGCAAAGTATCTTAAAGTCCTTAACTCATGAGTTTTCAAAGATAATTCTTCTCTTCAGATGACCATTACCGCAGTTATACTACCACAGGTAATAAAATTACGCTTTGAAAATATATAAAATTATATACACAAATACATAAAAATACATAACATCAAACATATCAACCCAAAAAACATACTTTTTGTTGAATCTATACAGTCCATCCAGGTCATACAAATTGAAAAGCATAATCAGGAAAGACATTACTCCAAGTTACAAACAGAATTTGATTGGACTTTCTGTATTATTTGATTTATTTATCATTAACATTGAATATTGACACATTTCGCGACTGGATAACTTTGCCAGCCCCTTCAATTTCACGTATATGGACTGCTGTTTGTAACTTGGAGTAATGTCTTTCCTGATTATGCTTCTCAATTTGTATGACCTGGATGGACTGTATGGATTCAACAAAAAGTATGTTTTTGGGTTGATATGTTTGATGTTATGTATTTTTATGTATTTGTGTATATAATTTTATATATTTTCAAAGCGTAATTTTATTACCTGTAGTAGTATAACTGCGGTAATGGTCCTCTGAAGAGAAGAATTATCTTTGAAAACTCATGAGCTAAGGACTTAAGGATACTTTGCTTGAACTTTGAATTCTAATAAAATTTGATTGACACCTTATTTTATTACTTCATTTTATATTATAATATTAATGCTCTATCCAGTATATTGAGCTTCAGTTTTTATCCGGATGTTTCACTAATTATAAGATATTAGTTGACGCTTATATCTTTTGTTGGATTGCTTCATATATATATATATATATATATAGATAGATAGATAGATAGATAGATAGATAGATAGATAGATAGATAGATAGATAGATATATGCACACTGTAAACGAATAAGGATATAGTCTGTGTGAGGGAGGATAAAAATAGGCTCGGTATAAAATGTGAATACGCGTAACTGTTTACATTGTGTTTGAAGGTGAGAAGGGAAATGGTATGATGGTGGAATATGAAATCTGGAAGACGGGTTCATAACTGCGGAGAGAGGATATCTGAATTCATGGCGATAAGACTGTTTTGTTATTCTGAATAGATAACCATGGTCGAAAAGCCTATTATTTTATATACTGAATATTGTATTCCTATGTGTTTTGAAGCATCAACTGTTATTCCAACTGTTTCGATTGGTGCGATATATATTTAGTGTTGACGTAGCATTTACTTTTCTAAAGATAGACCTGTTGATTTTCGCTTCTTCAACGAAGTGTACAGCGTGATTCATAAGTCACTTAGCTATTTATTTTTGATCTTCTAAAGTTGAAAAATACGGTAATACAAAACAGAAAGTTTATTCAACAAATTCATTCGTGGGAGTTTAAAAATTACAGCAAATGTTCAAAATTTCCACTTTCGTTCTGCATGCATAGCTCCATTCTTTTTTGCAAGGAATTTACGACTCTTTGTAGCATATTTGATTGATTATGAAATAAATATATACAGAAACAAATATATAAATGAACAAATTTAAAATAACAAATAGCAGTAATTAGAGAGTAAGATAACAATTATCAAAAGTTCATAGTATGTTTGTGCTTCATAAGGTAATCATTGTAAATAGCTAAGTGAACTGACTTATGAATCACCCTGTACATATGTATGTAAATATATATATAGTATGTATATATATATATATATATATATATATATATATATATATATATATATATATACATATATATATACATACTATATATATATGCATATATATATATATATATATATATATACATACTATATATATATGTACATACATATATATATATATATATATATATAGGGTGATTCATAAGTCACTTAGCTATTTATTTTTGAAATTCTAAAGTTAAAAAATACGGTAATACAAAACAGAAAGTTTATTCAACAAATTCATTCATGGGAGTTAAACATTACAGCAGATTTTCAAAATTTCCACCTTCGTTCTGCATGCATAGCTCCATTCTTTTTTGCAAGGAATTTACGACTCTTTGTAGCATATTTGATTGATTATGGTGTTGTGCGAAGGAGGCTTACTGTTCACATCACGTTTCCATTGCCTTTAAACAAGTGTGTGAGATTCATCAAATTTGGCCATATGAATAACAATAAAACTTCGCTCTTCAATTGTAAATGACATTTTAAATAGCTAAGTGAAGTGACTTATGAATCACCATGTATAATCGAACGTTTGTTTGTTCGTATCAATTTCAGTGATATTATTTGTTTTTCTGTTTTTTAAATATTTCGTGTTTTCGCTGCCACAATATAGAGATGTATTGTTGTTATTAATTAAGTGAATAGACACTTACGTGAATATCTTTTGTTGTGGGAGTTAGTCGAATATTACATAGAGTACAGAATAATCAGTGAATTATTCTGGTTGTATTCTTACGCTGACGGGTTTATAGCGAATTTGCGTAAGCAATTAGTTTACACGATACTATAAAACCTTTTCTTCTTATTTTTACTATTCTTTAATTTAAGGCTTCTTATTCCCATTAATGTCTTTTATTATTATTAGTTTATATACTGCATATTGTATTCCTATTATTTTATATACGTGATATTATATCTCTATAATTTTATATATTCAATCTTTTATTCCTATTATTTTATGTACTGAATACTGTATTCCTATTATTTTATATACTTGATACTGTATTCCTATTATTTTATATACTGAATATTGTATTCCTATTATTTTATATACTGAATCTTTTATTCTTATTATTTTATATACTTGATACTGTATTCCTATTATTTTATATACTGAATATTGTATTCCTATTATTTTATATACTGAATCTTTTATTCTTATTATTTTATATACTGAATATTGTATTCCTATTATTTTATATACTGAATCTTTTATTCTTATTATTTTATATACTTGATACTGTATTCCTATTATTTTATATACTGAATATTGTATTCCTATTATTTTATATACTGAATCTTTTATTCTTATTATTTTATATACTGAATATTGTATTCCTATTATTTTATATACTTGATACTGTATTCCTATTATTTTATATACTGAATATTGTATTCCTATTATTTTATATACTGAATATTTTATTCCTATTATGTTATATACTGAATATTGTATTCCTATTATTTTATATACTTGATACTGTATTCCTATTATTTTATATACTGAATATTGTATTCCTATTATTTTATATACTGAATCTTTTATTCCTATTATGTTATATACTGAATATTGTATTCCTATTATTTTATATACTGAATATTGTATTCCTATTATTTTATATACTGAATCTTTTATTCCTATTATTTTATATACTGAATCTTTTATTTCTATAATTTTATATACTGAATATTGTATTCCTATTATTTTATATACTGAATCTTTTATTCCTATTATTTTATATACTGAATCTTTTATTCCTATTATTTTATATACTGAATCTTTTATTCCTATTATTTTATATACTGAATCTTTTATTTCTATAATTTTATATACTGAATATTGTATTCCTATTATTTTATATACTGAATCTTTTATTTCTATAATTTTATATACTGAATCTTTTATTCCTATTATTTTATATACTGAATCTTTTATTCCTATTATTTTATATACTGAATCTTTTATTCCTATTATTTTATATACTGAATCTTTTATTTCTATAATTTTATATACTGAATATTGTATTCCTATTATTTTATATACTGAATCTTTTATTCCTATTATGTTATATACTGAATCTTTTATTCTTATTATTTTATATACTGAATCTTTTATTCCTATTATGTTATATACTGAATCTTTTATTTCTATTATTTTATATACTGAATCTTTTATTCCTATTATTTTATATACTGAATCTTTTATTCCTATTATTTTATATACTGAATCTTTTATTTCTATAATTTTATATACTGAATATTGTATTCCTATTATTTTATATACTGAATCTTTTATTCCTATTATGTTATATACTGAATCTTTTATTTCTATTATTTTATATACTGAATCTTTTATTCCTATTATTTTATATACTGAATCTTCTACCGTGTTCTTCTTGGTGCGTATTTTCCGCTTACCTCATCCGTAAAACGCCGCCCCAGGTAGATGGGGCATATCAGTTCCTTGGTTGACTAGTCTCTTCAGTTCCATAGCCCACCGTCCCCGCCACAAATGAGACGAGCCTAATGCTCCCATACCAAACAAGCACCTCTGCTAATCCACCTCACCCTCAACAAACGACCATCGAAAGGTGACATGAGTTCACATTCGGCGATTGCACGTGGCGTCCTCTTCCCGTTTATTTGTTTACGATGACTGTTGTCTTTTTCTCTTCGTAATTATATTAGTTTTCAAATCTTTTGCGAGGGAAGAAAACAAAAAGAGTTCCACAAAGAAAGCATGAAAACATCGGATTGCAAGCAGCGAATTCTTCTCGTCCGCTGCTTCGGAACTTCTAGAAAGAAAGAAAAACGAACTTGTATTTGTTTGCGACTTTTCAAGGTTACCGCTTCAAGTTTGTCATTTAGGCACCTGAAAAGACTTACGGGGGGGGGGAGGGTAATTACGAGTTTCCAGTGCAGTTTGGAATGAAATAATTAGCCTATA
>OY744541.1:79384707-79419707 GCA_963556195.1 Sepiola atlantica
GCAAGTTCATCGGAGCATATTCCCTTAAAATACTTGTAAAATAAGCACATGGATGCAACATTACGGCTATGGGGCAGGGGGTAGAGGTTAGTAGATAGTGTTAGAACTATTAGATTAGAAGCTCTTTCTGGACCTTTTCTAAAAAAAGGGGCTAGTGGTTAGTGTACCGGATAATATGTGACAACAATACTCTATTCATAGACGATTTGTGACTTTGTAGAGATATAGGATGCTGGCAGGTGTGAGTAGTTTTGTATCTCAGTTGAGGGAGTCCACCTTCCTTGAAGCAGCCTTGGCAATATCTTCTATGTATTTGTCCCAATTCATGTTGCCTGTGAATGTTAGGCCGAGAAGTTTAAATGATGGACTCTCAGCTAGAGTGCTATTAGCCATACCAATCGGTGGTTGAAAAGGTTTATTATAATCGATAAGAATTGTTATTAGGAAAAGCTATTAAATTTTAGCTTGCAATTCGGATCAGTAGCCATAAAATAATAGTAAAGTATTAGAACAATGCTATATTTTTTTTCATAAAGGTTTAACTGAAATTATATCGACTCAAATTTAAGTGACGGCCAATAATACCGGACACAAATTAGCATTTATATTTTTGTCGAGACATCCTTGGCTTGGAGTATGATACTAGCATTGTTTAGGGATATCTGCAGATAAGAACGGGCTGAATGAGAAAATTGGCAGAAGAAAGACGAACACGTGTATCATGTTATAATAAGCAATGTAATGTATTGCTATAATACACACCGGAAGGATGAACAACTTCCGTTACAGTAGCACCTCACATGACAATCTGATCGGTCTGTCATATAAATGTGTCTAACTAACATGCACTATCTGAAAACAGAAATAAATGTAACCAATTTATTCAGGACAACAATAACCATAAATAAAAAGAATAAAACCAACATTTTGGTAATGTTTGTAAATTTTTATAGATGTTTTAAAATTCCTGAAATATTCTCACAAGATGTTTCCATTATTTTGTCAAACCCTTGTACATATATATATATATATATAAATATATATATATATATATATATATATATATATATATATATATATATGAAAAAGGAAAACCAAAAACTGGATGTTTTTTTATGTGTACATCAACGTTTCGTCTTTATTTATAAGACTTCATCAGGATGATGATATAGGGAAAAGATATCATGCAAGCACGGATACATGTAGGGTAGACATGTTGGGAAGAAAAATAAAATAAAATGAAAAATAATGGCAGCGTCTAGCTGGACGTCCGTACTTGTCTACCCTACATGTATCCGTGCTTGCATGATATCTTTTCCCTATATCATCATCCTGATGAAGTCTTATAAATAAAGACGAAACGTTGATGTACACATAAAAAAACATCCAGTTTTTGGTTTTCCTTTTTCATTTTACCATCACGTCGGATTACCTTCATCCTTCTATTCCCATATATATATATATATATATATATGTACATATATATATATATATATATATATATATATATATATATATATGTACATATATATATATATATATATATATATACATATATATATATATCCATCTATCTATCCATCTATATATATATATATATATATATATATATATAATGAAAATCGGCCCAGTATAGAAGCCACTTGATGTAAAGTGATAGAAAATACTACTTCAATGTCGAAAACTAGTCAGTGATGACTATTAGATTGATTCCGACCCAGGAAAAAGTAATTTTTCCCCCACCCCTTTGTCAGAAACATCGCTCATGGAACGTGGGGACTAAAGGACAAAAAAGGGAAGCGAGAGTCACGAGGCTGCCGAAAGTAAATCCAAAGTCCACCCTTCTCTCTCCCTCTTTATATATATATATATATATATATATATATATATATATATATATATATATATATATATAGTTCGATGGTACAACCCGTAAATGGTAAAATTTACAAAATATGATAATGTGTCCCCTAATACTCATCACATTTCTTGGGATATATATATATTCCATAATTCATAATAATTGTTTAATTAGTTTAGGAGTGAATCATGTACACACACACACACACACATATATATATATATATATATATATATATATATATATATATATATATATATATATATATCGAGCATGCTACGTGGTTGTCTTATTCTTTCCTAATCGCTCCGATGGACGAAAGACAGAAAGAAAAAACAAATGTGTCCGCCATTTTCTTTTTCCCTATTCTCCGCTGCCTCCAATTTCGAAACAAACGCACGTCACAAACACAATATAACTATAATGAAAAGAAGAAGCTATAGAAGAGGAAGTCAACCAGAGGGTTAATTATTTGCGATTCATCAAGCACTAATTAGACCGGCCTCTCGTTTTTTTTGTTTTTTACTTATTCTCGGTCTTTTCATGTCGACTTTTATCTATTTAAAACGGAAGGCCTTGTTGATTAATATCTAGTGAATACATCCTTTTGTTAACAAGTTTTCCAAAGTAGTTGCGGCACTTCTTCTAGGGTAACAATAAACCGCGTTAACGCATACAATCACAAATACGTGTACAATATATAAATGTATACGGAAAAACAGTGTACATAACATATGCATATAAGTTTTATATATGATTATAAAAGTACACATATATAAAGATTATTATAAATCAAAGCGTATTCAAACAGTGGAAATATTTAACTCATAACTTACACGTGCGTACCAGGGTACACCACTTCATAATAAGGACATCCCAAGTTACCCAATACCTTCCAGAGCGCATCCCGATTAACTATATCGAACGCTTTCGTCAGATCAGGAAAGACATGGTATAGGTTTAGACGATGTTCAGTACATTTTTCCTGCATTTAACGTGCCGTAAAGATCACATCATTGTTACTTCTGTTTCTTCTAAAGCCACACTGACTCTTAGAAATTACATAGCAGACTTCAATAAGAACAGAAGTTCAAGACCAAGTGACAACAAGTCGCTTAAAAAAAGAAATAAAAAATATCGTCTGGTTCCCTCCTGATGGAGATTTTTTTATGAATCGAAAATTTGAATCTGAAATAAATAACATTTATTAAAAAATTTTTTAAATTAGAATTAAATAAATAGAGAGAAAGTTCATAAATCAAATAAAATAAAAATAATAAAATTATAATAATTAGTATATAAATAAACAAATATTAATAAGATGATAACTTTAGCTGAATATTTATATAACTAAATTATGATAGTAATAATTAACATTTTCTGCGTACCTATTCTTTATTCTTTGCTGTATTTTTGTCAACAGTTGATCCCATCATTCCATCTCGGTTTTTTCGACCACTCGGCCTTTAATCTTTGGTCTTTTGATAATGAAAGTTTTTCTTTCGAAAATTTAAGATTACTTTATTCCGGAACGTTTAATTGCCTGACAGTAACCTTTTACTGTTCCGGTATTTATCTGTTTTACGTGAAATATTAATAAATTATTTTGAGATTCCATTCTTGTTTTCTCGTCTCGTTTGTTTTTGTACACCTTTTCCACCTTCCGGTACCTATATCACATTGCTACAGCCTCGGATTACAAACCTACACTTATATTTACCAGCAATGCTTCAAGCAAACTACAACCTCCTTTTAAATAAGATTTAATTTTTTTAAATCTGCATTCGATTGGTCTCTTTACTGTTTTCAAAATTACAAATTTAAATGCATTCAAACTACGGAAATATTTTGTTTGAATGAAACTTTGTTGGCTCTCCGAATCATTTTCTAAAGATGATAATTTACGATGAGATGAACGCGCACACGATCATTTTTTTTAAGACACCGGTTTTCTTTGCCATTCGATAAAGAGACTTTATGTGGACTGACTTCTACGTTGATGCAAAGAATGACAGCTGCACAAAAATTGAAAATGTCAAGTTTTTTCACAACTGTTTCATTTCCATTCAAGACAGTTTGGGGAAAGTTTAGAGAACTTCTGCCAATCCTAACATCCCGGGCCATCCTAATTATTATCAGGGATAATGTCTATGATAGCTGCGTAAGAAGCGTTTTGCTGTATGGCTGTGAGCGTTGGGCCCTCACCCAGGCCTTATTTGCTCGACTCCATAGAAATGACAGGGCAATAATTAGGTGAATATGCTATGTAAAGCCAAACCAGATTCAAAACATTAGGTCAGACACTCTTGTAGACACCCCTGTCAGAAGTATAACCATATTTTTTGCCGTTGTGTGTAGCACGCGGTTATTTAAAAAACATAAATAATTTGCGTTGTCCAGGTTTTCAAAATATTCTCCTTATTATTGCTATTTCAACAACGTTTTCAATGTGTGACTTTTCAAACTATATATATATATATATATGATAATTTTATTTACACAGACATGTACAAAATCTTTAACACTGTACATGTCTGTGTAAATAAAATTATCATATATAAAGCTCTATTTTGATATTGAGCACTTTTTATAAACCCGGTTAAAATTCTCTGGATTACCACCCTGTGGATATTTTTCACCTGGATTATTACCATTATTATATATATATATATATATATATATATATATATATATATATATATATATATATATATATATATAAAATGTTTAAAGTGGTTTCTTTACCACTTTAAACATTTTATATATATATATATATATATATATATATAAAATGTTTAAAGTGGTAAAGAAACCAATAGATACAGACTTTGTTTTAAATAAAATATTATTTATTCAAAATTCACATTTTCGATTCATAAAAGAATCTTCATCAGAAGGATACAAACATTTTTTTAAAGCGACATGTTGTCACTTAGGCTTGAACTTCTGTTCTTATTGAAGTTAACTATGTAATGTCCGATATAAATGGTGTTACTTGGTATGAACGTGTATGTTATGAGTAAAATATGTCCACTGTTTGAATGCATTTTAAATTTGTAAGGGAGAGGTCGTGCAACGTAGCTAATTTTTTTGAATCAGCAATGTATTTACTCTCGACCAAATTAGAGCATACTATATATATATATATATATATATATATATATATATATATATATATATATATATATATATATATATATATATATATATATATATATATTCAAGCCGCTTTAAAAGTGTTAAAATTATCATTGTTTATCAGCTATTTAAAAATGGCCGAGTGGTTTGCGACGTTGGATTTGAGTTGAAAAATACTTGTAATCCTGGGTTTCGAATCGGATGACCGGTAGTGAATAGTTATATCTTTATGCTGATGAGTCCAGATTAAAAAGGACGAAACGTATACGTACATAGATAATAAACAATAGCAAATATTTATATTTGTCGCTCCTCGTAAAAAAGTAGAGCACTGTAATGGTAGTACTAACACAGCATGACGTCACTTGCTTTATAATGCATAATTCCTTCCCGTATAGAAGTAGAATGCCTGGACGTCAAGCCGCATTAAAAGTGTTAAAATTATCATTTTTTATCAGGTATTTAAAATTGGCCGAGTGGTTAGCGACGTTGGATTTAAGTTGAAAAAAATACATGCTTTTGCATAATCTTTCTATTCGTTATATATACCAACCTTTTCAAAGTGAAACCTCGATTATTGCAAATATATAATAACAGAGCATACATAAATAAAAAATATGTTGCTACATTCAAAAGACCGTAATTGTATTCATCTTACCAATCATTAATGTTTTAATCCGCTTCGTTCAGCAGAAGAACAACAAATATTCCGATGTAAGAAGGCTTCTCTGGAGTCTTTAGTCTGAAGAGGTTCACTCTTTTCGAAGAGTACAACCGAAACATGTATGCACATATGTAACCAATAATGTTTGTATAAATAAAAATGTATACTTATATATATATATATATATATATATATATATATATATATATATATATGATTTTTATTTGTTTTTTTGACGTGGTTGTTTATAAATCTGAGGAGACCTAATTAAGGGGTCGAAATAAGTTATAATGTGTACAACCGTAATGTGTGTATAGTTTTTTCTTTTTATAATTCTAGATATATATATATATATATATATATATATATATATATATATATATATATATATATATATGTGTGTGTGTGTGTGTGTGTGTGTGTGTGTGTATGAGAGAGATTATGAAAATATAAATTTAATTCATATAGATCTGATTGATTCACGAAAGGGTCAAGTTTCAGTTACAAAATACAAGCTCTATATTTAGCATTTAATAAGGCTCATAAACAGAGGAGTTTTAGAAGGCTATCACAACGCAAGAAATGGAAATATGTCGGCGTTGAGAAGTAAGACAAAAACAAGTGATTTTACTATATATTTTTTTTTTCAAAATATATTTTCTTATAATTTTTTTTATAGCAAATCTTACTTGATTAGGCAAGACTTCAACACTGTGATGTAATGTGTATGACCGTGTTCCATAATATATTTCGAGGAAGACCTCTTTGTAAAATAGTAGGTGTTTCAAATCTCAAAAAACGTGGCAATATTGCTTATAACGCAGTAAATATTAATATCAGCAGCAAATGTAATAAAACTAAAACCATAACTGTATGTTTTTTTTGTTTTTATTTTTATTACTTATTTATTTTTTTTTATTTTTTCTGAATATTTTATATTTGAACCGACCGGCGATATCATTTTATAATAATTGATACTCAAATAAAATTATCGGATTTACAATTGTTTAAAAAAATGTATAGTAAACAAAAATCCAGGTAGTTTACCATTCAACACAAAAACAGACAGAACCTTCTCGTTATTTTATTTATCTTCCTCCCACAAGGTAAGATGTGACACAAGGTCGGGAAAGTGGGATTTGAAAAGCCAACGCCCGAGAAGGTGAGCACTCTGGCCTACAAAAAATGCCTGGGCAGCCCCGTCGGCATTCCCTGGTAGGGGCGCCTCAGGCAGTAAGCGATAAACTTACTCCTCCCAAAAGAGGGGAGGCAAAGCCTGGGAGATTGGACCTCCTAGAACTGCACAGGGCAACCCACAGACCGGCATAAATCAAGCCCCGTCTACCAGTCTATGGGGTGCAGTATCCATCGGAACAGATACTACACGTTGATCTTGGCCAAAGAACCTTCTCTTTATAAACCTGAAACAAAATGCCAACGGGCAAAATCGAGGTTCCTTCTCAGTGCGAAGAATAATATACAAAAATAGCAGAATCTGAAACCTGTTCACCTACATCTTAAAATTTCTCCGTTCCCATATTGAAACCTATACATTTTTCATGTGATTCTTATAATCTTATAATGTTTTGAGGCATTTCCGTCCGTCCGTATTTTTCTCCGCAACCATCCATTGAATTTCTCTGAAATTTTGCATGAAGTTGTAACTTTGGTCAGGTTAGAAAGTGACATTTTCTGATTTTTGAAAAACACATCTGGTTAGCCCCCCAGGGGGTCAAAAGTCCCCGAAATGGCAAAAAATGACATTTTCTGCCCCATAACTTTTCATCCATCCATTCAATTTCTCTGAAACTTGGCCAAAATGTTGAGGCAATTGTTCCTAATAGAAAATAAGTATCGCTGACTTTGGAAAATATCTGGTTTGCACTCCCAGGGGGTCAAAAGCCCCCAAAATGGCAAAAATTACCCTTTTCTCCCATAACGTTTGATCCATCCATTCAATTTTTCTGAAACTTGGCCAAAATGTAGAGGCAATTGTTCTGGATATAAAGTGAGCATCCTTGACCTAAGAAACATTCTGGTTCGCTCCCCCAGGGGGGTCAAAGATGCCCCAATTTATTGCATTTTACACTCGCCACATCGAGTCACATACAGAGGGGGGGGCACACATGCGCGGCTTGTTTATTACCCTGCGTAGACGTGTCTATCAACTACTTATTAGCACAATCATCGTAATAGAAAACTTGGAAAAGTAAACTCGGAAAAAAAGAAACCAACGTGACACATCGCTAACAGTTGCCTTAATTTTCTACATTGATTTCATACTGTTTCAAACATTTTTTGTATTACTTGACCATTTATCATTCAAGGCAGGTTTCAGTGGGAGATAATTATACTATTGAACGTCCATTTTGGCTTCTCCCTTTCACTCTCATTACATATATATATGTATCCATAAATGTGTGTGGGTATTTATCGTTCTGTCCTAATTTTCTTGTACATTTTTTCTTTTAATCAATCAATCTGAATCTTTATTGTATTTTTGTTTCTGAAATGCAAAATGGAGTGCAAGATAGACATTTTGAAAGGGAGACAACTCGTTCCCAATTAGATGAGGTCGGGGCGGAAATAGCAAACTTATAAGATATCTCCAGAAAAACGTTATGATGAGAAACCGATAATTAGACGTTGTCGATAGGATGACAGTAATAAAAAAAAGAATGAGAAAATATTAAAAAAATAACGCGCGTAATGAGCAATTATATAAAAAAAATAAAATAGTATTAAATAAAAATAAAAAATGATTGTGGTGATCATTCCGTGATAAAAATTTAAAAAACGAAGTAGAAACTTTTGGGGAAAAAATGAGAATGTACCTTTTATAAAAAAAAGTACATGGAAAGGTATTCAAACAATAGATCGTAAAATTACTAGCATATTTTTTTTCACTACATTCTCACATTATCTAGATTTTTTTAATAGGGGTCAAGTGACAACAAAACTCCTCTAATTAACATTGACTTTACAGAACTTTCATACACTCTCGTTAACATGATGTGGTATTTGACGTCACTAGCTTTTCCATATTTAAACCAAACACTTATTTTTTAAATTGAATTAAGAACAAAGTGTAGTATCTGTTCTGCTGCTGCATCCCATATTTTTTGTCCTCGGTCGGTGAAGGAGAAATCTTTCTAGACTGAGGTCATTTTTAAGTTTGCCTGAATTCAAAAGTCCATTTTGCGGTGAGCTGGATATTCCCTACTTAAGAAATAACGACAATGTGTCTCACTTTGCTTTCGTGGGGAGGCAAGTAAAAAGAGAGGATTTATAATAACATAGCTGTACCTACCCGATAATGCCCGGGAGTCTGTTTACTTTAACCATTTCATGCATACTGGTGTTCCACATCGACATATAGAATAGTTGTCATAAATTTTGATTTGAAACACTGCCGTTTTGTAGACAGTCATAGTTTTATTTACTGTGTCATTATCAAAAGCAGTCAAAGGAAATCTTACTGTTTACATTAACAATATCAGCAGTCGAAAAGTGCTTCATTCGGGGTTTTTTTAAAAATACATTTGCATTATCGCTAAGGGCACGGGAGATTTCCATTTTCCACGGTGTTAAACCCATGAATAAGTGGAATATACATATAAACACATATATATATATACAGGGTGGGCAAAAATAAGGGTCCTATTTTTAAAAATTCATAACTTTTTTATTTATTGATTTTAAAAAAAAATTTTTTTTAGAATAAGTAAAGGACCCCTTCCGAAGCAAGCATGAGCCGTATTAGCCCTAAGGAACGTACCCTCATTTAGAAAACATTATTTTTGCTTAAAAAACTCAAAACAGTGTAAAAAACAATACTTTAGTTTTTGTAAGTTTTAAGAAGTGTTTTTCGGCTAAAATTTGTTTTGTTTATTTCAAAAAATCTCGGAAGGGTCAGTCTACACACACATAAAGTTTGGTGAGTTTAACTTTTATTTTGTGGAAGTTATTCAAATTCAAGTTATTCAAATTTAAAGATAGGACCCTTATTTTGGCCCACCCTGTATATATATATATATATATATATATATATATATATATATATATATATATATATATATACAATACAAGGAAGATTTAATATTTATTTGAAATTGATATCAAGGAATTGAACAACAAAGGAGGAGGAGGAGGAGGAGGAGGAGGAGGAGGGGGAGAAAAAGGACTAAAAGTATATATATGTATATATATATAATTTAAAAAACATTTTAATGGATTCGTCTACACACTTTAAAATGCAACAACATTTTTGTAAGTTTTATAAATTTTATTAGACAGACGAACAACACAGGTAAGGAGGACTTTTTTTTTTTAATAACTAATATAAGTTAGCAAAACATTTATACGGAACAAAACTTAGGTTTAGTATACGGAACGTTTATGTTTTTGTCTTTTAAGGGAAGTGGGGTCTGATCAACTCTGCTGGGAAGCCATGAAATTAAATACTGTCTTGTTTTTAAATTCCCGAAACAGTTTTCATGGTAAACAACTGATGATCCCTTAAATAATGTTAGAAGCAAACTAATATAATAACTGAAAAAGTTCAATTTACTTACATTAGTGATTTTCCACTGAACGACTTGGGACATAAGTTTCTTTTGTTGTTTTTTTTTAAATATAATTTTAATGGTTGAGAAACTTCCAAGACTATATATATATATATATATATATATATATATATATATATATATATATATATATATATATATATATATAATTCCTTTAGAAGATATATCATTAAACCCCAAAACAGTAACGGCCAAATATACGATATTCATAATATTGGCTCACGGGATTTATATAGAAATATTTTTTTTTATTTTTTTTTTTTATATCTCTTTAAATCTTCTCCGGTTTAAATCTCAACTGTTACTTTTCACACCCACCCTTTTTTTCAAACCTTCTTAAACCTTCCTTACACTAAATTTAAACAAACATACATAGCACTCTAAGCAAATAACGCGTCCAAACGAGAGTGACACGTGACTTCACATTTCCGAAACAGATGACAACAGAAGCTGAAGTCAGCCGGATGGCTAAGTCCTTCTGTGCTTGAAACCGACGGTACGAATGTTGTACTAATTTTTCTGTACCAAACTATATATATATATATATATATATATATATATATATATATATATATATATATATTAAGGAGATTTTGTGAATTATAAGGTTCCAATTGCTCAAAGAATTAGAACACGTCTATTATGGCGTACGGTCGTTTCCAAAACATTCTTGAAATACTTTATTTCATTCTTTAATTAAAAAAAAACAACAAATGCTATTCCAAAACGTCCCTTCATCAGCGCCTTTAGCACCACATCTTACAGAAATTCAAGGAAGAAATAACAAGCTCGTCTTAGACGAACATCCATTGGCAGGAGGGCGTACATAGACCAATATTGGAAAAAGAATAAGTTATAGATATAAAATAAAAAATATATAAATAAAACTAATAATAATAATAATAATAATAATAATAATAATAATAAAACCTTATAAACATTATAAAGATTATTAAGAAAAAATAAAAAAAATAAAAATAAGGAGAAAAATAAAGAGTAAAAATAAAATAAAATTAAAAAAATAATAGAATATATGAAGTAAAAATAAAATCAGAGAATAAAATGTAAAAAATAAAAATAAAATAACAAATAAAAAAATAAAAATAAAAGTAAAAATAAAAATAAAATAAAAATAACAAAATAAAAAATATCAAGGTATAAAAATATAAGAAAATATAAAAGAATTAAAACATTGAATAATTAAAAATTAAAAAACTAAAAATCATCAACAAGAGACTGGTTCGTTGTATTACAATTCTTCGGTGTGGCTAGATGTATGAATACTGCAAGATGAGATTGAACCCCGATGTTTTGCGACAGTCCGATATTTTATGTCTTCCTTTTTTTAGTACAAATTAGCCTTTCGTTTGTCGTTCCTTCTGTCTTCTATATTCCCCGCACAGGACCATCTTTGAAATACGAATTATTCTAAATAATATTCAAAGCTAAATATCAAATTTAAATATAAAAAAAATAAATATTAAAAAAATTTAAATATAAAAAAAAATAAATATTAAAAAAATATAAATATTAAAAAAATATACATATAAATTACAAATCAAACCGAAAATCATTTAGAATAAATGCGACGGTTAAAAATCAAATTTCCTCGAATTAAAAGCCAGTGTGATTCGATTTATAAGGAAACAAAGACCGGCAAATCGATGATTAGGGTTGAATGATTTTACCTGAATATTAAGTACCTTCAATATAATTCGATTCATGTTCGGAATTAGAAATTTGTCCACGTTTCAAAACTCCATCACAGAAACGGATCCGTCATGTACATTGTGAATAAATTCGGATAAAATAATTAGCTCAGGTGAATTTCTCTTTCTTTGTATTTTGATTCTGAAAATAAAAATAATTATTCCTGTTGAATTTTAAATTACAATTCGTTTTCATATTAGAAAAAAAAGAGATAATTATGTCCTTTGATTTTGTTAGCTTGATGTTTTAAGCATTTTTGTTTTTGAATAAAGAATAGTTTTCAAACGTTTTTCAGATATCTAACATTTAAACTTCATGAAAATATTTCGTTTCTTTTGTTCTGGTCAAATTCGGAGAAGTTCAGAGAAAGTTGAATTTGAGATATTTTGTAAGTATGGTTTTAACTTGTAATTTGAAAGTCTAGATAAAAAAAAAACTGTATTACGCTGTATAGATATCTCGATTCCTATAAAGTTAGGTATGCGTATATGTTTTATGTTTGGGAATTTTCTAGGTAGTGATACGTAATTTGTATTATTTGGATTATACGGACTACTGTTCTCATCTTTAGTGCTATTCTCATAAAAATTTCGGCCGATATAGTCTCCGACTTTCTTCAGTTGCGTTTTCTCGAACGCGGCAATTATTATGTTAAACCGTATTTCGAACGAAACATTTTATTTAAAAAACGGGGGTATGTTTCTATCGTTGTGTGGGCAACAACCTGGTAGAAGTCTTAGGTAATTCGTAATTGTATTCTTAGTATCGCCCGTAATGAGGATTGAACCTTTAACCCTCAGGAGACTGTCACTTAAGACTGATAATTACTTATATTCGTTGCAACGCGGATTTTCGTGGACGTGTAAATGTTTAAATATGCCTATGTACAGGCTTCAGTCCTAAACTTGTTAATCGATCATTATCTCCATGTAGCAAAAGCTTTGAATAATTATTTATAAATAATATTTTTTCAAATTAAATTAAATTGAAACACACACACACACATACATATATATATATATATATATATATATATATATATATATATATATATATATATATATATATATATATATATACATACATATATATATATATAAGGAAACTGTAGTTTGCTTGAAGCATTGCTGGTAAATAGAAATGTAAGTTCGTAATCCGAGGCAGGAGCAATGCGATATAGGTACCGGAAGGTGGAACAGACGAAGAAAAATAAATGAGAAGAGAAAATATGATTTGAATCTCAAATCAATTAATTAATATTTCAGGGTTTAAATACCAGAACAGTAAATAGAAAATGGTTTAGTGTCAAGCAATTTAAAAGGTCCGGAAAAGGGGTAAACTTTAAACTTTAATTTTCGAGAGTGGAACCTCTCATTATCAAAAGAAACAGATCAAAAATATGACCGAGTGGTCGAGAAGGCGAGATGGACACAACTATTGACGAAATGCCGCAGAGAATTGGTAGCAGATTCGCAGAAAATGGGTTTAGATAAGCTAATTGGATATCAATATTAAATTGTTCCTATCATAATTTTGTTTTCTTTTTAATTTATTGTATAATTATTCAGCTTTAAGCTTGTCATCTTATTAATATTTATTTATTTATATACTGTATTATTTATTATTTATTATTATTTTATTTTATTTTTTATTTTTTTATTTTAATTCAATTTAAACTTTAAATTTGATATATTTTTTTAGTGAAAGTCGTTAAGATGTTACTAGAAAATGAACGGTCAAGAGGAGGCAACTGTTGAAATCAAAAATCTGGTTAGAATTAATTTGAATTAAAAACTGGAATTTATTGTGACATCAAAGGTAAATTTATAGTAATATGAATTATGAAATCTAAAGAAGATCAAGACTAAGTTGAATGAAAAGGAATGGTGGGCGGAAATTTAGAGATTATATAGAGTGTGGCCCTCCTTTGGCCTCATCAGTAGGACACATCTGAACTCAGAATTCGGAACACAGTCGGCCTTCGCTGCGGTTTGCTTAATCTGTGATAGTCATTAGATTTTCTTGTATGTGGCGTGGTGGCTCAGCTGACAGACTACTCACCTCGCATCAAAGTGACTCGGGTTTTGAATCCTGAGTTCGGATGTGTCTTACTGATGAACGACAAAGAAGGCGAAACACGAGTTTAGGGCTTCTGGTCTGTGGATTGTATGGTATGGGTGGACTGCGGCGTTGTCTGCGGTAATAATTATATATATATATATATATATATATAATAATTATATATATATATATATATATATATAATAATTATATATATATATATATATAATAATTATATATATATATAATAATTATATATATATATATATATATATATATATATATATATAATTGTTAGTTAATATCAATATAAATTGAACGTTGTTCCAAGAATTCAAAACCAACTACCGTTCGGCGTATGATCGTTTCCATGACTTTTGAAAATATTTCATTATTCATTATTATTTGTTTTTTTATGATACCAAAACGTTACTTCATCGCCTCCTTTTATTACATACCGTACATAAGTCTCATGAAAAAAAGCAACAGATTCCAGTACCCAAATTAAGCAGAATATTCGAAGCAGTAGATGGACAGCGAATCGATTAATTAATAAAAACATTCAAAGCATTCATATATATATATATATATATATATATATATATATATATATATATATATATATATATATATATATATATATAAGTTATGAGGTTTATAAAGACTAAATATACATTCGGATTGTACACATTATAAGTTATTTCGACCTTTACTAGGTCTCCTCGGATGTGTTTCCAACCACAATTCAAACACATCCGAGGAGACCTAGTTAAGGTCGAAATAACTTATAATGTGTACAATCCGAATATATATTTAGTCTTTATAAACCTCATAACTTATTCATGCTCTGTTTGAACGGACATAGAGCTCTCTGATTCGAAATCCTATCGAAAATAATCGAACCTGAAAACTATATATATATATATATATATATATATATATATATATATATATATATATATATATATATATATATATATATATATATATAGTTGATGGTTTATTCCATTTGCTACAAAATATATTCTGTTTCATTAACGCTTAAAATAAGCATCAATTAATCAAGCATTTCGGAACCATACTGCTCAGATTTGTATAATTTAACAACAACAACAGGAAATTGAGGGTGGAGACGGGGTTCGCGTATAGCAAGGAAAGGAATAGAGGAGGGGGAGGTTCAAACAGGTGATATTTTAAGAAATTGGGCTGGGTGGTATTTAGTGTCTGGGTCATTGTGACATTCATTTAATCTGGGGCAGAGAGTGAGGTGGGTTTGAAATTATTCTATATAATAAGAATAAAAATAGTAAAGAAAACAAATTACGAAAGTAAAAACAGAAATGAAAATATTGTCGCTTATCTTTGGTGGTTATCGTATAAGAAATGTTTCATAATTTTATTTAATTTCTGTATTAGGTAGTCGTCATTATCTAATAATATTACTAGTTATGACTCCTATAACTATATTAACATCAGTAATAATTCGCGTTGTGATAATATTTGTTAATTGTAATTATACTATACCAATAATAAGATTAATATATAGGGGAGGTTAAGTAATGATACTACTCTTAGTATATATATATATATATTCATATATATATATATATATATATATATATATATATATATATTCAATCCCGGCTTGAAGCACTAACTCTTATATACTCTTAGCACCAACTGGTTTAGCCGCACTGAAGAGCTGTGATACAGCGAAACAGTCTGCATGTGGATGAGTATAGTAAGCTCCCTTTCTGGGTAGAGATTATTTGTAAGGATATCGCCAACTGCCATTAGCTTTAGGGCATAGCTCATTGGGTAAAACTAATTCGGTAGGGGTAGGAGCGCCGACTGTCAGCTCGACGGTTGAGTTTCAATCCCGGCTTGAGGCACTAACTGGTCTAGCCGCACTGAAGAGCTGTGATACAGCGAAACAGTCTGTATGTGGATGACTATATATATATATATATATATATATGATGAGTGTTTCTAGCTAAAATTCGATACGTCATCTAGCTTAGCAGGATCAGGTTATAAATTATCTTTAAATATTTTTTTACATTATCTCTTAAAATAATCGAGAGTACTCAATTCTAATGACGCTAAGGCGTCGATCACTATCCACCGTTCTAATACAAAACAATGGCCGCATAAGAAACTTTCATGTTCATCTGCCTTAAGAAATGAAATGTTTTCCACTTCAAAGTGCATCAAACGAGATTCGCGCATGCGTATAAACACAAAAAAAAGCTTGAATAATCAATCGAAACCAGAAAAAGAAGAACGCCAGTGTTGTCTTCTCATTAGCTTTTTGAGTGTTTCATAATATTTCCTTGTTTTTCTAAACATTTGTATGTAACACAGTAACAAAATGCCGAACTTTCTTTTTTTTTTTTTTCCACCCAACATTTTAATCATCTAATATCTGTTCGCGTGCTATCAATTTTTCGAAATTGTAAAATTCTCCCAAAGGTGGTTTTATTCGTTTTTTTCAAATTCAGGATCTGATTTTTTCGACATTTTCCGCTTCCTTTGATGAACATCTTCTAAACTTACACATAATAACCGGCGGTAAAAATGAATATGCACACACACACACACACACACACACATATATATATATATATATATGTATATTTATATGTATATATATATATATATATATATAGAGAGAGAGAGAGAGAGCGAGAATAAGATATATATATATATATCAAATCTCCAAGAAAATATTAATAAAGTTAATATGCATATATTATATTTATCTATTTATTTATATACAGATTTATTTATTCACATTTTGATTGTAAGAATATGTGTGTATATATATATATATATATATAATATTATATATACATATATATATATTTATATATATAATATATATACATTTATATATATATATATATATATATATATATATATATATATATATATATATATATATATATATATAGTATTTATTTTGTAAGATGGTAGGAAGAACCCCAGCAGATGCTCAATTTATTGAGAAAATCAAAATTAAGAGCGTAATATTCATTTATTATTCCATTTTATCTACCAAGTGACAACAAGGCTGAAGATAGCCGGGGGGTTAACACATTCTGAGCCTGTAACCAATGGTACTGATGTTGTACTGATTTTCTGTACCGAAAATGTTAATATATTTAAATTAATAGCGAAATAATTATGTATTAATTGTGTTACAGTGGTGTTACAGAGTGTCAAATAGTAAACATTGCCTTCATATCAGACTTATTTCACTTGATATCCTGTAATACCATTAATAAATAAATACATGTAGTTACACACATACAAATAAAGAAAAAGTCGTACTCATATATAATATATATAATAAAGACGTTTGTATAATTTGTAGGTCTAATTATATATGAATATTATTTTTGTTTGTTTTTATGCTCTATTTGAAATCTTGAGCAACTCTCTTAATATATGATAAGTTAAACCCTTCTTATACCCTGATATAATAGTTCTTTATATATATATATATATATATATATATATATATATATATATATATATATATATATATATATATATATATAAAGAGTGATAAATATGCGACGATTGTCCAAATTTATTTCAAATTTCAATTGTTCAATGCAAGGTGTATTCAGTAATAAACTAGTGTTTATTATTCTTTCCTTAAGCCAAGGCTTTTCAAGGATCGAGATCTTATCATCAGAGGAGAAATACAGATAGATAAGTTGGCTTTCGAAAAAACTAAAGTTCAAATAATTGAAAAATATATGAAAAATATTATTAAAAAAATATTATTATTGAAAAAATGCAGTGACAGAGAAGTTCCGTAAAAAAGATATGTGGTTTGTCCGGGTGGTAATAAAAGTGTAAAAATTTAGAAAATTTCCTTGCTTTTGTACATTTAGTGTATATTAATTTTCATCTTAACCCTATTAAGGGCATATGATTTCAGTATACTGGCATTTATCATGAGATGTCACTACTTTTGTAAAGGCTATGCCTCAATACAATGCCTTCCCATAAGGTTTTTTTGAATTTTATGGAAAACTAAGGTATATGGTAAACTGAAATTAAAATGCCATCAACTAGACCCTAGAACCTCTATCTCTGCCAAAAATTAGCTGAATCCATCAAATAGTTGATGAGATACAGGGTGGCACAGACGTACGTACGTACGTATGTACGTACACACAGATAACATGATTTCATGATTGAACTTTCTGGATCTCTGGGTTGCCTTGACTAATGATGCTGAAATTCTACACACTTATAGAACCTATCAAATAAAAATGTTATGCAAAGTTTTAACTAATTTGGTTTATTGGCTTTTGAGTTATGATTGATCAAAGAAATGAGATTTCCAGCATAAGCCATTTTTGAAGTCTATTAAGGGATAGACCGCTCTCGCGCCTCCCTTGATATATATATATGAATAGTAATAAAATTAATTTAGCTTTAATAGTGTAGTTTAACAGTTATATCCGTCACCAGAAGTGAAGCATGTTGTGTATTTTGGTAACAAGGTAATATTGACTCACTACAGTGTTGTTCGAGCACGGATTTTATAATAATAGATTTTTAATCATATCGTATACACTAATAAATGTGTGTTTGTCGCTCTCGTTCTGTTTATTTCACATTATCTCCCCTCTCTCCCTCTCCCTCTAACTCTCCCTCTCACTCTCTCACTCTCTCTCTCTCTCTCTCTCGCTCGCTCTCTCTCTCTCTCTCTCTCGCTCTCTGTGTCAAGCTTTCCCATCTCTCCCCGCCATGAGCTTCCCTGGTTAGCTTCGCACGACAGACCAACGTGGTGTGTCATATCTCCCACGCTGCATCGCTGGGGAAATTTTGACAGCTTACAATGTCATTTAATTGCGTTAGAAGTATGCACACCGCTTTTTGAAGAATAAAGCACCGTTTACAAGCCGGCTTTCAAGGGAAGGAACAAGAGAGAAGTTGAACAGTGCAACCGACGACGATAACAACGTCGCCGACGACGACGACGATCCCCACCTTTGTCCATGTTACCCCTCGTCGTGTCTATTCGTCGGTGATTGTTACTGTTGTTGTCTTTGCTATTCCAGCCGTTGTGTAGATGGCAACTGTGCAGCAATGTAATTACTCTATTCATCAGGAGAACCCAGTGGAATCGCCTAATACATAAATCAAGAAACAAAACTAAATCGATGTAATCAGATTTATCGCTTATGCGTGTCTTCCGTGTTGTCTGCGCACACCTATTTGTTTCGTAATTAGTTTGCGCACAACATACACGCGTATATTTATACTCAGACAGGGTAACCCTCCCAAGAGATGGCATTGATCCAATCGTTTTAAATTCCGTATGAGTCTAAGAATCCGACTTAAAGATGCTCAAGTCCAAAAAGATGACACTTAGAGGTTACAAATACTGTTGAAACGATTAATCGAAATCGGGAATCGGGAATCGGGAAACTCGGAACCTGTTAGGGTATCGGAATCGGTATCGGAATCTGATCAATGTCGTGCCTAATTTTCCGATGCCAAAAACTATTCTTTTAATTATTTTTTGTTTAAGACTTAATTCTTATTGCTGGTACGTTTTTTAATGGAAATCGCTCCAGACAAGGCATGAAGCCACTTGATGTAAGGAGCTAACAAGAACGAAATATGATTATTGCAATGTTCCAGAGTTCAACTTAAAGATTCTCAAGTTCAGATGTTACAAATAGTGTTGGGACGATTAATCGGAATCAGAGTCGGAATCGGAATCGGGAATTTGGAATTTTAAAAAATCGGAACCTGTTAGGGTATCGGAATCGATGCCAAAACCGATTATTTTAATTGTTTTGCTTTTGTTTGTTTTTCGTTTAAAACTTAATTCTCTATTGCTGGTACTTTGTTTTTTAAATGGAAATCGCTCCAAACAAGGCATGAAGCCACTTGATGTAAGGAGGTAACAAGAACAAATATGATTATCGCAACGACAGGAGATGCCTATTGATCTTAGTCTTGAAAAAACAAATATTATAGGTAGGAGGAAAACAGTCAGCAGGAAGAGAGTTCCACAAGCCTGCGTTTTTTTGGAAAGAAGCCTCTAATTGATAAAATGATAAATATTCATTGATTTTAAACTACCAGTAAAACTAAAATTTTTAGATCTCCCCACCCACCCCCAAATGTGTATTTTTACGCTTACGAAAATTCATACATATATTACATGGGTTTTTACGGTAACCCGAAAATTAAAAAAAAAATCGGAACCTGTTAGGGTATCGGAATCGGTATCGGAATCTGATCAATTTGTGCCTAATTTTCTGATGCCAAAAACGATTCTTTCAATTGTTTTTTGTTTAAAACTTAATTCTCTATTGCTGGTACTTTTTTTAAAATGAAAATCGCTCCAGACCAAGCATGAAGCCAATTGATGTAAGGAGCTAACAAGAACAAATATGATTATCGCAAAGTTTTTACGGTAACCCGAAAATTATAATAAAAACAAAAACACATCAACTTTATAGCTAAATATTTAGAGATTTGAAAAGAATCGGAATCGGTTTTTTTATCGGAATCGGGAATTTAGAACGGAATCATTAAGTGTGTCGGAATCTGGAAAATATTTGAATCGTCCCATCACTAGTTAGAAAATTTGTGAAAATATAAACCAAGATGCGAATATAGTCCAAAAAATACAAATTATCAATCCTCATTTAAAAAAAGTCTGAAACAAAACGAAAATTTTTTAATAACTGCTTATTCTGTTCAGGTGCAAATGATTGTTTTTTTTTAACTTCTGCATCTTTAAGATGCTGATTCATGCACCAACTTATCTTTCTTGTTGCAGCCACATTGTCTACTTTACTCTAACTGTTAACGAATCATTTGTGTGTTAAACAAGTAATACAATGCATTTCAACCCCTACTGTATCCCGATAAGTGAAGAGAAATCATTCTAGACTGAGGATGTTTTTGTTCATGTCCATAGTACCCTTTTGAGGGAGCTGTATTTTTTTCACATTAAAAACCGACATTGTGTCTACTTCTTCCTACATTGGTAGGCAAGTAAATATTAGCAATAAAATGCATTTGTGCAAACCCAATTGTTATTTTTAAATGTTCCTGTCTTAATCCGTTTTTTATATTTATTAATCATTTCCAGCAACGTTGCTGGACGGAGGAATGGCAGGCAGCAGATAAATCAAGGTTGCACAGATTTGTGGAGGACCCGGTTAACCTACCAGGCATGGACCTCCCTCGCCGGCAGTGGGCAATGCTCAACCGCCTCAGGACAGGTGTCGGCCGTTTCGCCGCGACCATGAAGGGATGGAAACTCAGGGACTCGGCTGTCTGCGACTGTGGTCGCTCTGAACAGACAGTAGATCACATCATCGAGTCATGCCTTAAATATCGACCACCCACCGGCGAAGCCGGCATAGCTGCGCTAGACAACAAAACTTTAGCATGGTTTTTCTCAACCGAACTGGTGATCTAACAGTGAGATGCTGTGAAGCAAACGAAAGAAGAAGATTTCCAGATGTTGAAAAGAATTACAAAAATGCAATTTTCTTCTAGTCAAATAATAGAAATATGTGAAACGACATAGCATACACACTGAAATAATGTGGTCTTTGTTAGTGGTAAGGCACAATTATGAAGAATAATTTAAGTGAAAACGCTTCTGTATAAATCAACAAAAACTGAATAATGATGACTTTTTAATTACGATGTAATTACTTGTAGTAGCTGAACGACACGTTCATGTGAATGTGGGCCGAACGCAAGGGACATATCTCTGCTTTCCAAAAAATGCACATAATCTCAAGCAAGATAACAAATGGCAACGGGTTACTTCCCTTTCAAATACAAACGGTTTAATCATTATTCTTAGGCGGAAATATGCTTACATCAAACAAAAACAATTACACAATTACATCCAGAAACATTTTTAAATAAGAAATGTTTATTTTGTTGTCACATAAACTAAGCTTGCTGCCAAGTAAACGCGTTTTCAATGGACGCCATGTCTTAAGTAACGACTGCATCTATGCCACAGGGTGACCATCGAAAAACATGCCAAACTTCGAATCGTTACCAAAATTCACCATCGTTACCAAAATTTACCATCGTTACCAAAATTTACCATCTTTTCTGTAATCCAACCATATTTCGTACAAATATACTTCAGTGGAAATGAAAAAGGAAAAGCCAAAAAGTTTTTTTTTTATATATATATTCATCAACGTTTCGTCTTTATTTGTAAGACTTCCTCAGGATGATAATTTTAAGAAAAATGTCATGCAAGTACGTGAAAATATTGGGTTGACATGATGGGTTGATAAGAAAAAGTAGTAGCCACTTCTGGGTTCGCAGGCCCGAGGTCCTGGCTTAGTGAAGTCAGTAGCATGGAATGAAATTAATGAGGATGGTTCTGAGTGAAAAAGTGGAGGGAAATAATGTGGATGGCTGTTAGTGCGGAAGTGGGGGTGGGGGATAGAGGAGGAGAGGGAGAGGCTCTGTGATTTTGGTGTGTGGGTAATGTCATGGTTTTAGAAAAGATTTGAAAAAATGAAGGTGGTTTGAAAGTGGGAGGGGTAGGTGTGTAAGAGTGTGAGAGAAGTAGTCGGAAGCGTGAAATGGGTGAGGGAGAGCGGGGAGATTTTGTTGTGGGTAGGTGTGAAATTTTTCAATTATTCATTACGTCGGATTACCTTCATCCTTCCTTTCTCATACTTCAGTTTATGCCTTATTTCTCCACCAAGTCTCTAGTAATCAATGCCCAACTGTTTTTGTTTTATCTTCGTTCAATAAGCTCACCTGGATACGACGACAAAATCGTAACTAACTCCGCTAACATTTCCTATTGTCAATTATTATTCTCGACCGAATAATATGAAAATGTGCACCTATGTAGTAACATATCAACTCAAAATTATATCATGGGAAAATAAGAAAATATCATTATAAAAAGGTGGGTTTATTATTATTTTTTTTTTTTACATAGTTCACCCCAAACAAGGCAGGCCGCCACTGTAGACGTAAGGGGCTACTGAGAAAAAGGGTGAAGGTTGTTTTTTTTTTTGGGGGGGGCAACCTAAATTGGGAGCTGCACAGCGAGATGTCTGTTTACATTAGTTTTACATCTCTGCATGTCAGTAACATCAAGAAAACAAGGAGCAGGGAGGGAGTTCCAGAGATCAGCAGCACAAGGAAAGAAGCTTTTTGAGTAGAAAGCTCTTCGGCATCTGGCGACCTCCACAGTGTATGGATGAGATTTGGCAGATTGTCGGGTTGGTCTTGTGAATCTACGTCGTGGGGGTACCAGAGCAGCAAGCTCATCAGAGCACAATCCATTGAAGTACTTGTAAAACAGGAACAAGGAAGCAACATTGCGGCGATGGGACAGGAGCTGGAGCTTGGTGGATAATGAGAGACCTATTAAGTTGGCGATCTTTTTTGGACCTTGTTTAAGAGGGAGAGACTAGCGGATGATGCACCAGCCCGTATGTGGCAACAATACTCCATGCATGGGCGGATGGTGGCTTTGTAGAGAAGTTTACTGGCACGGTAGAGGGAGCTCACCTTCTTTGCAGCAGCCCTTGCAATGTCTTCAATGTATTTATTCCAATTCATGTTATATGTGAAAGTTAGACCGATGGGGTTTGAATGATATTATATATTATATTAATTAAAAAATATTAATTGTAATATTTTCAGATTTTAAATGCAATTATTCAAAAAGATGTATTAAAAACAAAACAGAAATAATTTGCGCTAACATTTTATTATCAACCGTGTGATGCTCCCTTCAAAGGCCACCAGCGATAACGTTAATAAAATACAGCATCGTTTCTGTAATCTAACCATATTTTGTACAAGAAAACTTCAATCTATTTCCTACTTGCACTTCGTCAACGTTGGCGTCCCGTGAAGACGTCTAAAAAGTCTGCGACGCCACATAAACCAACCCCAAAGGTATTATCCCGGGACACTTGTCGAAGTGAACGAGCGTCGTGTCTGCATTTTTGGTTGTTTCAGAGGATGAGTAAAATTTGTCGAAATTTCTATAATAAATAAGAGAAAAATAAAAATAAATAAAAAAACTTCAAGAACATCTCTATACAATGCAAAATATACAGTGTAAAAAATCAAAATGATTTTAGAGAAGGAAAGTAAGCGGCCGCGATTTGTGATTCTGTTTCTTGCCAAACATCAAAATTTAACTAGCATTTCTTGGCAGCAATTTTAGCTGCCATGATTGTATTATCGTTCCTGAGATTTGGAAAATCACTAGTTTTGCTAATTTTTTTTTTCGCTAGTAAAAACTCAAAAGGAATATGTTCATATTCGACTGAATAGATTACAAGTTTCTAAAAGCTAAACATTTGTCTTTAACTGGTCTAAACGAAAAAAACAAAAAACGTCTCAATATAACACAATAAAAACGGAAAATAAAGCAAATACAATTACGATCTTTCGGAAAATTTCGAAACGAGGGACGTCAAAACCTAACACTGATTACCACTAATGTGGTTATGTCTGCACATATTTTTAACGAAAAAAAACAAAACTTTAATTAGTTTATTTTTATTTTTACTCGATATGTTATGGTGTTTTGCAATACAGGAAAATTTTCACGTTTTAATTATTGTTTGTGAGGAGAATGTAATTATGTTGCACAGAAAAGCGTTGGAAAATTGTAAAATGCAATTATTTAACGTTGGCTTCGTTGTTTCAAAGCAAACGCTAAGTTGTAAATAGTTGTATGGAAGAAGATACCCCAGACTTAATTGGTTGAGATTTTCGCGGTTATTCGCGTGTTGTTTTACACTCCATGCGTGTACGCCTTGGGAATAGGGTAATGCGTATGAATCAAATAGTTACGATAATTAGCTAGCGTGATTCTGCGTTGTTCGTACTGCTAGGTACTCACGGGAGGGACCACGAGAATGCTGGTGATATGGAACCAACAGGGCGCGAACCTGGTACACAGATTCGTCAATCCATTCTTTTATCTTCCGTTTTGATGATCAAATCAAATTTAATAAAATGTATAGGTATTATTTGGATTATTCGGACTACTGTCCCCATCTTAGATACTATTCTCACAATTTTTCGACAGATGTAACCATCCGACTTTCTTTTAGCCTATCTTGTAGAATATGCTCTACACACACTATTGCTCGTACGTATGGATATATTGTTTATATATTCATCAACGTATCGTCTTTATTGGAACTCTTCCTCGGGATGATAATTTGGAAGAAAAATGTCATGCAAGTACATCGAAATTTAGGGTACACATGATGGAGAGATAAAGGAAAGGAGTAGCCGTGGCTACTGTGTGCGTTGGAAGAGCGCCCAGTCTATGAGAAGTCAGTCGTGGCGAAGAATGAAATCAATATAGAAAGCTTTGAGTGAGTTCCATTAAGGGAGCAGTGAAATGGGGAAGGGTGGGAGAATAAACGAACTTGCCTTAGGACGGAATTTATTTAATCCACGGGGGTAGATTGTTCTCGTTCCATCAGCCATGGCTGAGTAGAAGTCTTAAGTAATTCTTAATTGTATTCTTAGTATCGCCCGCACTGAGGATTGAACCTTCAACCTTCAAGAAGACTGTTACTTAGAACTAATTATCACTTAGCACTTTTGTTGCATAGCCGTCCCGGAATGGGCCGTGGCAGTTCACGCTTTGTATACCTTTTAATTTCTCGTACCTTCACTTCTTCGTCGCGGAGGGGCGCCGTCTCGATGTCGTCTAGTGGTTGAATTCTTTCTTCGTTTCTGTACTGCCGTGAACCACGCCGTCCGCTTTGTCTGCAACAAAAACCTTCATGACCATTTTTCACGAGACAAACAATCTTTTAAACATTTGATTCTTTTTATTTCAGGCGTTAGATTTCCGTCGGCTTGGAGATCTTCACTAACGTCGAGGGAGAAATCAGATTATTGCTTTATCGTAGTTACTTCCTAATTAAGTCCTTAACCATTTGAGGAGGGGGTAGAAGAAGGAATCTCTGCCTGTATTCTCTTAGGGAATTTAAATCCCCTACTTTATTTGAAGACTACATAGAGAAGTCGACTGTTCGGCTCGCTTCCAAAACCCAGACTGGCAAAACTCTGCTCCTTACACAAAAGCCCGTGACGTCACAGAGCCCCTATCGCAGGTGCATATTGACTCTGTATATGAGGTCTCGTCAACGTGATGACCCTGCCAGCGTCTGTGAGCTCCGACTGTGAGAAGATGCGTCCGTCCTGACAGGGCCATTATCCAACACTTTATCCGTTACGCAACGAGTCCTTGCACCTAAAGGAGGTCGAAAGGTACATCGGTCGACACGTTGTGAGAATAACCTCCATGGTGAGAACAGTAGTCCGAATAATCCTCCTAATACAACTTACTAATCTTCATCTTTAAAAATTCCGAAACTCAAATTTATCGGCCAAAATATAAGAAAATGGAAACAAGCCACTTAACATAATCATTATAAAATGTGTTCATCTATATACACTGGATATTTGTCTAAGATGATTTTAAACTTGGATAGGGTAGGCATCGTCACATCCTCCTTTGGATAGCTGTTTTACGGAGCAGAAACACGGACACGGAATACTGCCTTACTCATATTGAACCGAAAGCCCCCATAGCATATATTTTGCTGGTTCTGTAGAGACTACGACTTTGTTATGCGGTGAAAATCTCATTGAAAAGAAGATTTTCATTCTTGATGATTATGTTGTACGCCAGAATCAAGTCTCCTCACATCCTCAAGTGCGAAGTTATCATCTGAAGATCAGCGACTATGATGCATACAGTGCCACCTTAAATTGTTTGGATGTCTACATGATGACCTTAGTTCCTAGCAGTTTGTTCGACGGTGTAACGACCCAAACCGAAAAGGATCCCTTCCGACGTTTCAGCCGAAATCGTCTCAGGTACAGCTTCTCTGGGTTGCCACGACACCCATTCTGCGAGGCGAGTATGAAGAAGAGGTTTTGCGGCACACTATGGTTGCCGCATATTATGTAAAATGCGATCATGAGATAGCCACGTAGTCGTCTAGTTTCTCAGCGAGTACAGGTAAAGGACCTCTAATCGTTACTCGTAAGATTCTGTGCGAGACCAGTAGACCATTCGTGTTGTAAGCCTCTTAACTCGCCCAAGGTGTTATTATTCTCCGCATATACCAGCGTTACCTTCTGCAGCATTTTATTTTTCGTGGCCACTGGGGTCAGGCGATACAGTGCCAGGATCATAAGTGCTGTTGGGGATTAGTCTACTTTTGTTTCACCATGAGCTCTCTGTCATAGGATGCGATTATAATGACATTGACACACAGCTTCCTGTTAGATTACCGAAATTAAGCGATGCTGAGCTTTGCCAAAACTAGATGGGTGACTATTTGAATGTATGTCGAATGACCATGGCGCCTTCGCGAGGACCTCCATCAAAAATATAACGCCGCTATTGTTTGAGACACTCCCACCCCAACTATTGGTAAGATAGCCAGTTGCTTTCAATTATACATTTTTCGTATATCGATCGACCGTAGTCGAGGGTGATCCGAAAACTTCTTTTTATCATTGGTTACTACACCGATTTAAGGGGGGGGGGATTCCTTGATCTGGATTGCTGTACTTACCATTGATCCTCACCCCATTTTGTTGAATTTTTAGAAAAGAAGCATCAAATACCATTTTTGTTAATTTTTGATGACTCGAATCAGGATTGAACCCTGATGTGATTGCATTATCTAACAGTATAATCATTATGCCTTTTCGTTCATTTTGTATGAAGCAGATGGTTATATTGCTGGCATTAGTTTCCCCGATATCTTTCTAGTACGAATTCCTGCTAGAAAGATATCTGGTACTTACAGGAGGGGCCACGTGAAGGTTGGCAAACATTCAAAGTGAACGTGTTTCTGTAGAACGAACTGGATTCGAACCGTCCTCTCACATCATTATGCTAAATGGGCCAGTTAATCATATACACATAATCGATAAAGAGTAGGTATTGTGCTTCGATATTAAATAACCCCTAAAAAGGGTTGATATGCCGTAAAACAAAAACTAACAAACTAATCATCGCACAGGCATCCTTTCAATGGATACCCATTGTCTCTCGAGGGAGCTAATTATTATTATATTATTATTTATAATAATGGGTTCGTTATTTTCATTTTTTTCCCATGTATTTTCGTTTTGTTTCGTCGCCAAAAATTCTGGGAACTTTGACGCATACTCAGAAGACGCTATTCCATGTTTTCCAACGTTATTTGCCCGAATACCAACATTTTTCGTCTCTTAACCATTTCCTATCCATAAGGCTTTCTGATATTCCATCTTTCTACTCTTAAAGCCGACCACAGATCAGCCTCCTCCTGCGCTTCCTGATTCCTAAACGTATGTTTGTTTGTTTAGTGTTTTTATTATGGGCCACATGATATCACAAAACAAAACTATATATATATATATATATATATATATATATATATATATATATATAACACCCTGCAGAACAGACGCTCATGGATAGCAACAACAACAAAAACAAAAGGTAAAATAAAAAGAAACAGAGGGAAGAGACAATGAAGAGGCTGAAAGAAGATGAAGTTAACAGAAAAAAAATGTTAGTAAAAGAAGAAGAAGAAGAAGAAGAAGAAGAAGAAGAAGGAGGAGAAGAAGAAGAAGAAGGAGAAGAACAAGAAGAAGAACAAGAAGAAGAAGAACAAGAAGAAGAAGGAGGAGAAGAAGAAGAAGAAGAAGAAGAAGAAGAAGAACAGCAACAACGACAACAACCACGGCAATAACAGCAACAACATCTCAAGCAATAAGAAAAGGAAGGAGATAAGATACAAGTTATAACAAAACAGACAATAGAGGCTGAAAAAAGTAGACTAATGGATCAAAGAAGTCGAGGTTGAAAATTGGCACGATTAAAACGTTACGTTTTTAAGAGAAAAATAATAATAAGAAGAAGAATGAATTAACATAAAAATTAAAAGAAGAAAGAAGACAAAAGGTTAAGACAAATGGGGGCTGAAAGTTAGAAGAAGAAAACAGGATGGCTGAAAAATCGTAGTAGTAGTAGTAGTAGTAGTAGTAGTAGTAGTAGTAGTAGTAGTAGTGGTAGAAAAAGAAAAAAGAAGAACAAAAAGGTGATGAAGAAATAGAAAGAGGAGGTAAAGTACGAAAAAGACAAAATAACAAAAGGCTGAAAAAGAAAAAATGGAAGTTACAATTTTAAAATATAAAAGGTGTGTTTGGGAACAAGGCGGAGGGGGGGGAATAATAATAAGAAGAAAGTTACAAACCTAGGATAAAAGTGGGGTTGAAAGAGAAAGGAAGTAATAAAAGAAGTGGTGGCTGAAAGTTGAAAGACGCTTGAAAAAAAGAATGATGATGATGATGATGATGATGATGATGATGATGATGATGATGATGATGATGATGATGATGATGATGATGATGATGAAAGGGGAGAGAAGAAAAGAAAACACAACTAATGAAGGAAACAGTAGAACGGTTTAAGCAGTCCATAAACATGATAATGAAGCCAATAATAATAATAATAATAATAAGGATAATAATAATAATAATAATAATAATAATAATAATAATAATAATAATAAGGATAATAATAATAATAAGAAGAAGAAGAAGAAGAAGAAGAAGAAGAAGAAGATAAAGAAGAAGAAGAAGAAAAGAAGAAGAAGAAAAAGAAGAAGAAGAAGTAAAAGAAGAAGAAGAAGAAAAACAAGAAGAAGATAGAAAGGAGAAGAAGAAGAAGAAGAAGAAGAAGAAGAAGGAGCAGAAAAATAAGAAGAAGAAAAAGGAGTAACAGAAGAAGAAGAAGTAGAAGAAGAAGAAGAAGAAGAAGAAGAAGAAGAAAAAGAAGAATAAGAAAAAGAAGCAAAAGAAAAGAAAAGAAGAAGAAGAAGAAGAAGAAGAAGAACGAGGGAAAAGAAGAAGAAGAAAGAGGAGAAAATGAAAAAAAAGAAGAAGAAGAAGAAAAAGAAAAGAAGAAGAAGACGACGAATCAAAGTTCAGCATTTCGCCTCCTTTGGTGGTCCCATCCCCACTTTAGTTTCACCTTTGATCCCTAGAGTGACGTCATTACGCTAATTCTGTTTCCTTAGCGTGGTGCAGGGAGGTGAAGAATGTTGTGAATGCTATCGGACAGTAGGGGGTCGGCGGCCCTCCCTGCTTATTGCTGGTCGTACATATCGTCGTCATCAGCGTATCCTACCGATATCTTAGCTGACAATGTCTTCGGAGTCTTCGGGCGACTGTTTTTACTCTTTCTTTAACAACGATAGTTTCATCTTTCTTTTCCGCTTTTTTACGGTTGTTGTTGCTGTTGTATATCTGTTTGTTGGTTTGTTTGGGGTTTGGGGCGCGTTTTAGGAGGGGTAGTTTGGTTTGTTGTTTTTCTGGTGTTCATTTGCGGGGCTTTATGCTTTAGAATTAGAGCCCCTGTTTTATTTTGTCTTTATTATTCCCCCATCCTTTTTGTTATTTTTGCTATAGGGCATGCACATATTTATGTGCACATGAGAAAACAAGAACGGATATTGTTTTTTTTTAACATAGGCCCATTCAATCTTATAGTAAAACCAAAGAAAACGCTACTTCAAACTTAAGGGTGACAGACCTAAAGGAATGCTATTTCAAACTTAAGGGTGACAAACCCAAAGGAATGCTATTTAAAACTTAAGGGTGACAGACCTAAAGGAATGCTATTTCCCACTTAAGGGTGACAGACCTAAAGGAATGCTATTTAAAACTTAAGGGTGACAGACCTAAAGGAATGCTATTTCAAACTTAAGGGTGACAGACCTAAAGGAATGCTATTTCAAACTTAAGGGTGACAAACCCAAAGGAATGCTATTTCAAACTTAAGGGTGACAGACCTAAAGGAATGCTATTTCCCACTTAAGGGTGACAGACCTAAAGGAATGCTATTTCAAACTTAAAGGTGACAGACCAAAAGGAATTCTATTTCAAACTTAAAAGTGATAGACCTAAAAGAAATGCTATTTCCCACTTAAGGGTGACAGACCTAAAGGAATGCTATTTCAAACTTAAGGGTGACAGACCTACAGGAATGCTATTTCAAACTTAAGGGTGACAGACCTAAAGGAATGCTATTTCAAACTTAAAGTTGACAGACCTAGAGAAATGCTATTTCAAACTTTAGGGGGACAGACCTAAAGGAATGCTATTTCAAACTTAAGGGTGACAGACCTAAAGGAATGCTATTTCAAACTTAAAAGTTTAAAGACCTAAAGGAATGCTATCTCAAACTTAAGGGTGACAGACCTAAAGGAATGCTATTTCTTACTTAAAGGTGACAGACCTAAAGGAATGCTATTTCAAACTTAAGGGTGACAGACCTAAAGGAATGCTATTTCTAAACTTAAGGGTGACAGACCTAAAGGAATGCTATTTCAAACTTAAGGGTGACAGACCTAAAGGAATGCTATTTCAAACTTAAGGGTGACAGACCTACAGGAATGCTATTTCAAACTTAAGGGTGACAGACCTAAAGGAATGCTATTTCAAACTTAAGGGTGACAGACCTAAAGGAATACTATTTCAAACTTAAGGGTTACAGACCTAAAGGAATGCTATTACAAACTTAAGGGTGACAGACCTAAAGGAATGCTATTTCAAACTTAAGGGTGACAGACCTGAAGGAATGCTATTTCAAACTTAAGGGTGACAGACCTACAGGAATGCTATTTCAAACTTAAGGGTGACAGACGTAAAATAATGCTATTTCAAACTTAAGGGTTACAGACCTAAAGGAATGCTATTTCAAACTTAAGGGTGACAGACCTAAAGGAATGCTGTTTCAAACTTAAGGGTCACAGACCTAAAGGAATGCTATTTCAAACTTAAGGGTGACATATATTTGTGTATATTATTATTTGTATTATTATTATTATTTGATAGCAGTCTGAACTTTTAGATGTTTTTAGTTTTATTTTTTTACTTTTTGAACATCAAGTCAATTCTCTTGACTTTGGACATTGAGGCTGTACCTAACAGGGAAGCCTTTTGTAAAATTGGAAAATAAATAATAATAAATAAATAATACCATACATTATTCAATCAGTCATATATATATATATATATATATATATATATATATATAGAGAGAGAGAGAGAGAGAGAGAGAGAGATTGAGAGAGAGAGAAGAAAAAAAGAGTGATAAACAAGTTACGATTGTCCAAATTGATTTATAATTTCAATTGTTCAAATCTCTACAATTGCTCTATCTCGCATATTGAGCTAAACCTATAGGTTCCATCTACTAAAAGTTTTACTTTTGGTTTATATTTGATCCTATATATATATATATATATATATATATATATATATATATATATATATATATATATATATATGAAAAGTTCATACGTTCTTTAAAGAATCCAAATTAAATTTAAGAACAAGGGGTAAGGAAAAATAAAATCCCTTTTAAAGCAAGTTTAAAGATGCGATATTTTTTTGGTTTTATTAAAAAAAAAGAAAAATCGATACCGATTCCACGTGCAAGCGTAATCTCGTACCGAAAGTGAGAAAAAAAAACACCTCATAAACCGGCTGCAACAACTAAACCGGCCGTCTAATAAGATCGGATCTACAAACTACACTGAAGAGGCCAATTCTATGTTGGTGAAATTTATCTGTACTATAAACTAAAAATGACAGTTTATAAAAAAATAAAATATCGGTATCGATTTTTCTTTTTTTTAATAAAAAAATCGCGTCTTTAAACTTGCTTTAAAAGGTATTATATTTTACCCTACCCCTTGTTCTTAAATATATATATATATATTCAATATGTATATATATATATATATATATATATATATTATTGTTTATTATCTATATATATATATATATATATATATATATATATATATATATATATATATATTCAACATATATATATATATATATATATATATATATATATATATTATTGTTTATTATCTATCTACGTATACGTTCGGTCTTTTTTTAATCTGGACTCATCGTGCGATTCGAAACCCTCAACTTAAATCCGACGCCGTAACCACTCGGCCAATTTTAAATAGCGAATAAACGGTGATAATTTTAACACTTCATCAGCGGGCGTTAAGCCCGCTGATGAAGTGTTCTACATTTTTAAGGGAAGGAACGATGCATTTTAAAGCTAGTGACGTCATGTTGTGTTAATACTACACTTACAGTGCTCTACTTTTTAGAGGAGCGACAAATAATATATATATATATATATATATATATATATGTGTGTGTGTGTGTGTGTGTGTGTGTGTGTGTGTGTGTGTGTGTATGTATGTATGTATATAAATATTTTTAGTATAAATATTTATTTATAAAAACAACGTTGACTATACATCTGCATATATGTTTCAGCTGGGACTTTATTCCAAATTCAGCACAGATGTAGCTAAATAAAAAAAAAGGTAAAGGTAAAGGTCGCATAGCCTGGACGCGCACGAGTGTCGTTGCGGACATCGCACACTGCACATGGCCGTAGCGGCGGTGATTTGTTAAGAATACCCGTGTCTAGGGCAGAGCCCATCCCTCTCCTTCCGCTGCCTTGAACCTTCCCTGAGTTTTAGTCAGGTACCCAGACCCGAAAATTCGCATGTCGTGAGTCGGATCGAACCCGGGTCGTCCAGCTCAAAAGCCAAGTGCTATAACCACTCGTCCACAGGCCCTCCCTAAATAAATAGCTAAATACATTTGTATAAATAAGCATTTACACTGGAATACAGCTTTACCTGTTATATTGAGAATTATTGTATAAACACAGTAGCTTCATTGGATTAACATCTATGAACCAACAACCGTATAAAAACTATATATAAATATTTATACTTAAGTAATGTTTACAATAATGTCATCCCATAGACGGAACCTGAATCTTACCAACCACCGGATTCTTTGAATCTGATCTTACTAACTTTTCAAGCACCTTAAACATTCTCTGATTATTTTTTCTTTTCATACCTTTTTAATTGTTGACATTATGGTAAACATTACTTTACCATCTTTTTTGTTCCCCTAACTATAAGATTACATCTTTGAAAAGCCGTGGTTTAAGGAAGGAATAATAAAATAATGTTCTCATATAAATTCCTTGTTTTAACAATTGATGATTTAATAGATACTTTTTCTTCACATCACAAACTTATATATATATATATATATATATAATTATATAATTATATATATATATATATATATATATATATATATATATATATATATATAATTGTATATTATCATCACCATCAGGGTTTTGATTACTCCTGGAGGAGGAACCCCTCCTTGGTTTCCGACCATCTTATTGGTGATGATCATTTGAGGGGTTTAGCCATAGTCGCCACGGATGGCACTGCAGGTTGAAGACGCTATTTTCCCAAATGGTCATCGTCAGGCTCAACGTCACTTAACTTCGGTGATCCAACGGAGACCCGGGTGTCAACCTGATTATGCCGTGTGTATATATATATATATATATATATATATATATATATATATATATATATATATATATATAATTATTTAATAATACATATTTTGTGCTACCACCTAAAGAAACATATGTTTCATCCTTACAGAATCATCAGTGTGCAGATAACTATCCCGTTCAACACGATTCGAACCCTGAACACGAGTGACCTTTTAACTCAAATCCGATAATCTTAATCGTTGCGGCCGTCGGTACAGCTATGCAGATTGAACAAAATTTAAGTCTATTGTGATTCATCAAGCGAACATATAATAAGCCTGCCGTATCGAATAACCGGTAATACCAGTGTGTGTGCTATTCACCAATAATGAAAGTGGAAGTTTACGGGGAAATCAAATTCCTATGCGATCCCCAGTGAGCATGTATATCCCAGTTAGGGAGGATGACATACAGAGCCTAGTATTTCCAAATGGTCACTTATGTTGTACTGACCAGGCTCAATGT
>OY744541.1:79424707-79442207 GCA_963556195.1 Sepiola atlantica
GAGTTTATAAGCACGGTAGAGGGACCCAACCTTCTTTGCGGCAGTCTTGGCAATGTCTTCAATGTATTTGTTCCAATTCATGTTACCTGTGAAGGTTAGGCCGAGGAGTTTGAATGATGAACTCTCAGGAAGGGTGTTATTTGCCATGACAATAGGTGGTTGAAAAGGTTCCTTGTAGTTATTGAAGGAAAAGAGTTTGTCTTTGCGGCATTAAAAGTTACCAACTATTTATGACCCCAATCCACTACAGCCTGGAGGTCATTTTCTAAAGATTCAGCCATTGCCTCGGATATGATTGCGTCGGTTTTGCCAACATGGCGAGAGTAAAGGGTGGTGTCGTCAGCAAATAAACCAATCTTAGACTCTATGCCATCAGGGAGATCGTTTATATAGATGAGGAACAACAAGGGTCCAAGGATAGATCCCTGGGGTACACCAGCATTTATGTCATGTTGCTTAGATGAACGGCCATCGAGGACAACCTGTAGTTTTCTTTTGTCTAGGAAGGATCTAATTATATTAAGTAATTGCCCAGCAATACCGTATGATCGTATTTTCAGGAGGAGCCCTTTATGCCATACTTTGTCAAAGGCCTTGGATATATCAAGCGCTACTGCCCTAGCTTCACCTGCCTTATCGAGTGTATGATACATGCGTTCAGAGATGACTGTTAGGATGTCTGCAGTAGATCGTGCTTGTCTAAATCCATACTGGCGGTCAGAAAGAAGTTTAGCATTAACTAAGTATCGTACTATCGCTAGATTGATTAAGGATTCAAAGATTTTAGCAAAGATCGGCAGCAGACTGATTGAGCGATAGTTCTGTGGATCGGTTCTATTTCCAGAAAAATTGTAGACTGGTACCACAGAGGCAATTTTCCAGCTATCAGGGAAGCAAGATTCAGCTAGACACTTATTGTAGAGTTTGGAGAGGACAGGGGCCAGTTCAGCAGAGCATTTCTTTATTACTATTGTAGGTATAAGATCAGGCCCACAAGCTTTGGATGTGTCAAGGTTTTTTATGATGTCTATAAACTGGGATGGGGTGATGACCAGGTTATCAAGTGTGGCTTAGGTCAGCAAAGGAAATTTGGGGAGGGGTGGTTATCTGAAGTAGAGTTAGAAGCGAAGCGCTGGGCAAGTAGTTCAGCCTTATCAGTGGCCGTGCAAGCGACATCATTGAGGTTTGATAGTGGGGGAATCGTTGATTGACCATTATTCACTATTGTAGATTTTCCAGAAATGACAAGTACCTATTTTCTGTGACTGAATGCGTTTTTTTGTTAACTCATTAAACCTTCTCTTCGCTTCACCTATCACGGCCTTGCAATTATTTCTTGACTCTATAAATTTATTTCTATTAGTAGCTGACTTATGTCGGCCGAATTTACGGAATGCTTGTTGCCTCTCAGAAATGACAGCTGCACATTCCGAGGTTAACCATTGAGGAGAGTGAGGCTTGCTAAAGAATTTTCGCATGGGGACATAGGCTTCAATGCCTGCTTTGACCCATTCAGTTAATTCGTTTGCACACTCATTGGCAGGGAGTGATCAGGTTTCCCTCCATGGGGCGTCACTGATGTGATCTCTGATTGACTCAAAATCAGTACGCTCGTAGTATCTTGTTGTTTTGAGCAACGGTTCATCAGCTTTTGGACGACTTCTTAGGGTGATATGTATCATTAGCACAATGTGATCAGCATTCCCGAGTGGGCTATGAGCTTTCGTCACACAAGCCTCGGGCATTGAGGTCAAGAAAAGGTCTAGAAGTGAGGCTTGTTGGTCTATTCGATCGGGGATGCGGGTCGGAAAATCGACAGTCTGAGAGAGGGAGTGAACTAAGGAGAAATTATACGTAGAGTTGCCGGCTGCGTCAGTAAGGCTGGAGAATCCCAACCAGTCACGGTGGTGGGCATTAAAATCCCCAAATACATGTATGTGGGCATTCGAGTCGATTAAGAGTGCTCTATCTATGCTTACGAAGACAGAGTTTAGCAGAGTACAGTCCTGTCTAGCTTGCCAGATCTTTCTGAATATATATATATATATATATATATATATATATATATATATATATATATATATATATATATATATATATATATATATATATATACTAATTAACTAAGTTAAAATATATTGATAAAATGAACGATGAACTAATTTTATTTTCAAAAATGCTTACGACAAAGTAGCGCCTTTATAAACAAAATTACATAAACATTTGTTCTTCCTACGATTATGTCATCTACGATTTGGATATTGTAGGATTAGGCCGTTTAATCGTAGAAAGAACAAATGACATTTACGGATGGTCGATTTTCAACTGGCAAATTTTGTTCTGTCTGATTTCTTTTGAATAATTTCACTTTGAATTTCGTAAATCACTTTATTGTCCCAATAAGATGTGTTAACGTCGAAACTTCGGTTGATCCGTGTAGACCGTTTCTCATGTGTATATAATGATATATGTATATACATATATACATACATACATACATGGATACTGCACGCTGTCCTGTGCAGTTCTAGAGGGTCCACTCTCCCAGGCATTGCCTTCTCACCCTTTGAGAAGGGGTTAGTTTATTGCTAATCGCCTGAGGCGCCCCTACCGGGGAATGCCGACGGGGCTGCCCAGACAATTTTTAAATGGCCAGAGTGCTCACCTCTCGAGCGCTGGCTTATCTAATCCCACTTTCCCGACCTTGTGTCACATCTTACCTTGTGGCAGGTAGATAAATCAATACATACACACACACACACACACACACACACACATATATATATATATATTTATATATATATATATATATATATATATATATACGGATTTGTATGAGCGTATATGTATGCATAGATATAAGATGAAATATGATACTTTCTCCCTTTACGAAGTTTCCCCCGCTTTCGTCACCTACAACCAAAACTTACATTTGGCTTTTAAGTATATCTTGTGAGGCCTGAAGAAGCTGCACTTTACATAAAATCGCAGAATTACGACGTATGCACATATGTAGTCAAAATGCTCGTTTAAAAAGATTACACCTGATAAATATACTTATTTGTAAGATAAGTTCGAAATAACCGCGGCAAAGTGGTCGATAATTAAGAAAAATTAAAATAAAAGTGTAATATTTATTTATATATGTATTACAGAAGATTGGATTTTGAACCGACAGTATCAATCTTGTTCTGGTCTTTTGTACTATATATATAACCGTGTATCTATCTATAAATATATACATACATATATATATATATATATATATATATATATATATATATATATATATATATATATATATATATATGAGACTAAAAGTATACTTTTAGAGTATCGAACCTATAGTGAAATGATTTAAGCTAAATATACAAGATAGAGCATCTTTATCTCTTTTCCTTAATTTATCTTGATATATATATATATATATATATATATATATATATATATATATATATATATATATATATATAAAAGCATATATATATATATATATATATATATATATATATATATATATATATGTATATATACAAATCGATGTAAGTATCTAATTTTGTAGCTGTTTTTATCGTTAGTTGCTATTACTTTTCTCTTTCCGATATACATTAAGGGGCGTAGCAAAGATACGTTCATTAATTACGCAGAAATTAATAGTACTCTACACTACTGGAAAATATAAACAAACACACTTACATAATATAACATATATATACATATATAGATATACTTATATATATATATATATATATATTTGTATACATATATGCATATATATATAGATATATATATATATTTGTATACATATATTCATATATATATATATATATATTTATATATATATACTTATATATATATATATTTGTATACATATATGCATATATATATTTATATATATATATACTTATATATATATATATATTTGTATACATATATGCATATATATATTTATATATATATATACTTATATATATATATTTGTATACATATATGCATATATATATACTTATATATATATATTTGTATGCATATATTCATATATATATTAATATATATATATATAAATATATACTGATATACATATATATATATATATTTATATATACATGTATATGTATATAAGTATATATATATATATATGTATATAAGTATATATATACGTAAATATATATATATATATATATATATATATATATATATATATATATATATATATATATATATATGTGCAACTGCACAAAAAGCGGAATCTCATAATTAACAAATTAACAAGTTTTTTGAAACATTAATCAACCATTATACAAGGATGTACGCTTCTTAATTGTCCAACTAACAATTTTCTTCGTCGGTGATTAGTTTAACTTCCTATAATAATTAGACGTCGATGGCCATAAATCATAAAAAAAAGATGTTCTGGCGTTCAGTTGCTGTCTCCAAATTCACAACTTAATCGCTAAATACCACACATTTCTATAAGTGTTATTCTCGTGTCAAATATTGAGTAGGCACGTGCGTCTAGTCGTAGCAATAAAAAACAATAACACCCACATTTGTTTCGAAGAAACATTCTGTTATTTTATATTAGTTGGACTGTGCTGAGTACGGCTCTCATCTTGGATTGTATTCTCACAAGGATTCGACTTTAACGTAGTGAGAATAACTCCAAAGATGAGAACAGTTCTTCGAACATTCCAATTAATAAAACAATTATCAATCCTCATCTAAAGAAATCCGAGACATAACCTTTTTGTAGTTTTTTTCTTTGTACAGTATACATTAGTATTGCCTACCAAATCCATCTAAACGATTTCAGAGTATAAGTCTTCGTCAACACCGTTTCTCACAAGTGGCGAGGGAGGCTTCCGATAATACGTCTTTTCCTTCGCATACTAAAAACCAAAGAGAAAGAGATAAACTCTGCTTTGTTTCTGCGTATCACACTCCCACGACTTCCTGCTGACTTATGTCACTTTCTTTGACACGTTAATTTTATGCCTTAACCTTAACTTCGAAATCAAAATGTTATTTATTTATGCGTAATATATTCATTCGACGCCTAATATTACCAAATTTGCTGCAGGAATTATGCTTTGTATCTCCTTGACTTTAGGTTCTATTGTTTATGTTCTTTTTTACTTACCTCCCAAGGAGGGAGGACTTAGACAAAAGGTACACTGAATTAAGAGAAAAATAATAATAGCCTCAGTCTAGAAAGACTTCTCCCTCACTAACTGAGGACAGAAAAAATAAAATGTAGTGTTGTATTAGAAGATACTACACTTTGCTCCTGACAAAAAGGTCAAGAAGTGTCTCTTTTATTTAAATCGTGTATTAATTATTGGAGCTCAAACGTTTTTCAGACTAAGTCGAGGATACGTCATCGGCAATCAGTCTGACGGAATCTGGCTCATTTCGGCTTAATGGCCTTTTCTCCTGTCGTGGTTAGGTCTGTTTTTGTGCAGTTCTATGGAAGGTTATACCCTCCCAAGATTTATCTTTTCTTGTTGAGAAGATGTTAGTTCATAGCTTACTGGCTGGGGTGTCCCTATAGGGCAAGGGCGGTTAACCTCCGGCCCGCGAAGGCTTAGCGTCCGGCTCGCCACCCTGCTATACTTTATCATTGCAATCCGGCCCGCGGACCTCCCAGTAAAACTCATATCCTTTTGTTACATAGACGTAAAAGTAGGTTTCAATTAAAAATGTATAAACATCAGCGAGCGATGATACATGTATATTTGATTTTTCTTTAACTATTAATTTCAAATCCTTGGCCTGAGATAAAAATAGAAAAAGAGAAAAAGAGAGGCAAAGAAGAAACGAGAGACGAGGAAAGAGCATGAAACATAGAACTTATGTGAGGTGTGTCAAAACGAATGCTGGATCAACTTGCTACTTTCCCCATCATTATTTTTTATGATTCCAAAATGGCTCTTCGTCGGCGCCTTTTATAACATCACATACAGAAGTCTCTTGAGAAAAATATCAGATTTGTAGAGTGTTGAATGCAATTTTTGTACAATTTATTCATGTAAACAAAATATAGTAATTCTGAGATTTCGTTTTTCACTCCGGCCCGCGGTTTCCTTCCAAAATTCTCATCCGGCCCTCACTCTGAAAAGGTTGCCCGCCCCTGCGGGGAATGCCAATAGGGTTGCTCACGTATTCTTTGTTGGTGACAGTGCTCTTCCCCATGAGCGCTGGCTTTCCAATCGCCACCTTCCGACCTTGTATCACATTTCCCCGCCGTGGAAGGGGGAGCGGTAAATATAGCTTTTAGCGTCTGATATCGAGCCATGTACTGAAGCTAATTGTTGAGACTTTAAAAAAATACTATTTCTCTTTTTTAAGTTGTCTTTTTTTTTTATATTTTCTCACCTTTTTGGATTTTACTATTGATGCCTTATTAAGGAGTTTACCGGAAGAATACATTTCTCAAGTAAAATCAGGCTCGCTTTACACTGTCACATTTTGAGTCGTTTCACGTCTGTTTATCGGAAGTTCAATGAAGTTAAAATTAGATCGCGGTTGAACTGAACAGCATTTTTGGGGATGAGTAATAATCACGTAATATAGAAGGATAACGTAAAGTACGGCTAAATGATTGAAGATGGTAGTTATACAACGGAAAATCCCGATGTCAGAAAATAAAGATGATAAGATAAGAGACGGATAATTGCCGACGATTTGCCTGTTCCTAGGGATGACTATGGGATACGCTTGTTTATTTTGGTTATATATCTGAATTCGGTCAAGAAAGGACGATACGTGTGTTATAGACAAGTAGCTTTGGAATTGCAGAAATAATATCCGAACTGTTAGAAAAACCGGTATTGCCAGGTATTTAATCTTGTTATTGCATGGAAATGAATGAAAGCTATAAAAATATTTTGTTTCAATTTTATTTCAATTTGAAAGTTCAAATATATCTAACAATATATATATATATATATATATATATATATATATATATATATACTTGTTTACAAGTAAAGAATGCGGTAGTGTACCGGCTAGGTCGCTGACACTACAATAATAATAATAATAATATATATATATATATATATATATATATATATATATATATATATATATTATACTTGTACTATACTAGTATACTTGTATTATGCTTATAATATATATAAATAGATATGTATATACATAAATATATAAATATGTATAAATATATATGTGTATATATATATATATATATAAATATATAAATATATAAATATTTATATATATATATATATATATATATATATTCATCAATTCTCTATTGCAGTACACGTTATCAATTATCATGGCGCACCAGGTGGTACATTTTCGATATATATATATATATATATATATATATATATATATATATATATATATATATAAAGATAGATGGATGAAGAATGATAAACATGCACGAATGTCCAAATTTATATCAAACTTCGATTGTTCAATGATAGGTACATATATATATATATATATATATAGATATATATATATATATATATATATATATATATATATATATATATATAGAGAGAGAGAGAGAGATATATATATATATATATATATATATATATATATATATATATATATATATATATATATATATATATATATATGGAGAGAGAAAGAGAGAGAGAGAATTCAGATAAGAAAAATAGAGACATCGGAGCAGTGAATTTTAAAAATAGAGAACATTTCATATAATAATGGTTTTGTTGGGTTTTATTTTGGTACTTGAAAATTGAAGGTTTCACCTCAAAATAATGTACAGGATAAGGGCTAGGGGCACCGGATTCAACCTCATTTAAACAATAGCAACACATTCCGAATCCACAACTATGTACTCTTCAATCCCCCAAAACAAGACATCAAATTAATTTATTTATATATATATATATATATATATATATATATATATATATATATATATATATATATATATATATATATATGTATATATATATATATTTCTTTTCTGTTCGCTTACAAAGAGCAGGTCGCTGAGATTTAATGTAAATAGTTTTTAGAATCTTCAGATGAAAGGGAGAGTCTGACAAGTATACACTGAAATTTGCGGACCAGTAACGGTTATTTATTATATGTTCGGCGATGGAAGAACCTCATATATTATGCAAAGAATCAGTTGATAAATAATTTTTGTGGGCACGTATTGTTTGACCCGCATGTCCAATCTTTGCGATGTCCGCCCAACGTAATGCTAACTGCAACTATATTTAAATAAATGAATAATATAATTATTATGGTGGCGGTGGTGGTCGTAGGGGGAAGGACATCTTTTTGAATCGACGTCACGATGGGTCTGGTGAAAAACAACACGTGTATTCGCGGTAAAGTAGTATTTTTGTACAGACAACAAGATTTGTTTGGCGAATCCATCACTTACGGTACCTAGCCAAGGTAGACGAAGGTAAATAGGACATCTGTCAACAGATGCTTTTTTAGCTTTATAAAAACTAGAAGTGTCATTTTTGATAGTGGATTCAACAATGTCTAATGGATAGCTATTATTACAGAGGGTCTTAATAATGAATTTAATTTCATCGCCCAATTTGGTCTGGGAACAAATCATTAAGGTCCTATGAGTAAGGGTCTTAATTAAATTAGACTTTTGTTTCGTGGGACAAAATGAGTCCCAACGTGTGTAAAGACCACTAAAAGTTGGTTTCCGGTATAATGTAGTTATAAAAACGGAGGGAGTTTCGCTAACTAACAGATAAAGGAATGCAAGTGAGAATTGGCTTCCTCATCTAAAGTAAACTTGAGAACTTGATGAATATTATTGAAGTACTTGAAAAAAAAAGGGTCCACTCTTGTCTCATTGTTGAACAAACAAAGGTATCGTCAACATAGCAGAAATAAACGGCTGGTCTTTCAGAAAAAGATAGCAGACCTTCTACATGAAATCCAACAGAGATGTTGGCCAATGCTTGCCCTGTACATAATGTCGTTAAAACTGAATTCAACCGACATGATGGCGAATTCCATTAATTCCACGAAAATATTTCGCCCATTGAAGGAGTGCGTAATTGACTACGATATAATGCATCTGCACATATACCAATCGTCTCAATAAGGGGAACACAGGTAAACAGACTTGATATATCAAAGGAACACATACATTTTTCAGTGTTAGAATATTTTTGTATGAAGTCCGAAAATGGAACTTAATTTTTAATTCAAATCGTACTATAGTGTTCTAAAACTGGTTCTAAAATAGTAGCAAGCCATTTGACTACCTTAGGTTGAGGAACTTGTCATAGATAACATGGGTCTTAACGGTACCCCGTCTTTATATATATATACAGGGTGGGCAAAAATAAGGATCCTATTTTTTAAAATTCATAACTTTTTTATTTATTGATTTAAAAAAAATTTTTTTTAAAGAATAAGTAAAGGACCCCTTCCGAAGCAAGCATGAGCCGTATTAGCCCTAAGGAACGTACCCTCATTTAGAAAACATTATTTTTGCTTAAAAAACTCAAAACAGTGTAAAAAACAATACTTTAGTTTTTGTAAGTTTTAAGAAGTGTTTTTCGGCTAAAATTTGTTTTGTTTATTTCAAAAAATCTCGGAAGGGTCAGTCTACACACACATAAAGTTTGGTGAGTTTAACTTTTATTTTGTGGAAGTTATTCAAATTCAAGTTATTCAAATTTAAAGATAGGACCCTTATTTTGGCCCACCCTATATATATCAAGAGAGAGAGAGAAGCTCTGTTGTTAGCTTCGTATCCGAATGACTTTAATACACATCTGAAGGCTAATTGATGTAACTTAAGAAAGTAAAAAAATTACCTCAAGGGAATTAGAATTTTGATGAATAAATTATAGATCTTATTAACTATTTTAAGAAATATTACTGAATTAAAATTTATAAATGTCCACACAACTTTTAGGATGTACTAGCTCTGAACGAAAAATTAAAATGTCGTTTTAGTGGTGTCCCCACTTGTGAGTTTGCTCTTTTCTTTCTTTTTTTGTTTGGTTTCACCCTAAAATGAACTACTGTATAGTGTAGGTTTTTTCAAGAAACTTTAATCCAAGAACTTTTTACTCTTTGTGAATTTTTCTGATGATTGTGTAATGTTGCAGAGACGATATTGACATACAAATGTTGTTTGGCACAAGACTAATGAAACGGACCGTAAAAATATATCTAACAGAAATGTTATGTTTTTTTGATATGTGAAAAAATAAAAATAAAAATGATAAAATAATTCATGTTTATTGGAATATAATATACACTTGACTTATATATATATATATATATATATATATATTTACTATATATAATATATATATTATCTATCTATATATATGTGTGTATGTGTGTGTGTGTGTGTGTGTGCTAGAACTATTTAAACCCAAATGCTGCAGACTGTAGAAAATATGCATAAATAAGACTATGAGTAATGGTGGACTAAAACCAAAGAAAAAACGAATTGTGAATTAATGAGAGTTCGTTTAGTAAACGACTATGTAAATGAGTCATCCTTTTAATGTGTCCCCCATATACACGACTAAGTATATAAGTAGGTTGTTTTTTACTTTTTTAAATATAAAATTGTGTTTTAATAGCAATAGTCTGTGCCCCAAATTACTCAACTTCATAAGTATAGAAAATATATACACACACACACACACATATATATATATATATATATATATATATATATATATATATATATATATATATATATATATGTATATACATTTCTATTATATATATATATATATATATATATATATATATATATATATATATATATATATATATATATATATACGTGCGTGCATGAGCAATTTTTCTATATTCGGAACAATATTTCATAACAAGGAAATATGGTTTGGGGCAGACTGCACCTTAATAATCAACCTGTTGACAACCGCAACGGTAGTAACTCTTATTGGTCTCAAGAGGTCACGCACCTAGTAACCCGGCTGATTAAAAAAAAACTTTTTTGAAACAACTATGAAAAAAAAGGCAGGCCTTTAGGACTAACGGCAGGTATCCGTTTGCAAATAATATTAATGGCTAGGCCAGCGACTGGATATTTTGGAATGTCTTTTGGGCAGAATTGTTATTTTTGTCGGGTTTTGTTTATGAAAACATCTCTGTAATAACGTTTGTTTATTTGTATACAATAATATATATATATATATATATATATATATATATATATATATATATATATATATATATATATATATATATAAAGTGTTCGAATGCAAAACGCGATAAACACCATTTTCAAAATCACGAAACTGTCCATACAAAAAATGTTGCATTTCAACACTCGACGACACCCCAAAACTATGTGTTACATAATATGATACCGAAATAATTTATTTTTGTTTTAAATTAAAATCTACTTTAATTCGAAGTCTAGATTTAATATATTCGTGTTTTTATTGTTTACGGTCTTAATTTAAACGAATTGGATTTATTGCGTTTTGCGTTCGAACTCTTCATGACCGACAGCAATTAAAGCAATAAAACCTAATACACAAATGAACTTAAATGACCAACCACTGGCCAAACTAAATATATTTTTATCTCAACAAGATAGCATTTTTTTCTGTCATCAGAACAAACATTTTTTTCTGCCAAATGGAACAGACACTTTCAAATGAAAGAAAAATGAAACGTTTTCTCAAATGAAACACTTTTATCAAATGGAATTTACATCTGAAGAGAGCATAATGGATAAACGATAAATGCTCGAAACGCGTTATGTAATTATATTTAAAAAACTTAAAATGTTAAAATGATAAGATAATAAATAATTATTGAAAAAGTTTTTTTACTAGCGTTGGTAACCACAATTCTTTAAATATACTTTTTTCTCTCGTTGGAACTGCACTGATACTACACAACCCTCTTCTCTATATATATATATATATATCGTTGAATATGACAGACTACTTATGTCTGGATATCTTTGAGTGGATTTTTTCCAATATCTGAATCCGGGTTTTTTTAGGCGAAGTATTGGCCGAGTAATCTGCTATAATCTATGCTTTATTTACTCCTCCCCAGGAGTTAGGCACAAGGCCAGTTTTATCTTACTCCCACAAGTAAGATGTGACCCAAGATCGGGTCGAGAAAGTAGGGGTTTGAAAAGCCAGCGCTCGAGAGGTGAGCACTCTGGCCATTTAAAAATTGCCTGGGCAGGCCCGTCGGCATTCCCCGGTAGGGGCGCCTCAGACAGTAAGCAATACACTTACTCCTCCCCAAAGAGGGGAGGCAAAGTCTGGGAGGGTGCACCTCCTAGAACTGCACAGGATAGGCGTGCAGTATCCATCGGAACAGATACTACACTTTGATCTTAGCCAAAAGGCTATAATCTATGCTGTCTCAAGTACTTTCAGATTTAGGTGAATCAGCAGAGACCCTAGAGTTGATAATAATCGATAGTTTTGACGGGTGTAATATTATTAATACGAAACTAAAGAACGTTATAACTAGTATTAAAATTGATTCTGTTTTGGTTTTGCTGTATAATATTTTCGTTATATAGAGTGGCTGCTTATTATTTATATTATTTATTATTTATCTTTCATATTCAACGATATTTGTCTAAAAGAGAAAATGATGTCTCTCTCTCCCCCTTTCTCTCTCTCTCTCTCGCGCTCTCTCTCTCTATATATATATTACCATTTTTCATTGAGATTTGGTTCGTTGCTTTTTGCCTTTGGATCTGTTTACTTGAAAACAGGAAGAAATGCGTTTTCTTAATATGGCTAATTTTGTCTGATCCCCCCTCTAAGGACTAAAGACTTGGGTGGAATCGTCGTCGTTGGATTTTCATACAGATTCTTCTGGATTTACCAATTACATTTGAACCCCATACCACTTGGATCTCCGTGTTTGGTGACTTTCATTTACATTGAAACACACCCGTTTGAACTTTTAAAACTTGAAAAAAAAAAAATTTTTTTACTTTTTTCAAATTTTGAATATTGACTGTTCTTATCTGTCAACTTATCAATCACTACTTCCTCTGATGATAAGATTTTAATCTTTGAAAAGCCTGGCTTAAGGAATTAAATTGAAAGAGAAGAAGAAGAAATAATTTTATTTACTAAATGCTTCTTGTTCTGAACAACTGAAGATATTGATCTGTTTCCATTTGCAGGTCTAATTATTTTTCATTGACTCACCTTATATATATATATATATATATATATATATATATATATATATATATATATATATATATATATATATATATATGTAAGTAAATTTCGCGTACAACAAAATCGTAGGATAAATTTCAGAGGAAACATGTTTTAATCAATGAAACGGGAAGGTGGGAAAAAAAAGAAAATTGCTAAAATTTTCCTTAACGCCTTATCGTCTGACCCTCTAAGAGGAAACGTCAGAATGATAAATTAAAAACTAAGAAAATCGAATGAGATATGAGGAGAAAAATTGTTTAATTTGCAGAAAACGATTGAGAGAAAAAAACAAAAAAAAAAACGTAAATCTCTCAACGTTATGGTGGATTTGAATCATTAAAGATCTCCAACTGATGCTTCAAAATCTTTTGAATGAATATATATATATATAGAGAGAGAGAGAGAGAGAGAGAGAAAGAGAGAGAGAGCGAGAGAGAGAGAGAGACAGACAGACATACAGACAGACAGACAGACAGACAGACAGACAGACAGAGAAACTATAATAATACTCGTTCAAGGACAGATAACATTATTTTTCTAGAAAAAAACATTTTTGCACAAAGTTATATGTTCCCTTACGTACATCATTCATTAATTAATTTCGGATAAATCAGATAATTCTTTTGTTGGCATTGGTTTCCCCGATATAATTCTAGTTAGAATTGTTTCGAGAAAGGCATCGGGTACTTACGGGAGTGGGCATGTGAAGGTTACCAACATCCTAAGTGCAAGTGTTTCCGTGCTCTTTCAAATGGGGGTCTAATGTGTGTTCTCTCTCCTCAATCGTTCCATTGATTCTTCACGAATATTTGGTGTGGTATCATACGGGGCTGGTGCCACCTTATGCGAGGTGTGTCTGGTAGTCTCAGTTTCCTTTGAGCTCATCTGACTTGATTTCTATATTTTTTGTTCTATTTCCTCTTACCTGTGGTCCAGTAGCGTTAGATGGTAATGTTGGTTTCTTTTCACATTCGAAGATTTCCTTAAAGATTTCAGTTGTGTTCATCATTGCCGTCCGTTATATCAGCTCAATCTACCCTTTGATTCTAATTTCTCATTGACTTTTTTGCAATGTATTTTGTTCGTAACTTTTCCTCGTACTCATACGATTATTGGCATTACAGTTAATTTTTTCATGTTCAATATATCTTTCAGTTATCTGGCAATTACTATGTATTTGTTTTACTTTTCTGCCTTCTTGGTATTCAATTAGATCTATATAATAAAGGTCAAAGTATGTGTGTCTGTCAGGGTCTATGTGAGTCTGTCTGTATATCTATAGGAAAAAAAGCACGTGGACATATATTTTATGCAATTTGGCACATAGATATTTTTTGTAATGTTATTTAGATCAATGTAATAATAACTGGAACATCCAAGCACAAATCTAAAACGGTTTATTGCTGTTCGGGTAACAATGCAATAACTTACTTTACAATAATAGCTACATGAAGTTAAGATTAACTTTACATATATATATATATATATATATATATATATATATATATTAACTTTACATTTATATATATATTTATTCTGATGACGTATGTAAACTACAAACACGTGTCCATGGATTACTTTTATGTACGTATAAAATTAATAAAATTATATTTTAACGAAAAATACGTCCCATAAAGTTAAAAGCGACTAATAATGCAATCCTTGAATCTTTATCACTTTGAATGTGAACAATCGAAATAGTGGAGGCAAGGTAACAAACGCTACTATCACCAATAAAAACAATTACATGTAATACATTAAATATTTAGGTGATAAAACCCATACATATTTCTAGGAAAGGCGTCATGGTCCGGAGGTAAACGCCAGACTATAGGCATCGATATTGAAATGTTGATCCTTGTCTAAGTTAATCATGCTGATGGCGGTTGTGAGCCAGAAACACGTGTACATGGATTACATTTATGTACGTATTAAATTTATATATATATATATATATATATATATATATATATATATATATATATATATATATAAAATTAGTCTTGTATTGCCAATAGCTTATATTTCAATTTTATAAACTAACCCTGCAATACTTTGAAATTGAACGACCAATCAATACCTTATCTAGACTAGCGAGCCAACGCTTCGTTCTACACCGGAATTTGAATCATAACCGCCAACAACAACAACAGCGGAGACATCGCACCAAAGACGTTTATCAAGTAACAAAGAAATAAGTTTGTTTATTCTTGTTTTTTGATGAAAAAAATGACTCAATACTGGTCACCCCTGATGATGGAATTTTATTCCGAAATTAATAGGATTAATGTAAAAAAAAATAATAATAAATTAATCTTGTATTGCTAATGGCTTATATTTCAATTTTATTAACTAACCATGCAATACTTTGAAATTGAACGACCAACCCATACCTTTTATATATATATATATATATATATATATATATATATATATATATATATATATATATATATATATATATATATATATATATATATATATTGTTATCGCCCTCTTAAATACAAAGATTAGGTCTCTAGGAGAATTTTAAAATAAGAGATTGAACACTATCTGGCTTAGCTTACTATATATGTCAGCTGATGTGCATTTATAGTGTTTAAATTCTTGTAATTCTTATTTGATGGTGGTCTGGAGGTTGAATATCAGGCTAAAGAGTTCAAGTTGACTTTCAAACCGGGTTCGAATCGTTCAATCGGCAGTAATTAGCATCTCCTTCACTGAAGATTGCATAAGCATGTGTCTCTAGGTATTAATAATAATAACTATTTATGGAAAAAGTATTGTATATATAAATATATAGTTTGGTAGTTTTGTTTTACGGCATATCAACCCTTTTTGGGTCATTTAATGCCGAATCTGGTCATTATAGTGAAAGTTTTTATGCTTCAAGTTCTTTATATCTTCAAATGTTTAATCATGGTTTTTGGTTTGGTTGTTTTGTTTTACGGCATATCAACCCTTTTGGGGTTATTTAATGCCGAATCTGGTCATTATAGTGAAAGTTTTTATGCTTCAAGTTCTTTATATCTTCAAATGTTTAATCATGGTTTTTGGTTTGGTTGTTTTGTTTTACGGCATATCAACCCTTTTGGGGTTATTTAATGCCGAATCTGGTCATTATAGTGAAAGTTTTTATGCTTCAAGTTCTTTATATCTTCAAATGTTTAATCAGGGTTTTTGGTTTGGTAGTTTTGTTTTACGGCATATCAACCCTTTTTGGGTTATTTAATGCCGAATCTGGTCATTATAGTGAAAGTTTTTATGCTTCAAGTTCTTTATATCTTCAAATGTTTAATCAGGGTTTTTGGTTTAGTAGTTTTGTTTTACGGCATATCAACCCTTTTTGGGTTATTTAATGCCGAATCTGGTCTTGTTTTCTTCTCTTTTTTGTTTCTTTCCCCTTTTAATATCTGTTTCTATTTAACCCATAGTTGGGACCCTAACAGGTACTACCACTCCGGGTCAGGGTGGACCTGGGAGCAATGGTAATTAAGAGGAGGCTCCACATTCCCCAAAGTCCGTAAGCCGGATCTCACCATCGGATGTAGTTTAAGGTCATATCCAGGACCGGAAGTAGGGTAGGAAAAATAAAAATAAAAAAGGGGAGGGAGAAAGGGAGAGGGGCTGTTGTTTTTGTTCTTGGTTTTGTAGAACATAATTAAGTTTTACAAAAAAAAAAAAAAAAAAAAAAAACGTCAATGTAGGTGAATTTCGTCTCAGGGAGCCACAGGGCAGCCTGATCTGGTATCACCAGTATATATATATATATATATATATATATATATATATATATATATATATATATATATATATATATATATATATATATATATATATATATATATATATATACAGGGTGGGCAAAAATAAGGGTCCTATTTTTAAAAATTCATAACTTTTTTATTTATTGATTTTTTTTTTTTTTTTTTTTTAGAATAATAAAGGACCCCTTCCGAAGCAAGCATGAGCCGTATTAGCCCTAAGGAACGTACCCTCATTTAGAAAACATTATTTTTGCTTAAAAAACTCAAAACAGTGTAAAAAACAATACTTTAGTTTTTGTAAGTTTTAAGAAGTGTTTTTCGGCTAAAATTTGTTTCGTTTATTTCAAAAAATCTCGGAAGGGTCAGTCTACACACACATAAAGTTTGGTGAGTTTAACTTTTATTTTGTGGAAGTTATTCAAATTCAAGTTATTCAAATTTAAAGATAGGACCCTTATTTTGGCCCACCCTGTATATATATATATGTATGTATATAGATAAAGGGAAAGAGATCAACGGTTAGTTTTTATA
>OY744541.1:79444707-79494707 GCA_963556195.1 Sepiola atlantica
GTTTCGATCCCGGCTTGAGGCACTAACTGGTCTAGCTGCACTGATGAGCTGTGAAACAGCGAAACAGTCCGCATGTGGATGCCTATATGTATATATATATATATATATATATATATATATATATATATATATATATGTTTATTTTCGTTCTATGTACGTTTGTGTATGTTTTCTGCGCTTGTGCATGTTTATATATATATATATATATATATATATATATATATATATATATATATATATATATATGTGTGGGGGGTATGTGTGAGTATATGTGTGTATATATGTTTATTTCCGTTCTATGTACGTTTGTGTACCTGCCTCTATCTCTCTATACATATATGTGTGCATAGGTAATCCTATATATGTACGTATGTATGTTTATGCGTCATGTAATGTATAAATATGTGTGTGAATAAATCAAAACAGCATACATATATGTCTATGTGCGTTTCCTGTGCGTGTGTTTTTCATAATATATTCGTATAGATACGCATATACATGTGTGTATATATGCGTGCTTGTTTTTACAGATACGCATTACACACACACATACACACACACACACACACATATATATATATATATATATATATATATATATATATATATATATATATATATATATATATCTTGTTTTGTTTTTTGTTCAGGTAACTCACGACTAACGGAAAATGGAGAAATCCTTTTTTTTCTGGTAGAATTAAACAACAAACCCCAGCAGCAAATAATCGAATGTTTGCTTCACTGCTTACGACAAATTCCACTTCCATGTCACGGACCAATAGCGTCTTTTATTTATTAGAATTATTTCTCCATTCAAAACCGCCATTGTACATCTATTTACTTCACGTTGCGTCCGATTTTCCCCATTTTCAGTTTTCTCTTCATTCCTTACATTACGAAATTCCATTACTTTCTTTCCTTTTCCCCAGGGACGATTCCGCTCGTTTTTTCTTCAATTAATACTGCAAGTTCCACTTTATACTATAAGCGCTTGTATTTCTTTCTCTTTTTCTTTATTCTTCTTCTTTTCTTTCTTTTTTTTCTTTCTTCTTCTTTTCTTTCTCTTTTTCTTTATTCTTCTTTTCTTTCTTTTTTTCTTTCTTCTTCTTTTCTTTCTTTTATTCTTTATTCTTCTTCTTTTCTTTCTTTTTTTCTTTTTTCTATTTTTCTTTCTCTTTTTCTTTATTCTTCTTTTCTTTCTTTTTTTCTTTTTTCTTCTTTCCTTTCTCTTTTTCTTTATTCTTCTTTTCTTTCTTTTTTTCTTCTTCTTTTCTTTCTCTTTTTCTTTATTCTTCTTTTCTTTCGTTTTTCTTTATTCTTCTTTTCTTTCTTTTTTTCTTTATTCTTCTTTTCTTTCTTTTTTTCTTTATTCTTCTTTTCTTCTTATTTTCTTTCTTTTTTCCTTCTACTTTTCTTTCTCTTTTTCTTTCTTCTTCTTTTCTTTCTTTTTTCTTTATTCTTCTTTTCTTTCTTTTTTCTTTCTTCTTCTTTCCTTTCTCTTTTTCTTTATTCTTCTTTTCTTTCTTTTTTTCTTCTTCTTTTCTTTCTCTTTTTCTTTATTCTTCTTTTCTTTCGTTTTTCTTTATTCTTCTTTTCTTTCTTTTTTTCTTTATTCTTCTTTTCTTTCTTTTTTTCTTTATTCTTCTTTTCTTCTTATTTTCTTTCTTTTTTCCTTCTTCTTTTCTTTCTCTTTTTTTCTTCTTCTTTTTCTCACTTTTATTTGTATTCAATGTTTTCTTCTATTTTTTATTTTAGAAGTATTCTTATTTCTCTTTCTTTTTCTTTTCTTCCATTTCTTCTTATTCTCATTATTGTTCAGTTTTTTTTTCTTGTCTTTCTTATTTTTCTTCTTCTTCATTTTCTTCCTCTTTCTTCTTCTTCTTTTTCATCTTCTTCTTTTTCTTCTTTTTCTTCTTCTTCTTCTTCTTCGTCTTCTTCTTTTACTTTTTCTTCTTCTTCTTCTTTTTGTCCTCATTTCATTAATATTCAAATGCTTCTATTTCTTCTTTCCCTCTTTCTTCTTTTTTATTTTTGAAGAATCCAATTTCTTCTTCGTCATTATCTCATCTATCTCTTCTTCTTCTTCTTCTTCTTCTTCTTCTTTTTGTCCTCCTCATTTCATTAATATTTAAATTCTTCTATTTCTTCTTCTTTCCCTCCTTCTTTGCTCTTTTTATTTTTCAAGAATCTAATTCCTTATTTGTCATTATCTTATCTTTCTCTTCTGCTTCTTCTTTTTCTTTTTCTTCTTTTTCTTCCTTTTCTTTTTCTTCTTCTTCTTTTTCCGTCTCATTTCATTAATATTCAAATGCTTCTATTTCTTCTTCTTTTTACTTTTCAATAATCCAATTTCTTCTTCGTCATTATCTTATCTTTCTCTTCTTCTTCTTCTTTTTCTTCTTTTTCTTCCTTTTCTTCTTCTTCTTCTTCTTTTTCTTTTTCTACTTCTTCATCTACTTCTGATCTTATTTTTATTTATATTTGATGTTTTTTTTCCTATTTCTCTTTTTATTAGTTTATTTTTATTCAATTATTACTTCTTAATCTACTCATTCTTGGCCTTTTGGCTAAGATCAAAGTGTAGTATCTGTTCTGATGGATACTGCACCTCATAGACTGATTTTGACTTGGCCTTCGGGGCTTGATTCCGCCGGTCTATGGGTTTGTCCTGTGCAGTTCTAGGAGGTCCACCCTCCCAGGCTTTGCCTCCCCTCTTTGGGGAAGAGTAAGTTTATTGCTTACTGCCTGAGGCGCCCCTACCGGGGGATGCCGACGGGATTGCCCAGGCAATTTTTAATGGCCAGAGTGCTCACCTTCTCGGGCGCTGGCTTTTCAAACCCCACTTTCCCGACCCGACCTTGGGTCACATCTTACCTTGTTGGAGTAAGATAAAAACTGGCCTTGTGCCTTACCTCCTGGAGAGGAGGTAAATAAATACTCATTCTTTTTAATTTTCTTCTTCTTCTTCTCCCTCCCCCTTCCACTTTCTTATTTTATTATCATTCAATTTAATCTTCTCTTTGTTGTTATCCTATCATTACTGGGATGATGGAGATCTTCCCAAGATCCCAGTTTCTTTACATGTCATATATAAAACTATGGTATGCAGTTATCTTCCTCTGTCAGCTCTGCTTAGGCCAGCATCATAAAGTTCACTGACTTTAACTACAGTTGTTACTTACTCTCTTTTTGTCCTATACGACTATGTCAGGTTATGTCAGCTCCGTATGTAGCTGTAGGAATTGCATAGTCATAGTGTATGGTATATGACGTATCTCCTACAGTTCGTACTGATTTGTTTCGTTTTACTTCAGTTTAAGTTCTCAGAAATCAAGGGTCCCCTTCCCGGGGCTAACACTTAATCTCTATATGAGATACATAGATATTCGAATATTCTATTAAAGTTCTCCTTTATTTCTCAAACGTTGAGTTAGTAAAGAAGTTCAGAACATTATTTCTGTCTCCCCAAATGAAAAGTTAAATATGGTGTAGTATATTTTCTTGGGGGCCTATGGTCTTACCAGATTCCATGACAATAATTCATCTGGTCTGGTGGAGTATCCAGCTGAGTGCTGTTACTTGAGGTAACATAACTAGAAGGCACAATATACCTCGTTGCTAATGGACAAAAACGTTATCTTTACGTAACTTTGAGGTATCAAAATCTATTCGCGGGTTTTCGCTATTCGCAGGTGTGTCTGGAACGTAAGCCCCGCGAATAACTGGGGCCTACTGTATACGCATATAACCCTAACCTGAGGGCCTACTGTATATATTTACTTTACTTTTATTCTATAATAATGCGCTATCCTCAATATTATCTATGTAACCCTAACCCTAACCCAACCCTAACCCTAACCCTAACCCTATCCCCAATTTTATTTATCGTTCTAGGAATAACTATAAAATTATTGGAAAAAAATTTAGATATATTCCGTCATCTGGGTTTTCTTGTAATATAAAATTCCATTCTGTTGTTTTTATCCTGATTAGTTAACAGCTAAGAGGACGATACAAGTTACGCCAGGTTGAGACAAACTTATTAAATAACGATTTTTTTCTTGACTATTTTTAATTAAACAGATAACAAGCAAATATAAAAAAAAGTCGATGTCGTTTAAAACAAAAATTGTAATTTCATTTCATTTCTTTACTCGTTTGTTCGTTCTTGTTTTCTTTCGTCATTTTTTTTATTGTATCTTGTATCTTGTATCTTGTATTTTGTATTTTGTCTCATAATTGTTTTTCTTTTTCCTCTTTCGTGGTGGGAGATATCTTGGCGCCGCCAAAACATGAATCTCGTCGCTGATATAACCAAGTTTATCGTTTCATTTGCGGCTTGAGTCTCTCTCATCCGATAAACGGTAAATCAGATTTCTTTGAAGAAAGATCGATACATACTCGTCTTATCCATTTATTGAGTTTTAGTTTTCGTTTTATAATTTTGTGCGAGCAATTATTTTCAGTGATGCTTTGTCTCTTCTTTCTCGTCTGCAAATAGATTCGGCTATCTTCATGTTTGGGAAATTCGCTTATGGTATCAGATAGTTTAATTTCATTGCTTACATTAATAAACTTATATTAATATACTTACATTAATATATTTATATTTTGGCGTCGTTCAAAACTTATGCTATATTTGCCAAAGTTTAGAGCAAATTAAATAAATATCGTGTTCTTTATTTTAAAGTTTATTCTGTAGCGTTATATATATATTTGAAGAGTTTGAATGCAAAACGCGATAAACGACATTTAAAAAAATACGAAACTAGCACTATAAAAAGTGTTACATTTAAACACTCGACCAAATACTCACATTATGTTTTACATAATATGATACCGGGATAATTAATGGTAGCTTTCAATTAAAATAAGCTTATACTCGAAGTCTATATTTTATATATTCGTTCTTTTATTGATTAATGTCTCAATTTAAACAATTTGGATTTATCGCGTTTTGCATGCGAACTCTTCATTTCTAAACAAGGAAATTCATCGCCCTGTCGGCGGGCCCACGAATTCAACGGCAGCAACCCCATGCATACCGATAACTATCCACCCCCAACGGGGTCATCTGTAAGCCGTAGGTGGCGGCCCGTGATGCTTTAGGACGAGATCCTGGTGACTGAGCAGTTCGTGGTCTTGTTGCATCAATGCCCACGTGACTTCTAACGCCCCACTTCGGCTTTTACTAAACGAGAGGTCGGAGAGGCCCGATCTAATCGATCAGCTGGTCACGTCGTGTCTTAGTATCCATAAGGCCACCCCCAACCATATTATTCAATCCGATTCTGTTAAAGATCAAAACCTGGCTACCCCTTCTTATTTTCTTCCCAAATTGATACTAGAATGCGGTGGCTCAGGATCAAACGCGCCGAAGAGTAATGTTATCTAAATGTAATGTTTTCCTGGAGTATAAAATAATTATCTCATCTTACGATTCCATTTGACAACTTTATTCGGCATTAAATAACCCATAGATGGTTGATGTGAATGGAAGAGTTTTCTATGTTAGCCGGTCAAAATTCAGGACGGGGACATTTTGTCTTCAGCACCGTCCTCTTCCGGAAGACATACGCACGGGGAACTATCTTGCCTCAACACCGTCTGCTTGCTCAGAAGCGGTCTTTTTCAAATGAGCCAGCATGGGATTCGAACGTCCGATGAGCTTGCGTTAGACGTTGGTCATTCTGGGACAAGTAGCTTGGTAAAATAGAGGTAAGCAACGCAGAGTTCTCTGAACCTACAGGGTGGGCAAAAATAAGGGTCCTATTTTTAAAAATTCATAACTTTTTTATTTATTGATTTAAAAAAAATTTTTTTTATAGAATAAGTAAAGGACCACTTCCGAAGCAAGCATGAGCCGTATTAGCCCTAAGGAACGTACCCTCATTTAGAAAACATTATTTTTGCTTAAAAAACTCAAAACAGTGTAAAAAACAATACTTTAGTTTTTGTAAGTTTTAAGAAGTGTTTTTCGGCTAAAATTTGTTTTGTTTATTTCAAAAAATCTCGGAAGGGTCAGTCTACACACACATAAAGTTTGGTGAGTTTAACTTTTATTTTGTGGAAGTTATTCAAATTCAAGTTATTCAAATTTAAAGATAGGACCCTTATTTTGGCCCACCCTGGTTTTCGCTTTCTTCCAATTTTCTTTGTTTTGTTTCTTAGAACATGTTTGCAAGACTGATTTATTTTCTTGTACCTACAGTTTTGCGGTGAGAAAAAAGGTGTTATATTCAGCGTTGGCCACGTGCGCGCATTAGAAATACATTCGCCTGTACTACTCGTCTTCCGAGATGTTTTGCCCCAGATTGCTTGCTGTTACAGTTGATATGCCGTAAAACAAATCAACCTAGACCAAACTAAGAAAAATCAAAGAGCCCTTGGTTGTGTCGCCATGTACGCCCATCTAATCTTAGTAGAAAATGTGACACAAAATGGGGTCCACTGTTCTTTTTTTGCCTCTCGAGTGCTGGCTTATCTAATCCAACTTTCCCGACCTTGTGTCACATCTTACCTTGTGGGAGGTACATAAATAAATCAAAACAGCTCTTCTTGGCCTTTTGGCTAGGATCAAAGTGTAGTATCTGTTCCGATGGATACTGCAACCCATACTGGTATTGTCTTGTCCTTTGGGGCTTGATTTACGCCGGTCAATGCGTATGTCCTGTGCAGTTCTAGGAGGTCCACCCTCCCAGGCTTCGCCTCCCTTCTTTGTGGAGGAGTAAGTTTATTGCTTACTGTCTGAGGCGCCCCTACCGGGGAATGCCGACGGGGCTGCCCAGGCAATTTTTAATGGCCAGAGTGCTCACTTCCTCGGGCGCTGGCTTTTCAAACCCCACTTTCTCGACCCGATCTTGGGTCACATCTTACTTGTGGGAGTAAGATAAAAACTGGCCTTGTGCCGAACTCGTGGGAAGGAGTAAATAATAACAGCTCTTCTTGGCATTTTGGCTAAGATCAAAGTGTAGTATCTGTTCCGATGGATACTACACCCCATAAGCTGTTATTGTCTTGGCCTTCAGGGCTTGATTTACGCCGGTCTATAGGTCGGTCCTATGCAGTTCTAGCAGGTTCACCCTCCCAGGCTTCGCCTCCCCTCTTTGGGGAGGAGTAAGTTTATTGTTTACTGTCTGAGGCGCCCCTATCGGGGAATGCCGACGGGGCTGCCCAGGCAATTTTTAATGGCCAAGGCGTTCAAATTCTCGAGCGCTGGTTTTTCAATTCCCACTTTCCCGACCTTGTGTCACATCTTGCCTTGTGGGAGGAAGATAAATAAAAGCATGATAACGTTGCTGCCTCCACGCGCAGATCTATTTCCAATTAACCTTTCTCTCTACCACTATCGACTCCCATTGTAAACGCTGTCCTTGTACCCTACTCTGTACCAGCTTTACTCTCTGTTCTTCATTCATATTCTTCCGCATTTCATTCCAAACAACTTTTATTTTTCTCCACATCGCTACTCGCATAAGATGGTTCAAAGCCTTTTGCTCCAAATCCTTCCTGGTGTATTTGTACTGATCCGGTGATATCTGTTTTAATTGGCTGATAGTTTCGTCAACAGCATGTTCTTCATTGCATTTTTTTATGTCCGAACTTCCGGTTGATTTTCTCTAATATTTCCATCTTTAGAATATCTAAGTGTCATCATCGTTCTAACTTTTCCTGCTTTATAGTCTTCCACTATTAATACAAAATGTATCTTCAGTTGAACCGCAAGTTTGTATAGTGATGATCTTATTAGCATTTTTTGTAGTCCTAGCCATTTTCGGATGTAACAGTTTGTTAGAACATCTAACGAAAACGGGTTTACCTCCTTTGAACCATTTCGGGAGTTAAGAGTTATCGCCTATAAAATGGTCGGCTGCCCAGAGAGAGAAAGTAAACAGAGATCACGGCATCAGACACTTAATATGTCAATCCCGTCCAGCGGCAAATTAATTTATTAATTCATTCTGTGTTCAGTTTTAATAAATCTGTTAATCATTTCTCTTGATAGTTCATCCACTTATTTTACAAGTTATTATTTATTATAACCTAAATTACGAGGTTATAAAACAGTTGCATCGTTGTTCAATTCTTTTCTAACTCTTAAAAGCGTAATTTCGTACATCATCATCGGCCATTATAATCTTGGGTACAACACAAACTGTAGACACAAACATTTGGAGTTTCCAGGCAATGATGTTTAATCAATGCCCTCCGATCAATCTTTAGTAGCTCTTTGTCTATCTTTATTACATCAAAGTAAAATTAACTAGATAACAGCATAATATTTATTTATATGTAATACAGAAAGTTAGAATAACATCCGTACCATCGGTTTCAGATCCGAGAAACTCAGACCTTAAGCTGAACAACTCCGCTGACTAAGGTCTGAATTTCTCTGATCTGAAACCGATAGTTGGATGTTCTAACTTTTTGTATTACATCTTGACTTTTTGGCTAAGATCAAAAGTGTAGTATCTGTTCTGATGGATACTGCATCCCATAGACTGGTATTGTCTTGGCCTTCGGGGCTTGATTTACGCCGGTCTATGGGTCTGTCCTGTGCAGTTGTAGGAGGTCCACTCTCCCAGGCTTCGCCTCCCATCTTTGGGGAGGAGTAAGTTTATTAAGGCGCCCCTACCGGGAAATGCCGACGGGGCTGCCCAGGCAATGTTTAAACTCCACTTTCCCGACCCCACCTTGGGTCACATCTTACTTGTGGGAGTAAGATAAAAACTGGCCTTGTGCCTAGCTCCTGGAGAGGAGTAAATCAATACTAACAAGACTCGTGTTAATTCCAGTTGCATCCTTGTGGGAGTTTGTGACATATTTACATTCTATGAACGTCCGGCGCGAACGAAGACCCATGATATTATTACAACACCTTTGTTCAAACTGAAACATACTTCGTTTAGTTTTGTTTGATATAATGCCCCAAGACTTTTCACTGGCATTTTCTTTAATAGTTGGAAGAATTTTTTCACCTCTGATCGAAGACTTTACTTCCTTTTTAACCCTTTTCATAAGCGTACCACTCCTTGACTTCTGCCCCTTAAACTGTATTCTTGCCCATTCAATCAACTCATCCAACCGTTCTAAAATATTTCTTCTTGTATTTCCCCCCTTTCGTTACTACTACAATATCATCCATAAATTTGGTGTTGCCACTACGGTATTATCACATCTACAAGATTTTGATATCATTTCCATCACTAGAACGAATAGAATAACCGATATCGTGCATCCAGCTCCAATACAGTAGTATATATATATATATATATATATATATATATATATAGAGAGAGAGAGAGAGAGAGAGAGAGAGAGAGACTTTCTCGGCCTTTTGGCCAAGATCAAAGTGTAGTATCTGTTCCGATGGATACTACACCCCATAGACCGGTATTGTCTTGGCCTTCGGGTCTTGATTTACGCCGGTCTAAGGGTTGTCTGTCCTGTGCAGTCCTAGGAGGTCCACCCTCTCAGGCTTTGCCTTCTCACCCTTTGAGAAGGGGTTAGTTTATTGCTAATCGCCTGAGGCGCCCCTACCGGGGAATGCCGACGGGGCTGCCCAGGCAATTTTTAATGGTCAGAGTGCTCAAATTCTCGGGCGCTGGTTTTTCAAATCCCACTTACCCGACCTTGTGTCACATCTTACCTTGTGGGAGAAAGATAAATAAAACCAACTTCTAATCTGTGCCACTCCGTTGTATACGTTCCCGTTGCAAATTTCATCTTAAACAAATCATAATACACCCTTACCATAACCCTAACCCTAACCCTAACCCTAACCCTAACCCTTAACAATAACCCTCATTATTTTAGAGACCCAAAAGAATTCAATCGCCTGATCTATAAGGGCATCGGACACTGACCCGTATCCGTTGTCAAGATCAAGCCATACTACTGACAGATCGCTTTTGTTGTTTTTAGCTTCCTGAATTTCATTCCATCTGGAAAAGGCATGTTCAACGCATCCAGAGATACCAGGTATACCTACATTCTGATTTGATTCATCAATATATCCGTTTTCTGTTGCAAATGTTATGATTCTTTTAGCAAGTACTCCAAACAAGATTCTTCCGTCGATGTTTAACAAGAACACTGGTCGGAATTGCCCTAGTTCTTTTGATTCCGCCTCCTTTGGGAGATAAATTCCTTCCGTTATATTCCACCTCTCGGAAACATCTCCTTTTTTCCACATTGGATCTGTGTACGGTTTTTTTTTCTTAAGTGGTCCCTTAGTTCCTTTTTCGATCATTCTAGCTTTCAACTTGTGCTTTCCTCAAATAAATATTTTGCAAACCTGTATGGATCTTTCGTGAAGAGAGAAAACTCCGTGGTCTTTAATGACGTTTGCCGAACTATATATATATAGACAGTCCTATCCTGTCAACTTATCAATCATAATTTTTCCTCTGATGATAAGATTTTAATCTTTGAAAATCCTGGTTTAAGGAATGAAAGAGAAGAAAAATAAATGTTTTTATTAACTAAACTGCTCCTTGTTTTGAACAACTGAAGATATCGATTTGCTTCCATTTGCAGGTCTTATTAATTTTCATTGGCGTACCATATTTTTGCTCTATCCAGTATATTGAGCTTTCCTTATTTCACAATAGGTCCAACTCTCTAAAAGTTTACCTTTTAGTTATAACTTACATATATATATATATATATATATATATATATATATATATATATATATATATATATATATATATATATATATTTAGGCAGCAAGTCATTATCTAAGCAAGCGTTGTTGAACATCACGGAACTTTCGCGTTTGTATATTTTCCTCGTGAGGTTCTCAAACCGTCGAGCCATCTTTCTGGTTTCAGGTGGCAATCCGTATAGTACTTCGCCGATAGTTTTTAATTCGGCCATTTTCTCGAGCGCTTTCGACTTTCGTAGTCGTCTTCAGGATTAGGGTTTTGTTTGTTTTTTTAATTTAAATAAGAAGACTGGAGTTAGTGTTTTATAGTTATCGCTATATATATATATATTTATATATATATATATATATATATATATATATATATATATATATATATATATATATATATATATATATGTGTGTGTGGGTGTGTATGTGTGTGTGTGTGTATTAGATGTTTAATATGTGATGCAATATAATTAGTTCCACAATGTATAGGCTGCGGCGTTGTGTCTGATAATGGGAATGATTATATGTATTTATATATAAAAAATACGTATACACAAATATCTAATATCTCATAGAATATAGAGAGTGTTTGAAAACTGAATGAAATGAGTTTGGGATGATGATATACTGAATGATTTCAATATGAATAATTCACCCATAAACATAATTTAGATCAACATTATTTATTGTAAATTTCTAACACGTCCGACATATGTGACAGAGCACAAAAATATGCGATACATAAACACTAGCCCTGTTTCAGTTTCACAAGTAAAATAAGTTCTGGGTCTGGTTTCACCACGAAACCGATGAACAAACGACACCAAACAAATATATAAACCGTGAGGCTCAGAAGAAAGATCCTAGTGTTATGATCAGCAGGACCCCCTTCGCTTTGTGTAGATGAACTTAGCTTTTTACTGATCCAAGTTCATTTGAAATCGCTTTGAACGACGTTAGCCGAAGCGACATCATTTATCTGTTGGTATTTGGTTAGCTTTTGCAGGAATTCAATTTCGTTGTGTTAATTCGGGCAACTGGCCTAACACACATCGCTTATCAGTCACTGATTCGTCACTGTCGCTAATCTTATTTAGTCTGGAGAAATTATTTACAATCCGAAAAGTTTGAAACAGATTGCAATCTTGAAAGTCGCATCCGTCGTTTATTTCCAAGCGGAACGTATAAAACAGTTTATTTATTTTGATGTATTTTTACACGAACTTATGAAACGAGATATTTTTGAAAAAAAAAAACATTTGCTGACGAATAAACAATGATGGAATCATCCATCTTAATATTCTTTCTTTATATAAAACAAAATGTCTGCGTATGTAATCTAAAAGTGTATTCTTATGTAAAGACAATGGAAGAATATGTATATCTTCTATATATATAAAACTTAATGTCTGTGTGTATGTGTGTGTTTGTGTGACGTTTGTGTGTTCCCTATAGAAAGAAAGGTTAGAGAATCTACATAAAATCTAAAAGTGTATTCTTATGTAAAATTTACCGGGAGAAAACAATGGAAGTATTCTCGAATCTCTAAATCCACCTTTAAGCGGGGCTATAAGTGTATAACTCACATAAAACTTTAAATATATCCTATTCTTTTGATATATATAAAATCTTCCGAAGAAGTCAACCCTAACACTAATCCTAACCCAAACCTCCAAGTGACCTTCTTACCTAACGGAGCAATGGCGCGATTGTGCCTCCTTTAAAACTTCAAGACAATGGAAGGGGAATGTTTTCGAATCAATACGTAACTCTCTATGTACCGAATATATGCCCCCAACTCTAAGTGAACCATGGGGATAGAAACCATCTTTAAACTTAAAGTACGTGTACCCCCGATTTAAATGAAATGAAAGCCATATATATATAAGACACTAATTCAAAGAGTTTTCCAACATTTCCACGGGATTGCTTTCCCGCAGATTACATCTTCAAAGCCAATGTCAGCAGATTCCTATCTATAATCGTCCCCACAACTATTCGAACTTGGGCCTGACAATCATTCAATCTTATTACCCTTTATCCTCGAGTGACATCTGTCCTTGATAAGTCGTGACTATTTTGTAAAAAAAAAAAAGGCAGAGGGGAAAAATGACAACATAATTATATTAAGAATTAAAACAAATGAAATATATATATACGGAATTACGTATTCTTCGCTGGAAACATCCAGAGACTATCACAGTTTGAGGGAACTTTGTCTTCAGGACGCGCGGAACTTCGTGCAAACCTTATGCTAACCAGATGTTGTTCTGTCCGTTGTGCAACTGGCCCTGAAAAGAACCAGAACATTCTCGACTTAACTACGTGTCTGACCTTATTGAGAAGTTTCTTGGTTTTCTTGCGCTTTGGCTTTAAGTAGTTGTTCTTTGCGACTCCTCGAACATCCTCATTCGTCACTTTCTTCATAGTCGCCACTCCAATGTCCATCTCTCTCGCTAATGTTAGGGTTAGGTTAGGGTTATGGTTAGGGTTATGGTTATGGTTAGGGTTATGGTTATGGTTAGGGTGAGGGTGAGGGTTATGGTTGGGGTTAAGGTTAGGGTTAGGGTTATGGTTAGGGTTAGGGTTAGGGTTAGGGTTGGGGCTGGGGTTAGGGTTAGGGTTGGGGTTGGGGTTAAGGTTAGGGTTGGGGTTAGGGTTAGGGTTAGGGTTATGGTTATGGTTGGGGTTAGGGTTAGAGTTATGGTTATGGTTATGGTTATGGTTAGGGTAGGGTTAGGGTTAGGGTTAGGGTAAGGGTTGTGGTTAGGGTTAGGGTTGGGGTTGGGGTTAGGGTTAGGTTTTAGGGTTAGGGTTTGGGTAAGGGTTAGGGTTAAGGATAAGGTTAGGGTTAAGGTTAGGGTTAGGGTTAGGTTTGTTTGTTTTCATAATTCATTGTTTGCATTGATTTGGTTGGATGAGGCCTCATCTTTTTTGTGGAGTTTCTCAACTAATTTCGTTATGCGGACACAGTCAGAACGCCTGTTTTATCTTTCCAGATAACTACTGCTGCCACATCTCCGTCGAAAGTATCTAAGGTATTCAAAGAGCACTAACCTGCAGTTTAGATTTCCGATTTTGTTTTAATCGAGCGCGAATCATCATGTTGCAGGTCATTCTTTTCTAATATCCAAGTGCTTTCCGATCGTCCATGATATGCACCTCTCAACTATTCAATAGTACACAGAAACAGCTATCCGATGCACTTTACAACTATTCTTCTTTTTCATGTATCAGGTCTGTTCGAACACATCGATGATCATGGCTCTCTATTCATTTGAATATTCTGTTTCACCATGATGTTCGTTGCAAAGAGGTTACCTATAGTGGGTTGCAATTACCTTCTAATGGGGCAGTGCTCTTTCAGAGCTGGAAGCCTTAGCCATTGTTCAACAATCAGTATCATCTGCTTAACACAAGACGAAAGGTTGACCAGTTTCTTAAATCCATGAGGCTGCTCAACCCTCCATCCCTCATCTGCCTGTCATGACTTCACGTACCATTATCCGGAGAGTGGTAAAGTGGTTACTCGACCTTACCCAAGGGTATCCCATAGGCTAGCGGAGGGAAGGAGGCTCCTGTGTGGAATATTTCCCTCCCCACTACCCATAATATTACATTCTTCAAATGGTTCTGAAATGAAACAATATAAAAAGTATGAAATGTATCCAAAACATTTTGAAAAACAGAAATGTATTACGAATGGGATATTTATTTATTTCAAAATAATAGTCGTGTTCATAAAGTATCTAGACTCATACTATATTTTTTACTATATATAAATATATTCGTAGACCTGTTTACTTTGTTTTATAACATTCCTGTTTTTTTTTCGATAACGTTTCCTAAATGCTACTCTAAAAGAAATATCCTGCAATCTAACGATGGTATTTCTTGGTGTAAGTACCGTATGTTCAGCTGGTGTAACGTTCCTAGTATTTGCTTTTATTTAGTTTTATTTAAACAATGTCAAATCCATGCAAGAGCAAAACTATGTTTGTAAATCAGCGTTTTCAGCGAATGAAATGCATGTTTGCCGAAATATTGCTGTAAATTAATTACATTTTACGTGTGTGTGTGTTTGTTGTTTTAGATTCTAGGCACGAGCAACGCAAACACAGGGTGAATGGAGATTTCGCGCCACAACCTCCAACGAACCGGAGGCGGAGCGTTACGAGAAAAAAAAAACAACCAGGGATTTGTGAGTAAATTTCCCATGGGTTCATAATTGTAACTCGGTCATTATTCTTATTGATGTTTCTTGACTTTTCATTTCAAAGATGCGTGATTGGACGAATCAGTCAGCGGGAACCATGATGGTAGCGAGAGATGGATAGAAACAACAGGATACAGGGAGAAAAGAAAGCGAGAAAGAAAAAAGGAAAGGAAGAAAGAAAGTAAAAAGAGGAAAGAAAATGAAAGAAAGCAAGAATGGAAGAGAGAAAGAGAGAACGAAAGAAGGAAAGATAGAAAGAAAGAAAGAAAGAAAGAAAGAGTGAATAAAAGACAGAGAAACATAAAGAAGAAACATAATATGTTTGCGAGAATAGTTGTAATGAAAATGTCATAGTTGTACCATAGAGCGTTGTTGAGATAAAGGCATGTTCCTTTATGGAAACGTTGACGAGTTATGTAAAACATATTGCATAATAAATATAATTGACATTCAAAGAGGAACAAATAGTAATGAATATTATGGAGTGAATATTTTGAACACTGTTTCGAAATGAATAATAATAGATATACAGGTTGTCCCCACCCAGAAATGTGTCACCCACGGGATCGTTATTAACATTTACAATCCTTTCTGCAATCCAAACATTTCTGGTATAAAACTCTTTTGCCTATGCCTGACTTGTCTACCGCGTTTCCATCATAAATATCCAACAGTCTGTGTTTTATCGCCGTTCAATAATATGCGGGGACACTTTGCTGATCGTCTCATCAGGACGATTTTTTTGTAATACTAAATGGGATTCACACTTATTGACATTTAGCGTTCCAGATCTTTATTTTGTATGGCACGGATAGTGACCCCTTTTGGGGGAGGGGGTTGCAGTTCCTAACTTTTAAAATACCTTTTTCCTAACTTGGACTGCCCTCTCGGCAGAACGAGCAGAATTGTAACAGCTCTGCAATAAAAAAAAATTCAGCTCACATGAGAACTCATATTGTTAATATAAAAGCGGTCGGGCGATTGTTTTACAATCCAAGATGTCAGCTCAAATATTAACGTTTGAGATAGGCGGCTGCCGGGGTAAAATATCATATCGAGTGTCATCCGATAGACGTTAAAAACTCGCGACAGCGGTGATTTTATTTCTGTTCCTTTACTTCTCTCCACATCTCTCCCCCTCTCCCTCTCCCGCTCCCTCTCCCCACTCTCTCTCTATCTCTCTCTCTCTCTCTCTCTCTCTCTCGCTTAGTCTGCAGTGTAGGAGTTTTAATCTGCATGTGACAGACGTGTGTCGCACGCCGAGCAATTCGAGTTTTTAAATATGTTTCTTCGAAAATGAATAAAATATATTTTTGATATATAAAATGTTCTATTTTCCACTTACAAGCCTTAATTTCCAGAAGCCGATTGTCTCAGCAAATGATTCATCCTCTGGAGAGAATTAATGAAGCAAGCTTACTGACGCCACCGTAATTCCCGTGTAGTATCCAGCCGGGTATGAACCACTTCCTTATAAAAGGAAGGTAACGATCGTTTAGTCCGTAGAACTAGTGTTGCCCAAGGCGTAACAGCCCTTCCAGAGATGCATTGAAAGCTCACACATACAACAAGCGTTATCTCAAACATAATATATGTCAAAACACTCCCCAGACAATTTATGAAGTCAAGAGGGTCATCATACCCCAAATCAGGGCAGTGTCAAAAGACTGTTGGACATTCATTACTGAAACTGGATGAACAAGTAAGGGATAGGCTGAAGTTATTTATTTCAAATAGTGTCGGATTTCCGAAAGAATTGAGAAATTTATTTACGATTCAATAAAGAGCTTTTTTAGGAGCGTCACCCTATAGTTTTTATGCGTGACATATCACATGCGATTTGACATTATAAAAAGAGAGAACATTTGAATGCTTTTGAGAAAGTGTTTGAATGCATACTTGAGAGAGTTTGAATGCTTTCTAGAAAGAGTGTATATGCTTTCTAGAGAGAGTGTGAATGCCTTCTAGAGAAAGATTGAATGCATACTGGAGAGAGAGAGCGTTTGAATGCCTTCAAGAGAGAGTTTGAATGCCTACTAGAGAGAGTTTGAATGTCTTCTAGAGAGAGTTTGAATGCCTTCTAGAGAGAATGTAAATGCCTACTAGAGATTGGTTTAATACCTACTAGAGAGAGTTTGAATGCCTTCTAGAGAGAGTTTGAATGCCTTCAATAGAGAGTTTGAATGCCTACTAGAGATAGTTTGAATATCTTCTAGAGAGAGGTTGAATGCCTTCTAGAGAGAATGTAAATGCCTACTAGAGATTGGAGTAATGCCTACTAGAGAGAGTTTGAATGCCTACTAGAGAGAGTTTGAATGCCGTCAAAAGAGAGTTTGAATGCCTACTAGAGAGAGTTTGAATGTCTTCAAGAGAGAGGTTGAATGCCTTCTAGAGAGAATGTAAATGCCTACTAGAGATTGGTTTAATGCCTACTAGAGAGAGTTTGAATGCCTTCAAGAGAGAGTTTGAATGCCTACTAGAGAGAGTTTGAATGCCTTCAAGAGAGAGTTTGAATGCCTTCAAGAGAGAGTTTAAATGCCTACTAGAGAGAGTTTGAATGCCTTCAAGAGAGAGTTCGAATGCCTACTAGAGAGAGTTTGAATGCCTACTAGAGAGAGTTTGAATGCCTACTAGACAAAGTTGTAATGCCTTCTAAGCAAAGTTTGAATGCCTTCTAGAGAGAGTTTGAATGAGCTCTACAGAGAGTTTGAATGCCTACTAGAGAGGGTGTGAATGCCCACTAGAGAGAGTGTGAGTGCCCACAGGAGAGAGTTTGAACGTTAACTAGACACAATCCTCGAGTGTCTTCGGTCTATGTGTACAGGGGTTTGCCAGGACAAGCTGAGATGAGGATACTTCGCCCTACTAGTTAACCCTTACGGAATATTCAAAATAACATAGTATTCGAAGAAAAAATATGGTTCCTATCAAAGTACTTGTATAGTGGCTCATACGAGGAATGCTGCACCTTCACCATGTGATACTACTACAAATAACTACACTAAGTTAGATACTCCACCAAACAAGATGAATTCGTGTCGTTAAATACAGCAAAATTATAGAAAAACCACATGAAATAAACTATGACATAGTTAATTGGTCTATTAGTGAAGGTAAATAGTTATTGGTCTTCACTGATTTATTTACTCAAGGTTTAAGGAGTAGAGAAGGAAATTAAATAAACATTCGGATACATTTATACATTTATACATTTCATAAAGAAGCCAAATGTTAACCCCAAGAAGTTTATGGAGATGATTTATAACAAGTATTTGTTGGCATTGATTTTGAAGATGGTCCCGTTTTAATCTGCAGTTTGTCTTAATTGGTCCCCCGATTTATAAAATTGGGAGACCTATGTTTTGAGGCATTTCCGTCCGTCCGTCTGTCCGTATTTTTCTCCGCAACTATCCATTGAATTTCTCTGAAATTTTGCATGAAGTTGTAACTTTTGTCAGGTTAGAAAGTGACATTCTCCGATTTTTGAAAAATAATCTGGTTAGCCCCCCCAGGGGGGTCAAAAGGCCCCGAAATGGCAAAAAATTACATTTTTTGCCCTATAAGTTTTCATCCATCCATGCAATTTCTCTGAAACTTGGCCAAAATGTGGAGGCAATTGTTCCTAATAGAAAATAAGTATCGCTGACGTTGGAAAAAATCTGGTTCGCGCCCCAGGGTGTCAAAAGCCCCCAAAATGGCAAAAAATTACCCTTTTCTCCCATAACGTTTGATCCATCCATTCAACTTTTCTGAAACTTGGCCAAAATGTAAAAGCAATTGTTCTGGATATAAAATGAGCATCTTTGACCTCAGAAAAATTCTAGTTCGCGCCCCCAGGGGGTATAATGGGGGTCAAAAATGCCCCAAATTGCCCAAATTTATTGCATTTTACACTCACCACATCGAGTCACATACAGAGGGGAACCACGCATGCGCGGCTTGTTCTCAATCATTTTATGTACGCTTTCACAGAGAAATGACCTTTTTGTAAACTCCGTCTTCTCTATCCAAAGGATCGACCGTAATTCGCAGTTCTTCATTCGACACCCTTTTCTCCCTCTTATCGAATCACATCGTACTCCTGGAGCTAAAAAATGTGTTCACATATTCAGTTGAAACTTTCTTTCCCCTCCAGTTCTTCACACATACATGACCTAGCGATCGTCCGGCGGTTGGTTCAAAAAGCCAATCTTAATGAAGCTTAACGTGTCGATTTATTTTTTGTATAGTATTTATTGTGGAGGATCTCTGTGGAGTGGGACTCTCGTAATGTATCATACGTTCATATCAACATAACATGACAAATGCTAATCGAATCCTTTTAGCCGTCGCCTGATAAAAGGAATAGTTGCATTTACAGAGAAAACAGATTTGAAACAGAATGGGCAAAAGTTCCTTATCTCGCTGAAATATCTGATTTCTTAAGTTCATATTCTAAAACTTCTTATTGATCGTATCCGACCGTCACACACGCTAGGAAGTAAGTGTAGTATCTGTTCCGATGGATACTGCACCCCTATAGACGGATGTCGTCTTGTCCTTCGGGGCTTGATTCCACATGTCTGTGGGTTTGTCCTGTGCAGTTCTAGGAGGTCCACCCTCCCAGGCTTCGCCTCCCCTCTTTGGGGAGGAGTAAGTTTATTGCTTACTGCTTGAGGCGCCCCTACCGGGGAATGCCGACGGGGCTGCCCAGGCAATTTTTAAATGGCCAGAGTGCTCACCTCTCGAGCGCTGGCTTTTAACCCCACTTACTCGACCCAAGCTGTGGTCACATCTTACTTGTGGGAGTAAGATAAAACTGGCCTTGTGCCTAACTCCTGCAGAGGAGTAAATGAATATCCGACCGTGTTTGAAAGTATTCTGCTGCGCTGCTATGTAACCGCATACAATAATTGACAGAAGAAATTTGACTAGGGAACTCACTGAAGTAAAAATTAAAATGCTTAAATGCTCTAAATTCAGTCGTTTTCACAAAAATACGTTGAAATCAAACATTTACAAAAATCAATGCTTGCGTATCAAAAATGAAAATATTTGCACCGCTTATTTCTATCAACTGTGAAATTTTAGTTTAATTATCTTACAGATTTGCACCTGGGAATTATATCGAGTAAAAGGTTAAGGTGATTGTAGCGTCGACAAAAACAAAACAAAAAAAGCCAGTAAAGGTAACCAATCTAAAACGCGCTATACAAAACACTTACGTAGAAAAACGAACACACGAACACGCGCACATTTCCCAGAGATCGCGTCATGACTTCCGGTTGATGGCGCATGCGTAATAGAGATCATAAGACGCACACGTTCGAAAGAAGGAAGCGTTTGTGAAATCCCTTGATGAAACAAGATAATTTACGACGTGATTGTGTAAAAAAAAAAAATAGAATGAAGATGAATAAGAAAAAAAAGATGAAACCCCAGGCGTTTCCTTTAACATTGTGTAATTGCATTGAATGTGTGAATTGAGTAAACTTAAAATAAATAAAATCAAACCCAAACAATTATCCTTCGTTACAATTGATTATTTTGTCAAATGAAAATTTGCAGCGCACACACACACACACACAAACACACACACACACACATATATATATATATATATATATATATATATATATATATATATACATACATATATACATACATATATATATATATACATATATATATATACATACATATATACATATATATATATATATATATATATATATATATATATATATATATATATATATATATATATATATATATATAGCTTAGGCGTGACCGAATAAGTTTCACCATTTCTAAAATGTTTTTTCAGCTGACGATAATCGAGATTAACCTCCGGCTTTGAAACCGACGGTACTGATGTTACATTGAATTTCTGTATTTTATAAATAAATATTTACACTCTTAATCCTTCGAAATCTCGGATTTCTTAATTAATCGAGCACTCTACTGGGTGTTTCCTGCTCTACCACACATTACTTATATATATACATATTCATATATTACAATATATATATATATATATATATATATATATATATATATATATATATATATATATATATATATATATATAAAGAGGTGTACTAAAAGCGAACTTTTAGGAAAGGTAAAACCCTATTGTGAAGAGTATACAGCTCAATATCCAGGATAGAGCAGGTAGAAATGAAGAAGAATGGAAAGGAATTAGAGAAAGCAAAAGCCAAATCAAAATTCAATTCAAAAGTTCAAAGCAAGCTGGCAATTTATTCAAGTTAAATTTTCCTTAAGCCAGGCTTTTCAAAGATCAAAATCTTATCATCAGAGGAAGTCGCTGGGATAGATAAGTTGGCAATGGCCAAGATTTAAAATTTGAAAGAATATATATATATATAAGTCTTTACCTACATACGACGTCGTTTCAAGCTTATGCTCTCATCAGTGTAGGAAAGGGAAAATTTCAGATTGTCACAAGGCGCGAACTTTGTACACGGTTAACCCAGACTCCGCACGTTCTTAATCTATCCTGCATACCATAGGAAATTATCACATGATACGAGAGACATTAAGTTATAGTTATGCCAAATGCAGCGGGCCGTAAACACCAGACAGTCTTAACGGTTCAACGAATATAATCGGGCCTTGCATTATAGTTTAACTGGATGTCCGTTTTTATATCTCCGAACAGTGTTCAACTTTAATCCTTTCAAGGGGCTTCATAACAAGTCAGGTTCATTTTATATTTCAATGACCATGTTTTTAGTTTTTATTTATTTTTTATTTTTTTCACATTTCCAAAAAACATAACATTTCTGTGAGATTTATTTTTTACAGTCCGTTTCATTTGTCGTGAGCCAAACAACATTTTTATGTCGATATCGTCTTTGCAACACTACAAAATAATCAGAAAAATCCACAAAGAATAAAAGGTTCTTGGATCAAAATGTCTTGAAAAAAAAAACCTACACTATTCAGTGGGTTATGTTGCTGTCAGTTTAAATTACTACTTCGCCAAAATATCCCTTTCATTTTTACTGAAACATAAAAGCTTCTTTTGTTTCTTTGGAATATGAAAATCCTTTTTTCAGTCACGGATATCAACATCAAGAAAGTTAAAAATAATTTCCCGCAAGGGTCAAAGTTAAGTCGGAATGTATAGGTGAAGAGGGGAGAATTTGAGGGGTCAGGTCACGGATATTGTTAGTTAGCGAGGGTTGTTGGTTAGTGTAAGAGGTGTTATTTAGGGTGTCGTTTGGTACAGGGAGTTGGGGAAGTGGAAAGTTATAAGGTGAGGGGAAAATTTGTATGTTGGTGTCTGTTTGCATAATGGTGTTTTGGGGGAATTGTTTAACAGTACAAGCATATATGACGTTACTTTGTATGCAATTGCCATTTAACGGGCATTCTCTAGATTTCTGGCAGTTACAATTATTGGTGGGGTGTATAGTACGTACTGGTTGCTGGGCAGATTTAATTTTTTTGTTATTAGATGTGATGATGTTTTGTGCTATATTGGGCATTGTGAAGTAGGGGGTTTTAATAGAATTTTTATTTAAAATAGTGCTGTATTTATGCGGGTGTTTGAATGAGTTATCTAAAATTTTGAAGAAATTTTGGGGCGAAAAAAAATAAAAAACAAGGAAAAGAGAAAACTCACATCCTGAGAAAGTCTTACAAATAAAGACGAAATGTTGATGAATATATAAAAAAAAACATCCTTTTTGGGTTTCTTTTTTCATTTCCCATTGCGTCGGATTACCTTCATCCTTCCTTTCTCATATATATATATATATATATATATATATATATATATATATATATATATATATATATATATATATATATATATATAGTAAGCAGTAAGCAATGAAAATATATATGGCAATCAAGCTACACAGAGGCTCCCGCGTTTCATCCCCGGGGTGGGGAATCTTCAGGCTAAATGCATGGAGTTATTTTTGTCAGGTGTGTTTATATACATGGCTTGCTATTTAACCAATCAGATCTTTGTTGTTCCCTCAGCCAATCGATGGGCTTCCCGCGAACAAAGGCTTTGTTGGTGATGCACCTATACCTATCCTATTTTTTGTTAACAATGGATTTTCCTATGTCCTGTTTCCTTTGTTGTGTCGATTTAGTGGGCGAATTTATTTTAACACGTGGTTTCTTTTATTTCTATTTTAGGTTTTAAATTTTAACTTGTTCAGTTTTTTATTTTATTTTATTTTATTTTATTTTATTTTATTTTTTTTTTTATTATTATTATTATTATTATTATTATTATTATTATTATTATTATTATTATTATTATTATTATTATTATTATTATTATTATCATATATCATCCTAAGGTAAAATTATTTCTGTGTAAACAGCTGTTTGCTATTTGACTTCTAGAGTGTAATAGGTTTCGGGGATCTTTAAAATTTAGGATTTCGTATTTTTCATTCAGGCATAATCTACACGGGTCGTCTAAGTTTCTACATTTATTGGCCTGTCTTACTATTTCCCATTCAATTATTGGTGAGTGTCCATTTTCTTTGAGTTCCCAATAATGGTTAGACCAAATAACAAGAAATACTACGTGGGTATGACATCCCTAGACTTTAAGACCAGATACTATGACCACAAAAGCACATTTAAAAACAAAGAACGTCGAACTAAAACAGCACTAGCTAACCATGAATATCCCCCCCCTCCCGGAGATGAAACGCGGGAGCCTCTGTGTAGCTTGATTGCCATATATTTTTTAATTGCTTACTATCTAGCTCTACTTACGTATCGAGCACTGTTGAAGTAAATACTGAAAACTGATACATAAAAAAATATATCTCCTTGTAATATTTTATGTGGATACATGAAGTACTATATATATATATATATATATATATATATATATATATATATATATATATATATATATATATATATATATATATATTTATATATATATATATATAAGGAGATTTAGTGAATTATAAGATTCCAATTACTCAAAGAATTAGAACTACAAGTCTATTATGGCGTACGGTCGTTTCCAAAACATTCTGGAAATAGTTTATTTCATTTTTAACTTTTAAAAAACCCAACAAATACTCCAAAACGTCACTTATATATATATATATATATATATATATATATATATATATATATATATATATATATATATATGTGTGTGTGTGTATATATATTTATTTATATATAGATATATATATATATATATATATATATATATATATATATATATATATATATCGCAGAATGGTTCTTGGGTGTAGTGTTTGGATAGTATTATTATTATTGTTATAATTAATGTTATTTGATATGCACACTACAATATCACACTGTAGTCTTAAGGGTAATATATTATTATTATTATTATTATTATTAATATTATTATTATTATCATTATTTTTTTTATTTATTTATATATATGATAGTGAAATTAAAGCTGAATTATTTCTACATTTGATTATTGGGGAAGTGGTCGTTTGATCAGTACCACTGGAGGGCCATGAATATTATAACTGTCCTGTTTTTAAATCTTCGAAACAGTTACATGATAAACAGCTGATGATCCCCGTTTTAATATTTCACGCTCAAGTTAAGGTCCCCTGTTTATTTTTTTTACTGTTAGATACTAGAATCCCCTTTTTTATTTGTGAATTTTCCAGCGGTGAGTCGGGTTATGCAAGTGCTAAGTCTGCGATTTAGTTAGTTTCTCTGGGAATTTAAACTTCTTTTTCTCTCTTTGTTTAAAATGCCCCAAAGCTTTTTCAGACTATATATATATATATATATATATATATATATATATATATATATATATATATATATATATATATATATATATATATATGAACAATCATAAACAAACCATTAGAGACAAATCGACTCAGTACCGCCTAGCAAAGCATTAGCATAGGCAACATAAAATGCTTCCTCATAACCTCCAATTTAAAGACACCAACATTACTGACCTATTTAGGCGTGAAGATGCGGGGATGGACACGATTGAAACAAAGTGTCTCTAGTGTAGAATGATTCCTCCTTCAATGGCCGATGGCAAAGAAAGGTGAAGCATAATATCAGGACAGTTACAACACCTTGCTCCTAGCCAGAAAGTCGATTGACAATCACGACTCTTAATTGAAGGGTTCGGAGGTGACGATGGTTAAGTGGATAACGACACGGACTGAAGACCTGGGTGTTCCAAGTTCGAATCCCCTCGGTTCCACAGTACCACTTTCACTTAAGGATGTTGGCAACCTTCTCGTGCTCCTTCCCGTAGAAAAACATCGGGGAAACTAATGCCAACACCAGAATCATCTGGTTCACACGAAAGAGGAAGATTGAAAGGCTGTCAGTGTTTATAAAACGATTCTAGTGCGCAAGAAACCTTGTACATGTACACATAACAAGATGGATGCTTCAGCTACGGCTTTTCAAACATAAAAGAGCACGTGAATGTCGACAAAATGGACGTGAAAGTGCTGATTAGACTGCGTGTTTCCTTGGCCACCGGAGACCTCAAATAAAATCCTCAATAAAGCATTGAATCAACAGCCGTGACCACTTCGTTTACTGTTTTTATTAATGCTGAGTGTAAATGCAATCAAATATATTGCACTCATTTACGAGCTCATATCGAGATGAATAGAATTCATCTTACTTAAACGTAAACAAAAAGGGCTTCCGAATAGCGCATCGCTAACATGTTCGCTTAATAATACATCGTTCGCTATGGTTTCCTAGTTAAAATCTTATTGCTTCTATTATACTCACGGAATAACGATGTTGAACATATGACAAATACAAAATAATTAATTCACTTGCGTTTACCAGAAATAATGTGAATGATTTACACACGCACACAAACACATATAAATAACTTGAATGCCTCCAGGGGAGAACTTTAATGCCTCCAAGACACTGTCCTGAGTTGTCTACGGTGTCTCTGTACAAGGGTTTGTCAGGACAACCTGACGTGAGGATACTTCAGCCTACAAGTTGACCCTGACCAAATATTTAAAATAACATAATATTCGAAGTTCAAATAAGAACCCCTCGGCATTGTTTTACTGGTTCATACAAATAATGGTGCATCTTCCCCGAGCTTTGTTGCTTCTAATCACAACACGAAGCTGGATACTCCACCAGACCAGATGAATTCTTATCCTGGAAAACAATATACTATAAAATAGTTAACTAGTCGATTGGGGAGAGAAAATCAATGTTATTCACTTCTTTATGGACTCAACTTTTGTAACGATACTGTAACACTCGACTATCTATGTATCAAGTGTTAGCCCCAGGAAAGCGGTCCCTTGATTTCTGAAAACTTATAGTGATGTAAACTGAAATAATATATATATATATTGAGAGTTTGAATTACCTACTTGAGATTTGCATTTCCTAGGGAGAGTTTGCATTACATAGGGAGAGTTTGAATTACCTACTGGAGAGTTTGAATTACCTAGGGATATACAAAGTAGAGCTTTATAAAATAAGCTTATATAAACATTAGAGCAGTCAATGCGATGTAACCATGTTTCAATGTCAATCCATATCGTCTGAGATGCAAGATCAACTATTTTCCCGTTGACCTTGCAGTTCCGACGATATGTGTTGACATTGAAACGCTGGTTAACTCGCGTAGGCTGCTTTAATGTTTATATAAGTTTTAATGTTTTCTTTCTTTCTTTCTTTCTTTCTTTCTTTGGGGTTATGGTACGGTGTCGGGTGGCACCGCCCTAAATAATAAAGTTTACAAAAGATAAATAATGTGTTCATGATGCACAAAGAATAGTTTAATAGTTTACGATTTTACCAAGCACACACATCATATTGACGTCGTCCGCACTTATTTTAAACGTTATTTTGATCGCGGGTAAATGGTAAAGTCCGCAATAAAACTAATGTGCCCATGTTACTCACCGGGTTGCCAAGAATTTATATTCCAAAATTCATAATGATCGACTCATTATAAACAAATAAAATAAAATATAAATGTAAAAAAACTCGCTTTTAGTACACCACTTATATATATATATATATATATATATATATATATATATATATATATATTTTTCGGATATATATTCAGAAATTCAAAATCCATTTATATATTGAAATCCCTGCTCCACCTCCAAATGTAAACTCCCCTCCCTCGGATGTGGGACGTATCCACATAAAACGTAATAAGAAGATATCATTTTTTATGTATCGATTTCAGTATTTACTTCAACAGTGCTCGATACGTAAGTAGAGCGAGGTAGTAAGTTATGAAAATATATTTATGGCAATTAAGCTACACAGAGGCTCCCGCGTTTCATCCCCGGCAAAGCTAACTCCGTGCATTTTAGCCTGAAGATTCCCTCCCGGGTATGAAACGCGGGAGCCTCTGTGTAGCTTAATCGCCATAAATATATTTTCATAACTTAATTAAGTTCAAATATTAACAAAATGAACAAAACCAATACTGTTTTTAAAGGCTGTGACACACACACACACACACACACATATATATATATATATATATATATATATATATATATATATATATATATATATATATATATATATATTAGTAGTATGTTTTTAAAGGCTGTGGGCAATGTAAATTCCGGGTAAGATGTAAGTTGGAAGGAACAAAAACAATAAATCGAATACAAAATATGACTTACTATTTATTTTTCCTAAAATCTTACATAACAGCAAGAGTGTTGTAGCTGTTTGTGTGATGTCCGGATGATTAAAAAAATCATTATTTAATATTTCGGGAAAAGAAACTTCCCTTTTTCAAAAATAATCAATACCAGAAGAAATCACCGACTATGCAGAGAATCTGACAAAATAAAATGGCTGCTAAAGCAGAACAGCAAATTAAATAATGATCTTTTAATCATCCGGACATCACACAAACAGCTACAACACTCTTGCTGTTATGTAAGATTTTAGGAAAAATAAATAGTAAGTCATATTTCGTATTCGATTTATTGTTTTTGTTCCTTCCAACTTGCATCTTACCCGGAATTTACATTGCCCACAACCTTTAAAAACATACTACTAATATATATATATATATATATATATATATATATATATATATATATATATATATATATATATATGTAGATAATATCGTCATTATCCCAGTGGATAAACTCACTATCTCTAGAAAAACATCCTATCCTCGAAGAAGAAAAAAAACGTGTTTTTCCAAGATTGTGGCAAGGATAATTTACCTTGTAAACTGTCTCCTGTTTTTAAAACTCTCTTTTTCTCCTCATAATGAAATTAATGTCCAACCTCGTCTTCGGTCGCGGTAAGCAGATAACAGCAAAGTTTGAACAAAGGCAAAACACTGCTTTCTCCAGCTGATCTCTTGGGCAGATAAGAGAAGTAATGTCGAACCCGACATCCATCGGGAAATGTGTTTGCACAGACTCGTCACCCCCACAGTCTCCGTCTCGCTCGAAACTTAAATCTCAAAGAGCAGCTGGCCAAATCTGAAAAAAAAGGGAAGCCCTAATTAGAAAAATAGGACATTCTTTCTTCTCTGAACGGATATAAGAATGTAAAACGAGAATAATTATGCTGGAAATAAGTGTTTCGTATACATATACATGTATGTGCGTTGGTGAGCCTGTGTGTTTTTACATCTGCATTGTTTAAAGTTGCACCTCGCCTTTTAGATCCAACATTAAACCGAATTGTATTGTTAGATCAGCGAGGTAAATTGTAACTTTGAAAAGTGTATCAAATCTTTTATACATATACAGGGTGGGCAAAAATAAGGGTCCTATTTTTAAAAATTCATAACTTTTTTATTTATTGATTTAAAAAAATTTTTTTTTTAGAATAAGTAAAGGACCCCTTCCGAAGCAAGCATGAGCCGTATTAGCCCTAAGGAACGTACCCTCATTTAGAAAACATTATTTTTGCTTAAAAAACTCAAAACAGTGTAAAAAGCAATACTTTAGTTTTTGTAAGTTTTAAGAAGTGTTTTTCGGCTAAAATTTGTTTTGTTTATGTCAAAAAATCTCGGAAGGGTCAGTCTACACACACATAAAGTTTGGTGAGTTTAACTTTTATTTTGTGGAAGTTATTCAAATTCAAGTTATTCAAATTTAAAGATAGGACCCTTATTTTGGCCCACCCTGTATTAATTCATAAAATGTTAAGCTATAAACTAACTTTATTGAAGATACTATTTCATTAGTCTTAAAAACGTAATTGTCTTATTTACATTATGAACTCTCAAATATATATATTAACTAGTGATGGGACGATTGGAATATTTTTTCTCGATTCCGATACAACAACCGATACCGATAAGGAAGCGTCCGAAAAGACACATAAAAAGTAGTCGACTGCGCAACTATTGCTTTTGTTTTTGTTTTAGTCACACAGAGAAATACATTTAAATCGTATTTTGATGTTATTATGTGAGAAAAAAATAAGTTAGTTGGATTACGTGTCTTCGGGTTGCCGGAGATAAGAGAAGGACCGGGTGCTTTTAGCTTGATCAAGTCGAAAATTAAGACTGATTTTAACTCTGTACTTATAGCTACACCGGAAGTTAGTAATTCGCATATCAGTGATTACTGATTATTTAAGAGCTTTTTTCTTTCTTCTGAAGCAATCAGTTGTTGTACGTTCTGGCGACAACTACACCACGTGAGAGTTCCTCTTTTTTTTGTTACACTATTAAGAGTTCTTGCGAACCTTTTATTTTTTTTGGTACTTATCTTCTGACAGAGTGGGGTTGCGATTTAGCAATATTTCGCAACGTTTTGCACCGACCCTACTCTGATCTACAAGCTACCCCTTGGCGTCGAAGTATTTTCGACATATGATCTATACATTTTAGTGTAACTGATAGTTTAAAAACAATAAATAGTTTAGTTTTATTAGTAGTACCAGCAATGGAAAATTAAGTTTTAAAAATTAAAAGAATCGTTTTTGGAATTGGAAATTAAGCTTTTTTTTTTCGATTCCGTAACCCCAAAAATTTCCAGTTCCTGATTTCAATTTTGATTTATCGTTCATACGCTAATATTAACGAAAACCGACTTTTTATTTCAGTTAAAAAAAAGTCGTTAGAGCCCAAATCGAATCATCAGCGACTAAGGAAATAAAAACAAATCGAATAATGGAGTTCTAAGATCACAGTTACGTCTTCCGGTGTGTTCACTCAATCGTCCCTTTTTGAAAAAGTACCGCCCGAATTGACTTTGTACTTTTTCCAAAAGGGACGATTGAGTGAACTAAGCGTAAGACGTTACGGTGATCTGTGAACTCCATTCTTCGATTTGTTTATATATATATATATATATATATATATATATATATATATATATATATATATATATATATATATATATATATATATATATATATATATATATATATATAGTTTTCAGGTTTGATTATTTTTGATAGGATTCCGAATCAGAGAGCTCTATGTCCGTTCAAACAGAGCATGACTCGTGATTGGAAACACATCCGAGGAGACCTAGTTACGGTCGAAATAACTTATAATGTGTACAATCCGAATGTACATTTAGTCTTTTTAAACCTCATAACGTATATATATATATATATATATATATATATATATATATATATATATATATATATATATATATATATATATATATATATATATCAGTCAGATGTCAATATTAAATATAACACATTCGTACACAGCAAGATGCGAGTCCAGATATAAAAGAGACTTTAGTGTATCAACCTTCTATTATTTCTTCCTAATTATATAAGCAATGATGACGATGAAAAATATATAAATACGTAACTATCTCAATTATCATATAATATAAACCTCGTGCCCTTTCAGAAGTTTATTGGTGTATTTTCGACAAAATGTTCATCAAAACGTACACATGCAGAGACTACAAACACACACACACTATATATATATATATATATATATATATATATATATATATATAAATATAAAGTTTCTTTTGTGATTGGATTACTACGCGTTCACCTCACACGTCATCCGGTTGTGTTGCGGTCCGAATAAAGACAGCTTGAATTCCATTTCCTAGTCTCTGTTGAATGCCGAGTTGCATCCAAGACTGGCCAATTCTTCAGTTACCCGGCCATAAAGGTCGCCACATCTTTGCTTCACAATCAAAGGGAAATCTTTTATCGCTAGGTCCGCTGTGTCGTTCATCACGCTCATAAACCCGAATCACAAAAGAGGAATCATTCTCGACGTTCCTAATAAAAAAAATAGATAAACAAAAATAATAAAAATTAATACCGAAACCAACACTGATTATGCAAGACGCAGACAATGACAATGGCGAAACATTATGATATTCCACGCACTTTACATAAAAACATGTGCTTAAAGATAACAGATCTCCGCCATCGCATAACAATACACACGTGTGAATACTTTGGAAATGGTTAGCCGACTTTAATTACATTATTATAGTACTCTAACACGAGAACTAACATATAAAAGAAATATTATTCAACTTGATAGCTGTTTTATATTACTACTGAGTTACCACTTATCAAGATTATAAGCCACTCAAGGATAAGGGTTAACGAGATGGATAGACAGTCAGTTGAATGATGAAGAATATTATGAGAGGATTGAAACAAAAGTTGATTATTTATAAGAAATAGTTTTAACAATCGGATTTAAAGACGACCATGTTGCAGCTCACAGCGAAACAATTATGTGTTAACGTGTTCTAAAGAAGGTAAGTTCTTGGACCGCCACAATCTTCATGGAAATTCAGTTTGGTGTTAAGTACACAGAGAAATGAAAGAAAGTTATTTGCAGTTGTGATAGACAGAAGTACTTATTGCGAAGGTTTTACAACGGCGAACTAGAGACTAAAACTTCAGTCTAAAACTTATCCTGGAAATAAACATGGAGTAGAGAAAGACTAGCAACGTTAGTTGCGTGTGAAAATGAATGTAAAGTACAGAATTTGTATTATTTAGATCTTTCGGACTGCTATTCTCTCCTTTGGATGCCATTTTTACAATGTTTCGCCCGATTTAACCTCCGACCTTCTTCCGATGAATCATGTAGAACACGGAAACCGTTACGTTGACTTAGATTTCCGAAACAGATGGCAACAGAAGCTGAAGAGTGCCGAGTGGCTAAGTCCTTCTGTGCTTGAAACCGACGGTTCGAATGTTGTTCTAATTTTTCTGTACCAATATATATATATATATATATATATATATATATATATATATATATATATATATATATATATATATATATATATATAGTCTAGGAATTTTTTCAACTATTAAAACTATAAAAAAAAACATTTTTAGTCTCAAGTTCTTCGGTGGAAAATTACTTTGCTTGTAAGTCAATCTACTTTTTACAGTTACTATATTAAATTATTTCCAAGAATTTACGCTAGTCTCAACATTATTTAAGAAATCATCAGTTGTTTACCATGAATACCATTTTGATATATATATATATATATATATATATATATATATATATATATATATATATATATATATACGCTCCAACTCTGCAATACTTTGACTCTTAAGCAGAGCCACCGACTTCTCTCAGCCCGGACCTTGGTCCTGCGCTCCTATTAGTGGCTACTACTTTTTCTCATCAACCCATCATGTCAACCCAATATTTCTATGTACTTGCATTATATTTTTCTTAAAATTATCCTCCTGAGGAAGTCTTACAAATAAAGACGAAACGTTGATGAATACATAAAAAACATCTTTTGGTTTTTCCTTTTTCATTTCCAATATATATATATATATATATATATATATATATATATATATATATATATATATATATATATAAGGTCTCCTGTTTTTGTTTCACTCTTAGATAATTAACCCCCGCCCTTTTTTTTTTTTTTTTTTTTTTTTTACTTATATTTTTTCATTTATTAATTTTCCAACGAATGTTAAGTCTGCAATATCTTGGATTTAGTTAGTTTGTCTGGGGATTTAAACTTCATTTTACATTTATATTTGTTTTAATGACTCAAAGCTTCTTTAGACTATATATGATACTATCAGGAAAACCCGACGTTGCTCGGGATGTAATAAGGATCACATCTATGTACTTCTCACTATGCTCGTAACACCATATTATTGTCTTTGTTTTTACTGACCCCCTCCCCTCATTTCGCCCCGTAATATAGTCAAAAGAATCTGAAATGTTAGAAAACATTCGGAATTTCGGTCTTATACATATGGTTTTAATGTCATTCAAAGCGGATATTCGTATTTGAAGTTTTAACAGATATTGTTCCTCCTGGGTCCCTTAGAGGTGCGCCAGTACATATTCGGCTCATAGAGGGTAACGTAGACATTCAGGACCACTTCCATTGTCTTGAAGTTAGAAAGGAGCTTCGGTCCTATAGCTCCCTTAGGTAAAGAAGGCACTTGTAAATTTGGGGCCACTTCCATTGTCTTTCCCAGTAAATATTATACGTATGATTCAAATCTCATGAAAATAGAATATATTTGAAGTTTTTAGTGTGCTCGTGGCGTTTTTAGGGATAAATTTAGAGATTCGGGAACGCTTCCATTGTCTTCCTTAATACATTGTATATTAGAATACACTTTTATATTTTTTTGTAAATTCATGAACATTTATTTGTATAGGAAAGACACGAACATCAAACGCACACATATACACACACACATTGAGGTTTACGAGAAGAGTATTATTTTCATCATAGAGAATATCTAAAATTTAAGACTTATTCTTAAGGCACCTCAAGAAGAAATTGAAATTCAAGGAAACTTGCTTAATTGGTGTCTATTGATTATGAATCAAATTCAATGCAAATCTGAAATATTTGAATTTTCAGATGCGAGAGTATGTCCATATAATACCTCTAAAAACTATTTAAAATACTTTAAAGAAGCTGATATTTAAGTATCTGAATTTTGTACTAAAGGCTTTCACTACGGATTTCACCCCATCTTGCATAAAACTAAATTAAACTGAATATATCCAACATTACGACCGCTTACCTATAGCAGTTGTGTTTAAAAAATCATAATCATTGGTTAATAAATTTAAGAGTAAATTCTGTACATGCAAATATATAAAATATACACATACACTTTATATAAATAGAGATATTCTATGTGTGTGTGTGTGTGTGTGTGTGTGTGTGTGTGTGTGTGTGTGTGTGTGTGTGTGTGTGTGTGTGTGTGTGTGTGTGTGTGAAAGGATTGAAGAGAATTTATCATGTCTGTATAAATAAAAACGCAGAAAACACCAGACAAACAGAACCTCTTGGGTCTTTCCATATTGCATAGAAAGCAGAGTTCGCTCCCCTTGCAATCAGCGTATTTACAACTCCATGATTACTTACTTTCCCTCCAGGTGGCGTTTCTTACAATTCGTGTTAGAATCCTTCTAATGACGATTTTGCCTGCGACGTAAAAAAATAAATAACTTAGGTACGTCACAGGGTAAACTCATCAAGTCCGTATTATCGTTTCTGTGCAAATTCTACATTTTTCCTGGCGATTACCTTCAGAAAACATCGGCACCTTCGTTTGAATAAGCGATTGTTTCTGTTTTATGCGTTTTGCTTTCCATATCGATGTTAACGTCTTTTTTTCTTTTCTTTTTCGTTTAACTTCCCAGTTTCGAACTCTTTTCTTTCTTTCTTTCTTTCTTTCTTATTTCGTTCAGTGAGCAACGATTGTACTCTTTGAATTTCACTTTTAACCGCTAACGTCTTTGAAGTTTTTAATATATTTTTAAAAATCAGGCGTCATTTTTATTTATATCTAGCACCCCCTTACTCACACACACACACACACACACCAATTATCAATGGAAGAAGAAAAATAGCAAACGTCAACGGTTGACGTTTGTTTGACTTGTTGTGGTTGTTGTGGTTGTTGTTGCTGTTGTTGTTGTTTTCCCATAACGTCTGTCCTAACTTTTCTGTGGGCATGATAGAACCTGGTAGTGCCTATATCCTCTCGAAGCCACACACAGCGCATGGTAGTGCCCATATCCTCTCAATTTACTTATGTACACTAAGCCTCCACCTCTAATCAAGTCCAAAAAAACATTCCATGATAAGGGTTACTGAGGTGGATACACTGACAGTTAAATAATGTTGCGTACTACAAGAAGATTACAAATCTTCAGATTCCAACCATTCAAAACAGCAATAATTCCCCCTTTGTCAGAAACATTGCTCATTGAATTTATGGACTACAGGACAGAATAGGGTGAAAACGAGGCTGGCAAATGTAAACCGAAGGTTGACTTACGGCTCTCCTTTTTTTAAGGAATAGTTTTTTTATGGAAAAATGTAGAAAGTTTCTCGCAGGAAGGGGACACGTGGCTCTTAAGCCCCTTTCCTGACCAACCCCTGCTACGCAATAATACTCGATATCGCTTAGAACAATAGTTTCGCACAGGTGGGCGTTTTCAAAATAACAAACTGATCAATCTGTAAACGTTCTGTCGCCAAAGCAAGAAAATTAATATCAGTTATTTGTACATTTGGAAGTTTTCTTTGATTTATATTCTCCTTGCGTCTTTCTTAGTCGCCATTTTGTTATTCATTTTCATACTTGTCCGCTATTTTGTTTTTTTTGGGTCGAAATTAGACTTTAGAAGAGATGAAACTACAAACGAACGAACAAAAAAAATGAAGAAACTAATTTACTTTGTAAATTAGTTTTATTTTTTCTGTTTACCGGAGTTTATTATTATTTTTTTGTTTTTCGCTTTATTTCTCTCTTTTTCTCTTTTTTTTTGTTTGTTTTTCTATCGCAACTGTGATTCAAAAAAATCTCAAACAAACTCTTTTGAGAAAATGTATCATACGTCGCCATTTGGCTGACTGGCCACCTGGATTCAATGAATTCAGCTTCGGATTTGTGTTTTTAAAATTCTTTCGCTGTTTTCCTTCTCAATCTGTATCTCTCAATCGCTTTCCCTCATAAAGCCAATCACTCACTACTCAATCTTTTTAATTTTCGAAACTACAGTCAATCAACATTTGTTTACCTAAGGCGTTTTTTTCGTAGATGCTTTAATCACGCAAATACATGGTAAAATATTCATTGGTTTAGTGATTGAGTTATGTTTAAAAGTATCAATTTTAATTGTTCTAATAAGCCACGAGTTTCTGTCTATTAATTTTACTATTTTTCAACTATATTGTTTGACCCATTTTCGCTCTGGTTTTGTAAGACCATATAATTCTTGATTCCATCTGTATTTCTCCCCCCCCCCTCTCTCTCTCTCTCTCTCTCTCTCTCTCTCTCTCTCTGTTGCCTAGGCAAGAAAATTGATATAAGTAATTTGTACTTTTTGGGAAGTTTTCTTTGATTCATATCTTTATTGTGTGTTTCGCAGCTGCCATTTTGTTATTTATTTTCTACTTTTCCGCCATTTTTTTTTCCGAAATTAGACGTTAAAAACGATGAAAACTATCAACGATTTAGTCCGAAAGAAATATGAAACAAAAATGTAATTCAATTCATATATTTGTTTGCTTCTTTGTGTTTACTGGAGTTTATTCTCCCTTTTTCTCCCTTTCATCTTTTTATTTATTTCTTTACTTATTTATTTGCCTTTTTTTCAATCGCAACTCTGATTCCACAAATCTCAAACACACATTTTTGAAAAAATGTATCGTCGCCATTTTGACGAGTTGCCATCTGGATTCAATGGATTTGTTTTTCAAAATTTAAAGCATTTCCTCCATAATTTCTCATATTTTTTCAACGATTGTCTTTCTCAATGTATATCTCTCAATCTTTTTCGCACATACAATCAATCAGTCACTCAATCACTCACTCAATCAATCAATCAATCAATCAATCACTCACTTAAACACTCACTCACTTAAACACTCACTCACTTAATCACTCACTCACTCGCTCACTCACTCAATCACTCACTCACTCACTCAATCACTCACTCACTCCCTCAATCAATCACTCACTCACTCACTCACTCAATCAATCAATCAATCACTCTATCAATCACTCACTCACTCACTCACTCAATCAATCAATCACTCACTCACTCACTCACTCAATAAATCAATCAATCAATCACTCACTCACTCACTCAATCAATCAATCAATCAATCAATCAATCACTCACTCACTAACTCACTCACTCAATCAATCAATCTATCTATCACTCAATCAATCAATCAATCACTCAATCAATCAATCAATCACTCACTCACTCACTCACTCACTCACTCACTCAATAAATCAATCAATCAATCAATCAATCACTCACTCAATCAATCACTCACTCAATCACTCACTCACTCACTCACTCACTCTATCAATCAATCAATCAATCACTCAATCAATCACTTACTCACTCACTCAATCAATCAATCAATCAATCACTCAATCAATCACTCACTCACTCAATCAATCAATTAATCACTCACTCACTCACTCACTCACTCAATCAATCAATCAATCACTCACTCAATCAATCAATCAATCAATCACTCAATCAATCAATCAATCACTCACTCACTCACTCAATCAATCAATCAATCAATCACTCAATCAATCACTCACTCAATCAATCACTCACTCAATTAATCAATCAATCAATCACTCACTAACTCACTCCATCAATCACTCACTCACTCACTCACTCAATCAATCAATCAATCAATCACTCACTCACTCAATCAATCAATCAATCAATCACTCACTCAATTAATCAATCAATCACTCACTCACTCAATCACTCAATCAATCAATCAATCACTCAATTAATCAATCAATCACTCACTCACTCACTCAATCAATCAATCAATCAATCACTCACTCACTTACTCACTCAATCAATCAATCAATCACTCAATCAATCAATCACTCACTCACTCATTCACTCACTCAATCAATCAATCAATCACTCAATCAATCAATCAATCAATCACTCACTTACTCACTCAATCACTCAATCAATCAATCACTCAATCACTCACTCACTCACTCAATCAATCACTCACTCACTCACTCAATCAATCACTCACTCACTCACTCACTCACTCACCCACTCAATCAATCAATCACTCACTCACTCAATAAACCTATTATTATACTATAGCCGAGTTAATCAACTTTTGTTACTCTAAGGCTTTTTTGTAGCACTTGTTAAAATGTTCCTTAGTTTATGGTTTGAGTTTTGTTTGAAAAAAAAGTTCCATTTTAATCCTTTTTATCGGCTGTAATTTGCAATTAACTCACCAAGTCACCCATATCTCTCTATTTGCTTAACCCTCTCTCACAGTTCGTTAATCCGGCGCATTTATTTTATACAGTCTCTATTATTGTCGGATTATTCACTCTCAACTCCTCTTTCGCTCTCATGCCATCTCTGTCTGTCTGTCTGTCTGTCTGTCTGTATCTCTCTCTCTCTCTCGCTGTTTTTGTATTTATTAAGTATTAAGTTCGATATTTGAACACTCATTAAGGAACTTGAAAAGATCCAACAGAAAATATGCATACCTAATATGTCTGTACTATTAAACAATGTATATATATATATATATATATATATATATATATATATATATATATATATATATATATATATATATATATATGGGGGGTGTATTTATGCAAACATTGTTAAAAATGACAGAATTTTTTCAATTTTTTCAATTTTTTCAATCTTTCTGATGGTCTTTTTTGTATTAAAAGTAAAAAAATTAATAAATGAAAAATAAAAAAAAATAAAAAGGTATAATTAAACAGACGAATTCTGTTAGTTTTAACAATGTTTTCATGAATGAGAAAATGTTGCTAAATACACACATATATATATATATATATATATATATATATATATATATATATATATATATATATGTATAGTAATATATATATGTGTGTGTATAAGCGTAACCAGTCAACGGAAAGTCATGAGCGCACAAGTGATGGAAAACCAATAATAATAGTAAATAAAAACATGAGAAAAGGAAAACAAATGCCGTTTTTTGCTATAAACGTGGAACTTACAATTTCGTGCCGTATTTATTAGACGATTTTAGAAACAAAGTGAAATAAATCCCAAATTCAGTTTTTGCTTTTGTTTTGTATTGGGGGGGAATAGTCTGTAGGAAAATTTTTTACACCATTCCCTTCTTCAAGCCTTCTATGCGTTGTGAATAGAGTTAACTAAAATTAATATTATTGATATTTCACAAACCCTCAATCAAGAGTCGCCTCTCAAGGTCAGATATGTGTGTGCTTGTTGTCTGCTCTATTTCCGATACACATGTACCAGGAACGAAAAGTAAAAAAAAAGAAATGTAGATAGTCTGCTCAATGTGTAGGGGTGTTATTTTTGAACGCCGGTGAGTGGACTGTCTCACACAGAGCCGGTATGTAGTAGAACGAGAACAGAAAAATAAGGGAAAAAAGAAAAGAGAAACTAATGTTCAAATCCAATTATCTGCTGTAGGTAGGGTATTCGTTGGTTTAATATTTTTCATCAAGAATATTGTTTTATTACTTCCAAAACCTACACAAACTTCTAGTCATAATAAATGCCAACTAGTTAATAAAATTAATAAAATACGTAATTATTTCCCCATATAAAAACTTTCAACAAATTGCCCAGAAAAATGTTATGACACCATATAAGAATTGTTTTAACTGCTTGTATATTACATTTTAGTTCCTAGGTTATTCTGAATATCTAAGCTTCCTGTTTGATTTTACTATAAGGAATATTACGTGTAGATAATTTGGTTCAAAAGGTGGCTTGAACCAAATTGAATTTCTGCGCCTGTTTTTCTTCCTAGTATTCTCCCCTACTGTTAATGGGAGTATTGTTTCTTCTAGTTTTTTTTGTGTGGTATCCGTCATATTATTGTTTTTCATATATGTTTGTATGATCTAGGATTTTCCATTGCGATGGTATATGAAATTATGTGGCATGTTTTCCTATTTCTAATACAGTACGCATTTTGTTCCTCCAAGTTCAATTGCATATAAGTTATCTTCTCACCAAACCCAGACCGATAGATACTATATAGTATGCGCACCAGGACGGTGATATGTATGTATATAGAATGTACACCGGGACGGAGATAAGTACCTATATAGAAGGCGCAGACAGACGTGCTACTTTTTATAGAAATATGTCATACTTTTGCCCTGGGTAACGTAAGAGGAATGGTGGGGAAGAAACAGCTTTCGCAAAAGGCAAAATGAGAAAGTAGCGGTGAAATGAGGCGACCAGAGAAGAGAAAAGTAGAAAGATAAAGAGACGGCTATAGAGAGAGGGGGAGAAATAGAAGTTTGAATATAAAGATGTTGCACACGCGATTTTTCTTCTATTTTATATTTTTATGACCCCGAGCAACGCCGGGTAGCCCTGCTAATGCTTAACTGTAATATTAATATGCTCTGTTGTTATTAGTTTACAATCATTGAGGTTTAATTGGAAGAGGTTGGTTAATATAAAGTATTGAAATTATATGCTAAAACATATATTGTTACGCACACACACACACACACACACATATATATATATATATATATATATATATATATATGTGGGAGTATATATATATATATATATATATCTATATATACATATATATATGGGAGTGTATATATATATATATATATATATATATATATATATATATATATATATATATATATATATATATATGGGAGTTTTGTTATGTATCAATTGTCAGTATTTACTTCAATAGTGCTCGATACGTAAGAAAAGCTAGGTAGTAAGCTATGAAAATATATTTATGGCAATTAAGCTACACAGAGGCTCCCGCATTTTAGCCTGAAGATTCTGTGTAGCTTAATTGTCAGAAATATATTTTCATAGCTTACTATATATATATATATATATATATATATATATATATATATATAGTCTTGGAAGTTTCTCAACCATTAAAATTATATTAAGTCCCAAGTCGTTCAGTGGAAAATCACTCATGTAAGTCAATTTAAATTTTCAGTTATTATATTAGTTTGCTTCTAACATTATTTAAGGGATCATCAGTTGTTTACCATGAAAAACTGTAATATATATATATATATATATATATATATATATATATATATATATATAGTTTGGTAGTTTTGTTTTACGGCATATCAACCCTTTTTGGGTTATTTAATGCCGAATCTGGTCATTATAGTGAAAGTTTTTATGCTTCAAGTTCTTTATATCTTAAAATGTTTAATCAGGGTTTTTGGTTTTGTAGTTTTGTTTTACGGCATATCAACCCTGTTTGGGTTATTTAATGCCGAATCTGGTCTTGTTTTCTTCTCTTTTTTGTTTCTTTCCCCTTTTAATATCTGTTTCTATTTAACCCATAGTTGGGACCCTAACAGGTACTACCACTCCGTGTCAGGGTGGACCTGGGAGCAATGGTAATTAAGAGGAGGCTCCACATTCCCCAAAGTCCGTAAGCCGGATCTCACCATCGGATGTAGTTTAAGGTCATATCCAGGACCGGGAGTAGGGTAGGAAAAATAAAAATAAAAAAGGGGAGGGAGAAAGGGAGAGGGGCTGTTGTTCTTGTTTTTGGTTTTGTAGAACATAATTAAGTTTTACAAACAAAAAACGAAAAAAAAGAAAAACAAAAAACGTCAATGTAGGTGAATTTCGTCTCAGGGAGCCACAGGGCAGCCTGATCTGGTATCACCAGTATATATATATATATATATATATATATATATATATATATATATATATATATATATATATGGGAGTATATATATATATATATATATATATATATGGGAGTATATATATATATATATATATATATATATATATATATATATATATATATATATATATATATATATATATATATATATATATATGGGAGTGTAGCAGACACGCGTGATGTATGCTGGCGAGTGTAGTAGATTCAAGCTTATTATTTAGCTGGTCGTTCACCGACGAATACATTAACGCGCTGAAAATGCCGTGTTTGCATATTTCAATTCCACTCATACTTTTGGTCGAACGTTTAAAAATAAGTTTTCGTCTACTTGCTTTCTTCATGTTTCATGAAGTTCCAGTTCTGTTTCCTTTCAATAGAAAATCTGGCAAACCAGATGCAAAGATTTCACAAATTGCTTTCACAGCGAAACGCGCAGACGCCAAACAAACAGGCGTCATTTGTTTCGTATCTACGTTTCTTTCCATTCATTTCGTGTGCTTCCTTCGTCGTTACACCTGTGAATATATCCAAACAATTAGAAATGAAACAGCAATATAAACACACACATCTGTACACACACAATTCACGTATATATATATATATATAAATATATATATATATATATATAAAGATAAAGACAAAAAATAGAAGAAATAAGAGTGATAAACATGTAACGAATGTCCAAATTTATTTCAAATTTCGATTGTTCAATGCAAGGTGTATTCTGTAATAAACCAGTGTTTATTATTCTTTCCTTAAGCCAAGGCTTTTCAAAGACCTAAGAAACTAGCGTTTAGCTTAGCCATTTATCTCGTATATTAAGCTTAACCTTTTCACTATAGGTTCCATCTACTCAAAGTTTACCTTTGGTTTATATTTCATCCTGTATATATATATATATATATATATATATATATATATATATATATATATATATACATATACATATATATATATACATATACATATATATATATGTATATATGTATATATATATGTATATATATATATATATATATATATATTGTGTGTGTATGTATAAAAAATTGATGTGAAAAGTATATAGTTTGATATACATTTTATTTATTTTTATATTTTGACGAGTAGGAATATCAATAGTCGCTTATATAAAAAAATGAAAATAACAAGTTTTTCTTATATATATATATATATATATATATATATATATATATATATATATATATATATATACATATATATATATATATAATTCATAAATATATATATATTGTCAGTGTAATATATATATATATATATATATATATATATATATATATATATATATAGTAAGTAGTAAGCTATGAAAATATATTTATGGCAATTAAGCTACACAGAGGCTCCCGCGTTTCATCCCGGGGGGAAATCTTCAGGCTAAAATGCATGGAGTTATTTTTGCCGGGTGTTTTTATATATACGGCTTGCTAGTTAACCAATCAGATTCTTTGTTGTGCTCTTAGCCAATCGTTTGGCTTACTACCTAGCTCTACTTACGTATCGAGAACTGTTGAAGTAAATACTAAAAATTGATACATAAAAAATTATATCTCCTTATAAAATTTGATGTGGACAAATGAAATACTAATATATTATATATATATATATATATATATATATATATATATATATATATATATATATATATATATATAACAGTTTAGAGACCAGTTACAATGTAGATTTTATTCATATAAATAAATAATTTATAAATTAATAAATATTTCTATTAGCAATATCTTCTATCTTAAAATACAAATAAATCAAATATGCATTTAATTTTAGTCATTAGACACCAATTTAGCAACATTCTCAGAATCTTTTTATTTCTTAAGACCCTAAAGCTTTAATTTTAGACACATCATGTAATGGATTTTTATAAAAATCGGAATAAGGATTCTAGACATAAGGTTTAGTATCATTATATCTTGATTTTAATCTTCGTTCGAGGAAATAAAGTTGTTCTGTGAGTTGATGTGTTGGTCATGACAGTGTCTAGCTTCAGTGGATGTGTATAATTGTTGATAAGCTTTTTGCGGTACTGTTTTTTTACATCACATTTTAGCAAAATTCCCATTTCATCAACTTGTATGAAAATTTAACAGATGCCTACATGCACCGCCAGCCTTATGGGGGTCTTCATTTACGTCTTTTTTTACTTGACATCTAAAATAGCAACTTTTGTTTAATTAATTGTACACAATGAAATAATTTCCGATCCATTTCGTTCATTTAAAAAATCGGCCAACCCAAAAAAGTAGGTATGTAATCTGATAAAAATGATAACAATAATTGCATTCATTAGGGTTTTTGTAGGGAATTTTTCATGGAATGTTTCTTCTTCCTTTTTTTAAGGATACAATCAGGATTCAACAAGACCCCCAACCGACACCAGACGCCATTAAAGGCTTTCTCCTTCTCCATCGAACCGAGACTTTCGTGTCACACGGATGACCTTTCACCCGAATCAAACACGGTTCCTCCCGGTTGCCTCGGTCGGTCTTAACCCATTATGGCGTCAGGTTGGTTGACGCAATATATCACATACGTCGTCTTTTTTCTTTGTTATCTCACCAATGTCAAAATGTCCGCCGTCACACACCGTTTCGTCTTCAACAAGTGTAAAGCTTGTTATTTTAATTAACATACATAAATAGTCCAACTGAATGTTGATCAGTGGGTACAACTCGATTATCTCCCCTCGTGAGTTTAACAGCTTTTTTTAGACAAGTAATTCCATATCTGCAAGCGGTCATTTCTTTTTTATATACTAATTGTTCACCAACTTACGAAGGCGAAAAAGCTACTCGAGGATAAGGGTTAGTTAGATTTTAAGTTGGATGATTAAAAGATGGAGAACTATGATTAATTCACAGGACAACAGAACAGATATATGTTCACATTGAACTTGAAAACAACCATGTTGTAGTCTCTAGGGAAACATTCCCGCAGTAACGTGGGCAACAAGTTGGAAGTTTTTGGAAAGAAACTTTATTTATGAAAGTTCCGTTTAATTCTCTCGTACACTGACGTGTAAATGAATTTCAATTATTTTTTTAACTGAACAATCCCTATTTAATTGTCTTCCCATGAGAGCATAGTGAGACACAAGGTCATTTGTGATGATGGGGACGATCAAACTCCCCCAAAAAAGGCACTTTGATTTGAGACAAAAATAAAAAGTGCCTCAATCTAGAAGGAATTCTCTTTGAATATAACGAGCACTTTCTGTGTCTGTCTGTCTTCTCTCTGTCTGTCTGTCTGTCTGTCCGTCCTGGAGAATTTTTGTAAACGTAAGAGAGAGAGAGAGGTGGGGCTCGAGTAATTATTATTTAATTAATTAATTTTTTCAAGTCAGCGTTCATAATATTTGTATACATTTAGAATTGGGAAACTATTAATCAATTAATTTAGATTAGATAACATTAAATAACATTAAATAACATTAAATAACATTAGATAACATTAAATAACATTAAATAACATTAGATTACATTAAATAACATTAAATAACATTAGATAACATTAAATAACATTAAATAACATTAGATAACATTAAATAACATTAAATAACATTAGATAACATTAAATAACATTAAATAACATTAGATTACATTAAATAACATTAAATAACATTAGATTACATTAAATAACATTAAATAACATTAGATAACATTAAATAACATAAATAACATTAGATAACATTAAATAACATAAATAACATTAGATAACATTAAATAACATAAATAACATTAGATAACATTAAATAACATAAATAACATTAGATAACATTAAATAACATTAAATAACATTAGATTACATTAAATAACATTAAATAACATTAGATAACATTAAATAACATTAAATAATATTAGATAACATTAGATAACATTAGATAACATTAAATAACATTAGATAACATTAAATAACATTAGATAACATATAAACAAAGAAGAACGAAATTTCAAGACGAGACTGCGATTAGAACGGAAAACGTGTCAAGAATCTTACTTAAACTAATACTTTTTTCAACTTCCTTATATACTGTTACAAAAGATGAAGTGTAGTATCAAGACAGATACTACACTTCCTTCTTAGACAAAAGATCAACGGTCAATTCTTATGAAAACTTGAAAAAATTATATTAAGTAAGATTACAATAAAGAAGAGCAATGAAAGTTAAAATAATTTGTTTTTTTTACCAAAAAATATTGAAAAAATCTACCAAAAATAACAGAATTATCAAATTTTAATGAAATTTCAGTATTTTTCTAAATAAATAAATGCAAAAGTTATTTTTTAATTATTACTTCTACATTACCATCAAAACGGGTTACTGTTATTTAAATCAATAATGTAAATTATTATTTTTGAATACTGTATATAGTCCAGACGAAAAAGCCCGAATAGAGTCATTAGAATGCTTCATTTGCATGACTATTTTTGAATCTGTTTATAATAAATGTATTTTTGGTGTTATTCATTTGTCATTTTATTGTCTTATTTTCTATATATATATGCAATAATTTTGTCGATATTAACACTAATTGATTAAAGTGATTTAATAAAATAAAAAGTATAAATCACGAATACTTTTCTAAAAAATATCTGTTCGTGAATTTTCAAGGGAGGTAATTTTAATTATATCCATATCGCTGGCTAGAAAGACAGACTTCATAGAGAAGAGAGGGTGACTGCTTTCTTTCTCTCCTTCTCTCTCTCTCTCTCCCTCCCTCTCTTACTTACTCTAACACAAAAAAATCGCTACAGCTAATTCTATTTCTTTTTTCTTGTTATTGCTTTACGGTTTTATTTAAAAGATAAATAAACTTGTATCAAAATTACCAATTTGCTACTATTTATCTATTTATGCGAATAAAAGCGAATATTTATCTATTTGTGTGAATATGTGTAAATGTTGATCCATTTATATTAATACAAGCCGGTAGCTTTGTCCTGTTAGTTAACTAATGACAGTTAACATGAAGTTCTTATATAATTAAATGTAAATTATTTAACTCCCTAAATTTCAAGGTAACAATGCGTCTTATTATGCCAATGCTCGAAACTCTGTAACTAACTCTCACAGGCTAGGAAGTAAGTGTAGTATCTGTTCCGATGGATACTGCACCCCTATAGACGGGTGTCGTCTTGTCCTTCGGGACTTGATTCCACCTGTCTGTGGGTTTGTCCTGTGCGGTTCTAGGAGGTCCACCCTCCCAGGCTTCGCCTCCCCTCTTTGGGGAGGAGTAAGTTTATTGCTTACTGCCTGAGGCGCCCCTACCGGGGAATGCCGACGGGGCTGCCCAGGCAATTTTTAAATGGCCAGAGTGCTCACCTTCTCGGGCGCTGGCTTTTCAAACCCCACTTACTCGACCCAAGCTGTGGTCACATCTTACATGTGGGAGTAAGATAAAACTGGCCTTGTGCCTAACTCCTGGAGAGGAGTAAATAATACTAACTCTATTCGAGGCTTGATTAACGCCGGTCTATGGGTCGGTCCTGTGCAGTTCTAGGAGGTCAACCCTCCCAGGTTTTACCTCCCCTCTCTGGGGAGGAGTAAGTTTATTGCTTACTGCTCGACGGGGCTGCCCAGGCAAGTTTTAATAGCCAGAGTGCTCACCTTCTCGGGCGCTGGTTTATCAAACCCCACTTTCCGACCCGACCTTGGGTCACATCTTACCTTGTGGGAGTAAGATAAAAATGGCCTTGTGCCTAACCTCCTGAAGAGGAGGTAAATAATACTAAGAGAAAGCACCATGAATATGCGAATGAAAAGAAAATTTAAATGCAGAACCTATCAAATGTCCGACCCGCTTTAAATACTAGTGACCTTAAAAGTTGTTTTTTGTTCATTATCAGGAGGTTGAAGTCCGATAAGGGAAAGAAATATCTATCTATCTATCTATCTATCTATTTATCTATCTATCTCTCTCTCTCTCTCTCTCTATATATATATATATATATATATATATATATATATATATATATATATATATAGTCTAAAGAAGCTTTGAGTCATTTTAAACAAAAGAAAAAAAAGAAAAATGCAGTTTAAATTCCCAGAGAAACTAACTAAATCCAAGATATCGCAGACTTAACATTCGTTGGTAAATTCATCAATAAAAAATAAAAAAGGGGATTCAAGTATCTAACAGTGAAACAAAAACAACGAACGTGGATCGTCTCCAAGATTTTTAGATGGTATAATGAGTGAGCATGACTGAGAATGGTTTAGGAGTCCATGCTAAAATTCCTAGCGCACGGCGGGTTTTTAAGTAAATGGTCTGTAATGGAAGATCCGTATGTGTTATTTTGAACGTTAAGATTAGAGAGTAGAGTCCAACAGTACTTTCTGACCCATCTGGGTCCATCTTCAGTGGAATAATGTGAATCAGGTAAAGACCTGGAGTGAGTTTATAGTTATAGTACTTTGGACCTAATAGAAAATTACGGCAGATTCATCAGCCAATTCTCATCCGAGATTAGGACTTTAATCCGGAAAATAGAAGGGATCCATACAAAAATATCCAGACACGAGTTGTCGGTTATTTTTAATTTTAATTTTGTTAATTTTAATTTTTTTTTTTTTTTTTTTTTTTTTTTTTTTTTTTTTTTTTATTATTATTATTATTATTATTATTATTATTATTATTATTATTATTATTATTATTATTATTATTATTATTATTATTATTATTATTATTATTATTATTATTATTATTATTATTATTATTATTATTATTATTATTATTATTATTATTATTATTATTATTATTATTATTATTATTATTATTATTATTATTATTATTATTATTATTATTATTATTATTATTATTATTATTATTATTATTATTATTATTATTATTATTATTATTATTATTATTATTATTATTATTATTATTATTATTATTATTATTATTATTATTATTATTATTATTATTATTATTATTATTATTATTATTATTATTATTATTATTATTATTATTATTATTATTATTATTATTATTATTATTATTATTATTATTATTATTATTATTATTATTATTATTATTATTATTATTATTATTATTATTATTATTATTATTATTATTATTATTATTATTATTATTATTATTATTATTATTATTATTATTATTATTATTATTATTATTATTATTATTATTATTATTATTATTATTATTATTATTATTATTATTATTATTATTATTATTATTATTATTATTATTATTATTATTATTATTATTATTATTATTATTATTATTATTATTATTATTATTATTATTATTATTATTATTATTATTATTATTATTATTATTATTATTATTATTATTATTATTATTATTATTATTATTATTATTATTATTATTATTATTATTATTATTATTATTATTATTATTATTATTATTATTATTATTATTATTATTATTATTATTATTATTATTATTATTATTATTATTATTATTATTATTATTATTATTATTATTATTATTATTATTATTATTATTATTATTATTATTATTATTATTATTATTATTATTATTATTATTATTATTATTATTATTATTATTATTATTATTATTATTATTATTATTATTATTATTATTATTATTATTATTATTATTATTATTATTATTATTATTATTATTATTATTATTATTATTATTATTATTATTATTATTATTATTATTATTATTATTATTATTATTATTATTATTATTATTATTATTATTATTATTATTATTATTATTATTATTATTATTATTATTATTATTATTATTATTATTATTATTATTATTATTATTATTATTATTATTATTATTATTATTATTATTATTATTATTATTATTATTATTATTATTATTATTATTATTATTATTATTATTATTATTATTATTATTATTATTATTATTATTATTATTATTATTATTATTATTATTATTATTATTATTATTATTATTATTATTATTATTATTATTATTATTATTATTATTATTATTATTATTATTATTATTATTATTATTATTATTATTATTATTATTATTATTATTATTATTATTATTATTATTATTATTATTATTATTATTATTATTATTATTATTATTATTATTATTATTATTATTATTATTATTATTATTATTATTATTATTATTATTATTATCATTATTATTATTATTATTATTATTATTATTATTATTATTATTATTATTATTATTATTATTATTATTATTATTATTATTATTATTATTATTATTATTATTATTATTATTATTATTATTATTATTATTATTATTATTATTATTATTATTATTATTATTATTATTATTATTATTATTATTATTATTATTATTATTATTATTATTATTATTATTATTATTATTATTATTAT
>OY744541.1:79502207-79504707 GCA_963556195.1 Sepiola atlantica
GGAATTAGAGAAGCAAAAGCCAAATCAAAATTCAATTCAATTGCTCAGAGCAAGGTATATTCCGCAAAAAGGCAATTTATTCAAGTTAAATGTTCCTTAAGCCAGGCTTTTCAAAGATCAAAATCTTATCATCAGAGGAAGTCGCTAATCGGACATTTGCTTGCATCCGGGCAGAGTTTTGCCCTGTGTTTCTTTCCCTACAACTTTTATTTTATTTTTTCAAATTTTAAATCTTGGCCTTTGCCAACTTATCTATCCCAGCAACTTCCTCTGATGATAAGATTTTGATCTTTGAAAAGCCTGGCTTAAGGAACATTTAACTTGAATAAATTGCCTTTTTGCGGAATATACCTTGCTCTGAGTAATTGAATTGAATTTTGATTTGGCTTTTGCTTCTCTAATTCCTTTCCATTCTTCTTCATATCTACCTGCTCTATCCTGGATATTGAGCTGTATACTCTTCACAATAGGTTTTACCTTTCCTAAAAGTTCGCTTTTAGTCCACCACTTTATATATATATATATATATATATATATATATATATATGTGTGTGTGTGTGTGTGTGTGTGTGTGTGTGTAGTGTATTCTTTATTTATATTTAGAATTTTTTATATATATTCAAATATAATTTTTATAACATGAAGTAATTATAACAGCTCAATAGTGTAAGGCCAGAGCTCTGTTATATTCAATATTCTTTTATGTAAGTTTATATAATAGCAATGTTATAAATGGCCAGAATCACGTCATTTCATAAAGCTTCTTTTTTATTCATCATAAAATTGTTTCGGCTAACACCAAGATATTTGTAAAATGCTTCTGTGCATGTATGTCTTGGTGTGGCTATCGTCAGGGCTAATTTTACAAAACAATATATATATATATATATATATATATATATATATATATATATATATATATATATATATATATATATATATATATATATGTGTGTGTGTGTGTGTGTGTGTGTATATGATATATAAATATATATATATATATATATATGTATAAAAAATACGTATATGTATAAATATATATATATATATATATATATGATTATTTTTATTTACACAGACATGTGCAAAAGCTGCGACACTGGCATTGCGATGTTATCGATCAACAGCTGTTATAAACTGAGATATCATCGTAGACGTAGAGGAAAAATAAAATAAAATTTATTTTATTTTATTTTTTTATGTCACTCCTCTCGTCTGTAAGAACTTCATTCCCAACATAAGAAAAAGAATCTTCCACCTTTCATTCAGCTCCAAGATTTTCCAACAAGCTGCTTCATATTACAACAAAGCTCTCGGCGAATGTGGTTATAGAGAAGAAATCTCTTACAAACCCACCAACCTAACAGACAACACAAACAGACTAGAAAAAGAAATATTATATGGTTCACTCCCCCCTATTCCCCAGTCCCAAATATAACATAGGTCAACAATTTCGTTTATTAATAGAAAACCACTTTACCCCATCTAATAAGCTTTAGAAAATCTTTAATAGAAACGCAGTCAAAACGAGTTATTTTTATTGTCCCTCCGTAGAATCCATTCTAGCCCTTAAACCCACAGCTCCATCAATCCCCCAAACCCCGCTGCTCATGCAGAAGACGGGAAATCTGCTTTTAAGGTGGAGGTTACACAATCAGATTCATAGTATACGAAGCCAAAGTCATATCCGGTGTAAACTCTAAAAACGAAGAAATTTACACCGGAATGATTCAACGGACCTTTAAAGAGAGGCTTTACGTCCAAACTAACACTTAAAAATATCCCGAAAAATACATAACACCTCCATAGAAACCACCATATGGGAGCTCAAAAAGTCAAGTACCCCTATGGAATTAAATGAAGGGTTATCGATAAGCAAAAGCCTTATAGCCCTACGTCCAGTAATTGCCAATCATGCACCACTGAAAAATTCGAGATCCTACAGTCAATCAATAACGCTTCTATAATCTGTATAAACATGAAAACCGCGATCTTTAAACAATGCCCACACAAAAGAAGAACATTTCTACTAGCTAAATAGACTAACAACAAAAATACATAACTCACTGATAATCCATACATAAGTCTAAAGACCTCCACATCATATGTAAAATATAAAGCCTATTTCTCCCATTCCACTCCAAGACCTTTCTATATATTATCAAATTAATTCCTTTAAACAATATAACACCCTCTCTTTCTGATATATTATACTATACTTATCACATTCGCATTTCCCCTACAATACAACCGACACTCGCAATCCCTACCTATCAAAAATAACATAAATTATTAGATACCTAAGCACATTGAAAGATTTGTTAAATATTTAAATATATTAAATATATTAACTCTTACTAGTTAAATACTGTTATGGTGCCGTACCTATGACAAACATTTGGACTCGTCCATTCTCAATAAATACTGGAAGCATTAGGCTTCTCACGTGTCGTTCAACTCCAGCATGATCAGTTTCTCATTAACTTCGGTTGATTGAGGA
>OY744541.1:79509707-79514707 GCA_963556195.1 Sepiola atlantica
ATATATATGTATATATATATATATAAGTCAGGTTCATATTATATTCCAATAACCACGTTTGTATTTTATTATTTTTATTTTTTCACATTTCCAAAAAAACATAACATTTCTGTGAGATATATTTTTACGGCCCGTTTCATTTGTCTTGGGCCAAACAACATTTTTATGTAAATATCGTCTCTGCAACATTACAAAATCATCAGAAAAATTCTCAAAGAGTAAAAAGTTCTTGGATTAAAGTGTCTTGAAAAAACCTACACAATACAGTGGTTCATTCTTGAATTAAACCAAACAAAAAAAAACAAAGAAAAGAGCAAACTCACACGTTAGTTGATTTATATAAGTTGAGCCACATATACTATAATATATTTTCTGTGTTATATATATATATATTATATTTAATACTAGCTGGACCCGACCCCCGACGTTGCCCGGGAGAAATAAGAGTATCCCTGCCCATTCCATGGTACCGGTATTTCCCAAAAAAACGCTCTATTTATGATAGTTGGCACTTTTAAAATCAAAGATACTTACAGATCCCTATTAAATCCACCCCCGCTATATTTGTATAAACATTCCATTTTTTATGAGTAAAGAAAAAAAATGAGTATGCCTCCTGAGCACTAATGAAACACACATATAATTAAGGGGACCGCAGAGCACTTATAAACCATGTGTGTTCGAAGAGAAATGACGATATTCACAATATTTAAAGTATTACATATTACATTGATTTCTTTTAAAATTTACGACATAATAATTTACGACATAATAATTTACGACATAATAACGTCAAATAAAAAAAAATCTGGCCCATAGTCCTCCCTTCCCCTCTCCTTCGTTGTAGACAAAAGTTTATGTAAAAAAAATGTGTGCGAGTCGACTGGAATCGAACTCTAAAGCTCTCGGTCTTAGATCTACAGCGATAACCTCTTGGTCACGAAAGCAAGTCGAAAATCTATTGAAAAATAGGTCACTTACACGAAGCATGTAGCTGTCATGCGTTCTATTTTATAATCCGCCAGAAGGCGACCTAATTTAGGGTCCACCCGTCACACGTTTCGGGTCATTTCTATCCGAAGAAATCGATGTTTTTGCAATTTTTTATATTATGCGTGTGAAAGGTGTAAGATTCACAAAATTTCAATTTCATGAATATTGACTATATTGAGTTTATTAGGAAGTCGAATCGCTGAAGAAATTGTAGTCGCCATGTTGAATAATGAAACACTGCAAGGAACTATGTTCATTAATAACATTCTCTAAAAACCGGAATGAGTATAACTGTATAATAATAGGTAGAAATAATGTAATCCGATATTCTCGAAAATCAGCAGAATTAGAGAGCGCAACCATTGAATGTGTGCGTAATATTTTGTATTATGTAGTAAAATATTATTTCGTTTTTACAAATAAATTCAAGCCGTACATGAGGTGGTGTATTCTTTATTCTTTATAAAGATAAAGATATAAATTCTTTATAAAGATAAAGATATAAATTCTTTTTATTCTATTTCTTTCTCTATCAGAAAACTTGTATCCGGCATCACATTTCCTAAGTATGTTGCTGAGTGGCATCATGCCTATGATGAATAGTAGCCATGATAGAGAATCTTTTTGAAAGATGCCTCTCTGTATTCTTATCTCAGTTAGGTATTATCCTCGAGATGTCAGTTCTAGTCGCCATGTTCTCATTGCTTTTTGAATCAAATTGATGATCTTATATGATATTTTGGATATCTTCAAACATTCGCTTATCTATTCTTGAAGGATTTGATTGTAGTCGATCCATGCCATAGCTATGTTCTTTTTGTTTCTTTTTATCTCTTTCAGGATCTTTAGATCTATGTATAACATATCATGCGTCCCTCTTTTCCGTTTCCGGCATCCTCTCTGTTCTACGATTATTAAGGGAGTGATAGATCTGTTCCATTCGGTAGTGCTGTACATATTTTCCACATGGCTGGTAAACAGGTTATTAGTCTGTAGTTGCTTGGGGTCGTTTCGTTTTCGGTGCTGGAGTTGTATTAATGTGTATTCCCTTTGGTTTACAATTCTAGTACGTCTGTTTCGTGGATACGTCTTCTAACTTGGTGCTCACTAAAAGATATCACACAAGTCATCATCAGAGAGTACATACTGTTAATAGCCGGTAGTGTTCCCTGGAGTCAGAATAACAAAATGTTTCCCCAGATTTTCAGTGCTTTCATCTTTCGAAAACCTTTGCAAATGACCTTGCGTTATCGCAACAGCCGCTTTCCGTCGATGTATCGCTTGAAACGATTATTGGTCTTCACTGGAATTTAGGTGGCAATAAGCTTCCCTAGGATCCCAACTCACTTGGAGTTCGTACACAAGTTGTCATTAGTAATTGCTCACTGATACTAACCAATTGTGTCCCCTGGAGTCCGAGTAATAACAAATCTCGCCAAATTTTAAGTACTGCCAACTTTTATCAATAACCATTGCAAATGATTTTGCGTTATAACAGCAACCGTTTACCATTGATTTCTCGCTGGCAACGTCCATTGATATTATCAAGGATTTGGGTAGAAAAAAGCCACCTCGCACAGTTTTATTATTATTATTATTATTATTATTATTATTATTATTATTATTATTATTATTATTATTATTATTATTATTTGTACTCACTAGGAGTTATCACACAAGTCATCGTCAGTGATTGCTCACCGGTGGTGTTCCCTGAAAACCAAGCCTCCCCAGATTTCCAGTACTCGCCACCTCTTTTCGATAACCAACCGCAAATAACGTTTGCAGTATTGCAGCAGCCGTCTACCATGGATTTCTCGCTAGTAACGACCATAGCTCTTCTCTGGGATTTGGGGTGCAATAAGCCTCTCCATGGTCCGAGGTCTGGTTAGTGCTCTCCCTTCTCGGTCTTTCCATCCTCCTTGACCCTTCACGACTATTTTGTGTGGTATCAGCCGAGGCTCGTGTCATCACTGTTTTTCTGGGGGAAAGGTATTTTATGAAATGTTTTGCACTTTCTTTTGTTATTATTATTATTATTATTATTATTATTATTATTATTATTATTATTATTATTATTATTATTGTTATTATTATTATTATTATTATTATTTAGTTACATTGAATACTATATTTCTCTAAAAAGCAAAACAAGAAAAAAACTTTCTTGCTTCTTCTAAACTATTGTATTTGATCTCTTAACATTTAACGTCTCATTGCGCGACCCGAAGGCATTTCTCCTGACGAAGTCCATTATTGACAATTCCAAAGAGAATTTCCCTTCTCATGAAACAATATTAATGCATTTTGATACATTCTTTCTATAGATCTGGTGATTTTTATTTCATAATTATCTCCCTTGCAAAATGGACGTCGGTCGCTGGCGTGGTGGCGCTAGTGTCGTTTCGGCCGCACGACCAATCGCGTCTTTTCACTAAAAATGTCACCACGCTTTTCAGTTGTCAAATTCAAAAATTCCACCTCCATTGTTTGTGCCGATATGTCTAAAGCTTTCGCGTGTATAAAGTTCAGATTTTTATGAAGGCAGAGTAAAAGTCAAAAGATGGTATTTTCTGAATTTTCGCTGGAGACATTTTTATTTTTTATTTTTTTATTTTTATTATTTGTTTTGTTCAAGTTTTGTAACTTTTAAGGTTTCATTCTTTTTTTTGTTTAGTATTTTCCCCCCTTTGTCTTTTCAGAAATTTTCTTTTCATGACAGCAACAAAGTAAGAAGATATTCCCATGCAGCCACAGTTGAAGAAGTTGGCTCGTAGAACCTTCCGAGAAAATTACGAAATTGGAACTGGATCCTCATATTACAACCTGTTCAAAATTACAACCAGATTATACAGGGTGGGCAAAAATAAGGGTCCTATTTTTAAAAATTCTTAACTTTTTTATTTATTGATTTAAAAAAATTTTTTTTTTAGAATAAGTAAAGGACCCCTTCCGAAGCAAGCATGAGCCGTATTAGCCCTAAGGAACGTACCCTCATTTAGAAAACATTATTTTTGCTTAAAAAACTCAAAACAGTGTAAAAAAACAATACTTTAGTTTTTGTAAGTTTTAAGAAGTGTTTTTCGGCTAAAATTTGTTTTGTTTATTTCAAAAAATCTCGGAAGGGTCAGTCTACACACACATAAAGTTTGGTGAGTTTAACTTTTATTTTGTGGAAGTTATTCAAATTCAAGTTATTCAAATTTAAAGATAGGACCCTTATTTTGGCCCACCCTGTATTTCTATATATATATATATATAAAGTTAGGCTTGTGTATGTGTTCATATATTTTTAAGTATAGGATTCACTCTTGTGCAATCATTATGAATTTTCGAACACAACTGGTAGGCGTGAGGATGGGTAATGTCGCCAATATTTAGTTTAAATTAGTTCTATTCGAAGGTTCGATTAGAAGGAGTGAATGCTCTTCGTGAGAATTAAGATACCTTTGATTTTGTGAAATTGTAAACATCAATTAATTAATATTTCCCCAATTGCAGTTCCTATGGATTATTAAAAAGGTTTTAGGATGCATAATATGGGCACAACTTTCTATTCCGAAATTCAAATATTTCAGATTTGCATTAAATTTAATCCATAGAAATATTAGAGACCAATTATGCAAACTTTTCTGAATTTTAATTCTGTTTTAGAAATACTTTAAACTTTTTCCAAAATCAATATCATGTAATGGATTTTAACCAACATAAAAATACGGATTCTAGACATAAGGTTTAGTTTCATTAGATCTTGATTTAAATCTTTGTAAGGGAAAATCAAAATGGCGGGATTCATTTCAGGCGCAGAACCGCAAATCCATCGAATGAAGATAACAACGTTGTTTCTATGCATGTGCAACGGGCAATCCTTTGTGTTTTCTGAGCCAAACCTTCCTCGACTTTGTATGCAACCTCTCGACGCAAAGACGCAGCTGGAGCTGTCTTAGTCAACTTGATGAATAAAACGAGCTGATAAGAGACAACGAAAAAAACAAGCAAGATTGGTT
>OY744541.1:79519707-79527207 GCA_963556195.1 Sepiola atlantica
TTATACCATATGGTAGGTGGCGGACTGTCATGTTAGGTAATGACTGAGGCTTAGGTTTCACATCTCTGAGTTCATGCGCACGCTGCGTCTAATGACACAGATAAGACTTGAAAATACAAAAAATGTGTCTGTGAACTGGGAATGACTGTATATATATATATATATATATATATATATATATATATATATATATATATATATATATATATATATTTATTTATATAAATGTATATAGTAAGCTATGCAAATAAATATATGGCAATTAATCTAAAATAAATCCACCCATTATATTGACACAACAAAAGAAACAGGATATAGAAAACAGATCAATAGAACAGGATATAGAAAGTAACACCAATAAGACCTTTGTTCGCGTGAAGCCCAACGATTGGCTGAGAGAACAACAAAGAATCTGATTGGTTAACTAGCTAGCCGTCTATATAAAAACACCCGGCAAAAATAACTCCATGCATTTTAGCCTGAAGATTCCCCCGGGGATGAAACGCGGGAGCCTCTGTGTAGCTTAATTGCCATGAATATATTTGCATAGCTTACTACCTGGCTGTACTTACTATCGAGCACTGTTGAAGTAAATACTGAAAATTGATACATAAAAAGTATATCTCTTTATAACATTTTATGTGGATACATATACTAATAAATGTATATATATATATATATATATATATATATATATATATATATATATATATATATATATATATATATATATAGAGAGAGAGAGAGAGAGAGAGAGAGAGAGAGAGAGAGAGAGAGAGAGAGAAATATTTGGTTGAATAGCGGGAGAGAATTATTTTTTTCGCTCCGGTGGAAGCTATGACCGAGGTTGCTGACTCAATTCAATCTTGTTTTTGTTCAATTCGGATTTAACGGATTCTCCAATTAACCAACGAACTTTGATTTGATTTGGGTTGCCCAGATCAAGACTTTGGAATTTTAAGTGAGTTTATTAGAACTTTCTATATTATTTGATTTGATTTACTTATCGTTGTCATAATTAACATAAACATTGGATACTTTTCAATTCATCGATTGCTGACGCATCTCGCGCGTGGATAACTTTGTCAGTTATTTCAATTTATCGTATTTGGACTGATACTCATCACCTGGATTAATCTTCAGTCAACCCTCTGGATGTCTTTCCTGATTATGTTTTTCAAATTGTATGACCTGGATGGATTGTATAGATTTAACAAAAAAGTATGTTTTTGGGTTGATATATTTGATGTTATATACTTTTATGTATTTTTGTATATATTTTTATATATTTTCAAAGTTTAATTTTATTACCTGTAGTGGTATAACTGCGGTAATGGTCTTCTGAGGAGAAGAATTATCTTTGAAAACTTATGAGCTAAGGACTTTAAGATACTTTGCTTGAACCTTGAATTCTAATAAAATTTGATTGACACCTTATTTTATTACTTCATTCTATATAATAATATATATATATATATATATATATATATATATATATATATATATATATATATATATATATATATATATATATAGGTGTAATCAGTCAACAGAAAATCATAAACGTTGGAAAAGAAGTATAATAATAATAATAATAATAATAATAATAATAATAATAATAATAATAATAATAATAATAATAATAATAATAATAATAATAATAATAATAATAATAATTATAATAATAATAATAATAGCGAATAAAAACACTGGGAATGAAAATAAAAAATAAATAAATACACGTGCAACTTACAATTTCGTGCCGAATTTATAGGTCGATTTTAGGAGCAAAGTTAAGTAAATCCCAATTTCAGATTTTGTTTTTGTTTGTTGGGTATAGTCTGTTGAAAATTTTCGGGAACCATTCTCTTCTTCAAGCCCACTATCGCAAGAGAGACAATTATATGCAACTAAGACAATGTTATTTTCGTACGTTATCAATCTCCACCTACTTTTTAAAATATGGGATCGCTCAATAATCGAAGATGCCATGCACAAAAGTAATCTTTTCAAATTACATCTGATGTCGCTATTGTGTGAAATGTGAAACTCAACTTTAAATACACTTTCTTGGCCTTCGGGTGAGAATCAAATCGTAGTATCTGTTCGACCCAATTATAGGGTCTGCGTTCGCGCCGGACGTCCATAGAATAGAAATATATCACAAATTTCTAGAACAGTATTGGCGATAAACCCCATAAATAGATATATTCTGAAACTACATAAATCGGAGTACTAAGATAAGTATGTTTCAGTTTTAACAAAAGTGGAAAAATAATATCGTGGAGTCTGCGTTCGCAGAATGGAATGTTTTTTTAAGCAGGGCACCAGTATATAACAGATGATTGGTACAACTGTGGAATTTGCGTAGGTTCCTCTAGTCAGATTTATTGCCCAAAAAAATGTACTAGGTACACAAAAAAAATCTAATTATCTTAATTAATCTTATTATGCCCAACATCTCAAATATAATTTTTGGGCACTGCTTACCTTCGCGGGTGTATACCTGGGTTTCGTCGCTGCTGGTTTGTGTCGCTCTGCCGTTGAGCGATAACCACATGAACGCCGGATTTGGTTTTAAAGATGTTTTATTGAACATAGAACATAGAGACAGAGACTGAAATAGTGTGCGAGAGAGAGAGAGACAGAGACAGAGACTGACATAGTGTGAGAGAGAGACAGAGACAGAGACTGAAATAGTGTGAGAGAGAGACAGAGACTGAAATAGTGTGAGAGAGAGACAGAGACTGAAATAGTGTGAGAGAGAGAGACAGAAACAGACTGACATAGTGTGTGAGAGAGAGAGAGAGACAGAGACTGAAATAGTGTGAGAGAGAGAGAGACAGAGACTGAAATAGTGTGTGAGAGAGAGAGAGAGACAGAGACTGAAATAGTGTGAGAGAGAGAGAGAGACAGAGACAGAGACTGACATAGTGTGAGAGAGAGAGAGAGACAGAGACATAGACTGACATAGTGTGAGAGAGAGAGAGACAGAGACTGAAATAGTGTGAGAGAGAGAGAGAGACAGAGACAGAGACTGAAATAGTGTGAGAGAGAGAGAGAGAGAGACAGAGACAGAGACTGACATAGTGTGAGAGAGAAAGAGAGACAGAGACAGAGACTGACATAGTGTGAGAGAGAGAGAGAGACAGAGACTGAAATAGTGTGAGAGAGAGAGAGAGACAGAGACAGAGACTGAAATAGTGTGAGAGAGAGAGAGACAGACAGAGACTGAAATAGTGTGAGAGAGAGAGAGAGACAGAAACAGAGACTGACATAGTGTGTGAGAGAGAGAGAGAGAGACAGAGACTGAAATAGTGTGAGAGATAGAGAGAAACAGAGACAGAGACTGAAATAGTGTGTGAGAGAGAGAGACAGAGACATAGACTGACATAGTGTGTGTGTGTGTGAGAGAGAGAGAGAAAGAGAGAGAGAGAGAGAGTAAGAACAAATGAACTGGATAGAGAGATACCATAACATACAGAAGGAAGGTCGACTTTTGGCTACCCGTGCTCACAGTACACCCTCTTCACCTCCCCGGCTCAGGTGGGTAGGGACCGCTGCGTTTCTCGCGTCTTATCGATCAGCTAGTTGGTAGGCGAAGAGACAGACCGTTCTCAAAACGGAAGTGACGTCATTTCCGACTTCCGACTTCCGCCTCCGCCCCCTCCCCTTTCGTTATATAACAGAATCTACAGACTGGCAGCTAATAAAAATATCTTCAACCAAAATGCTAGTTATTAACTTAATGCTTTATTTGATACGAAATTTGCAGTAGAGGCAAATTTGCCTAATAGAATATATTAATATTGAGTAATACTATGTGAACTAATGTAAACAACAATACAAATGTCATAATAAACACATACACACACACACACACACACACACACATATATATATATATATATATATATATATATATATATATATATATATATATATATATATATATATATAGGTATGATATCAAATGATCTGACATAATGGAAAATGAAAAGGGAAAGCCAAAAACTATGTTATTTATGAATGACATATGACATATTTTCACCCAGACAAACTTCCTAGCTAAAAATAGACACGGAAAGCTAATAAGTCGAAGCCATCATCCCATTCACTTCGCGTCCTTTGAATGAGACAGATGATAACGCCATAACCAAAATCATGATTTTCATTTTTTACTTGTTCGCGTCTACAGCCATGCCGAAGTTTGGACACTTTCTGACAAATCAAAATTCATATGCTATATGATTTTTCTACATCGTTTCTTCATCCTTAGGAAGTCTTTCAATAAAGACAAAACGTTGATGAATACATAGATAACATAGTTGTTAGCTTTCCTTTTACATTTTTAATATATATATATATATATATATATATGTGTGTGTGTGTGTATATATATATATATATATATATATATATATATATATATATATATATATATATATATATAGAGAGAGAGAGAGAGAGAGAGAGAGATAGAAGAAAAAAGAGTGATAAATATGCGACGATTGTCCAAATTTATTTCAAATTTCAATTGTTCAATGCAAGGTGTATTCAGTAATAAACTAGTGTTTATTATTCTTTCCTTAAGCCAAGATTTTCAAAAATCGAAATCTTATCATCAGAAGAGAAATACAGATGGATAAGTTGGCTTTCGAAAAAAACAAAGTTCAAATATTTGAAAAATATGAAAATTATTATTAAAGGAATTTTTGTTAAAAAAACGCAGTGAATGAAAAGAAAAATTCCGTGAAAAATATATGCAGATTGTCCGGGTGGTAAATTTCCGTTGAAAAAAAGTCAAATGAATTGTAGAATGTGAAGAAAACTCTTTGCGTGGGAGCAGTGTATATATATAGGTGTAATCAGTCAACAGAAAATCATAAGCGTTTGAAAAGAAGTATAATAATAGTGAATAAAAACTGAGAATGAAGAACAAATAAATAAACGTGCAACTTAGAATTTCGTGCCGAATTTATTGGACGATTTTAGAGACAAAGTAAAGTAAATCCCATCTCTGTTCCAATCCCCACCTCTCTCTCTCTCTCTCTTTCTATCTCTCTTTCTCTCTCTCTCTTTCTCTCTCTCTCTCTCTCTCACTCATTCTTAACTCTTGTTGTCTTACTCTTACACTCGTTCTCTCTATCCATCTTTCACTCTCACTCAATCTCACTCTCACTCTTACTCACTCTTTCTGTCTCACGCGTACTCTCTCTCCCTCTCTAAGTCTCACTCTCTGTATCTCTATTTCACTCACACACACACACACACATATATATATATATATATATATATATATATATATATATATATATATATATGTCTCACTCTTTCTGTCTCACTCTAACTCTCTCTCCATCCCTCACTATCACTCACTCACTCTCTCTCTCTCTCTCTCTCTCTCTCTCTCTCTCCGACTCACGATGGAAAGACGACAGAGGCAGAGAACTAACCATACCTACAGTAGAAGGGCACGGAGATCACTGTTATCCTGAGGAGGTTCATTGCCATTCAAATTCCCGAGAAAGCAGCGAGAAATAAATAGTTGGTAGCGCACAAAATGGCCGCGTTATCAGCGGGAAATCATTCGTTATTGAAATTCAATCGGTTATTTATGTTTTTCTTCTTTTTTCTTCTTATAGTTCTAATTTTGTATTTGATTTTCTTTAGAAAACGTTATTCCTATTATGTATTTTTTGTTAATCAGGAAATGTATACAGCAGGATAGAATTGACAACCAGGCAATTTATTTATATCATCTACTTTGGGTCCTCGTACGCCACCCCCGTGTTTCTCACGAGAGGAACGCAATTCTGCGTTAAGCCTCATCCCTCTTTATAACATCCTGTTTCTATACCGAAAAAGCACTCACCGTTATTGCCTTCTCTTTCTTCCTCTCTCCTCTTGATCTCAAAAACTCTACCCCCCCTCTCTCTCTCTCTCTCTCTCTCTCTCACTCTTTCTCTCTCTCTTTCTCTCTGTTTTCACTCTTACTCTCTCTTTCTGTTTCATTATGTCAATCTTTCTGTCATACTCTTACTCTCTCTGCTTATCTCACTCTCACTCACTCTCGCTCCCCCTCTCTCGCTCTCGCTCTCCCTCTCTCGCTCTCTCTCTCTCTCTCTCTCTGTTTAACCCCCACTCTCTCTCTTTCTCTCTCTGTTTCACTCTTACTCTCTCTATCCCTCTCTCGCAAACTCTCACTCACTATCTCTCTCTATTTCACTTTCACACTATTTCTCTTCTCTCTCTCTCTTTCTGTCTCGCTCCCACTCTCTCTCTCTTTGTCTATGTTTCACTCTCACTCTTACTCTGTTTCACGTTTTACTCTCTCTCTATCTCAATCTTTCACTCTCACTTTCACTCGCTCACTCTTTCTCACTCCTACTCTCTCTCTCTCTCTTACTCTCTCTCTCTCTGTTTCGCTCCCACTCTAACTTTCTGTTTCACTCTCATTCTCTCTCTCTCTCTCTCTCTCTCTCTCTCTCTCTCTCTCTCTCTCTCTCTTACTTTTACTCTATCTTCCTCTTCACTTTCACTTTTACTCACTCTTTTTTCTCACTCTTACTCTATTCCATATCTCACTCTCTCTCTCTCTCATTCACTCTCTCTCTATCTATCTCTTATTCACTCTTCCTCACTCTTTCTGTCTCACTCTCACTCTCCCTTCCTCTCTCACTCATTCTCACCGTCTGTCTCACTCTCACTCTCCGACTCACTCTTACTCTCTCTTTCTGTCTGTCTGTCTGTCTGTCTATCTGTCTGTCTCTCTCTCTCTCTCTCTATCTCTCTCTCTGTTACACTTCCACTTTCACTATGTCTAATTCTAATTCTCTGAATCCCCCGCTCCCCTCTCTCCTTCTCTGCCTGTTTCACTCTCACTCTCTCTCTCTCTGTCTCACTCTAACTGTCTCCTTCTTTCTTTCTCTCTCTCTCTCTCTCTCTCTATTCCCCCCTCTCTCTCCCTTTCAATCTCTCTCCCTTTCCCTCTCACACGAATCACCCCCCTCCGTCAGTTAGGGCATTTAAATAATTATAAAACTGGATACAATCAATTTAGTCACATATATATACTTAAGAGCATCCTCCCCCCCAATAGACTTCCTCCTTTTCTTTTCTTAATCATAACTAGTGTGTGTTTTTAGACTTCGTTTCTCTGAAATAAACATCGTGATCCAATCTAATATCATGCTGAGTTTTTCGATAAATATACATCGTGTTTACACATGATCATTCATCCATTGTGAATGAATGAACAATGTCATCAACATCATATATCAAACGAGTGTACACCCGCCGTCAAAAATGACGGACAAAATTATGCTTCTCCAGTATTCGCACGAATCATCCATATGAAACTAGCGAGACACCGTGAAGATTTAACGGTGTTTTCCACGCCAATATCTCTAATTTAGTGTTAATAATAATAATAATCAATTTGAAATATTAAATAGTTTCAATAGTAATTAGCCAAAAATAACGTTTTCTTCTTCCGTA
>OY744541.1:79532207-79624707 GCA_963556195.1 Sepiola atlantica
ATAAATATTACATATTTAAAATATACCTAGAGACATCGATGTTTCATGCTAACGCAATCTTCAGTCTAGGAACTAATTCTCAACGGTCGGCAGGCGCAAACCCCGAACACAAATCGCCACTAATTCGTAGTCGGAGGTCTTACCCGCAGGCCATTGGAAACCAGTTAGTAAATAGAGAGGAATTTTAACTGTAAATAGCAGAATTACTACTACTCACCAAGTAGATAAGAGTGATCTACGAAACGCCGGACCATGCATATAGCTATTTGTACTGCTTGTTATTAAAGCACCTCGAAAAGTGCCCAGCCTCCGTGGGAGGGGGGCTGATAAACAATAATATTTATTTAAATAAATATTAAATATTTAAAATATACCTAGAGACATCTAATAAAATTCGATTCGCACCTTATTTTATTCTTTCATATATATATATATATATATATATATATATATATATATATATATATATATATATAGCAGTAGATGAAGGGAAAGAATAAAATAAGGTGCGAATCGAATTTTATTAGAATTCAATGTTCAAGCAAAGTACTTTAAAGTCCTTAACTCATAAGTTTTCAAAGAAAATCTTCTCCTCAGTGAACCATTACCGCAATGACATTACTGCAGGTAATAAAATTAAACTTTGAAAATATATAATAAAATATATATAAAAAAATACATAAAAGTATATAAAACATCAAATATATCGGCCCATGAGTCTACAACTTTAAAGTACTTCGCTTGAACATTGAATTGTAATAAAATTTGATTCGCACCTTATTTCATTCTTTCACTTTATCTATTGCTATTAATGTTCTATCCAGTATATTGAGCTTCAGTTTTATCCGGATGTTCACTAATTAAAGATATTAGTTGTCTTTTATATCTTTTGTTGTAATAACCTCATATATATATATATATATATATATATATACACGAGTGGCGTTCAATAAGTAATGCCCGGTACCCACTTCTACTTTTCTGATCTAGATTAAATTTTGTATGTGTAATGTTTTATATCTGTATGTATTGCAAAAAAGAGCTATGAACTAATTGTGGTTTCTGATTTATAGGTGTTTGAACTGGGGCAGGTGTGAAATGGAGCTAGTTAAGTGTCGTGCAGTGATCCGGTTTTTTGTATTCGAAAGGACGAACACCAAATGAGACTTTTGATGAAATGAAAGAAACTGATGGTGATGATGCCCCATTACATGACCTTGTAAAACGCTGGCATTATGAATTCAAATATGACCGGAAGTCTATGAAAACAGCTCCCAGAACTAACTGGGAATACTCCCCCACAACGTAAACCTCGTAAGCGATTCAAAGATTGTCTCAAAGACGATTTGAAGTTGCTTTTGGAATTGATGCTATAGGATTGGAGGAGGTGGCTGTTGATAGGTCAAGATGGAGGAAAGCGCCCTTTGAATGCAGTAATCATTTTGAAATTAATACGATGAAACACCAGCAGTAAAAGAAAACAGTGATGAAGAGATGGGACGTGACAGTTCTAGCACATGGAAGAACACATGGAACACCGAAGATGACAAGCGTGCGAATAGGTAACTATGGCACGTGCTGGTTAGTTGAATCACCAACGAGTGCATGTTTTGACAAATCAAGCACGGACTTCAGGTGGCTTCATTCATGGCATCCCCTCAGATGATCACAACAACTGTTCCATCTGTGGTATGGTCTGTAAAGATCTGGCAGGCTTGAAGAGCCACACCCGCGCCTCTCATTGAGAACTTGCACACTAATACCACATCGATACGCCAAATGTGGGCATATTCGAAATCGAATAGACAGCCAACATATATGTATATATATATATATATATATATATATATATATATATAGAGAGAGAGAGAGAGAGAGAGAGAGAGAGAGAGAGACAGAGAGAGAGACGGATATATATATATATATATATTTAGGCAAACATTATTAAAAAACACGGAGTGGTTTTGTTTGATGCAACTTTTTTCTTTTTTTTTTCAATTTTCCGAATTGTCCATCTAATGTTTCGGTCAAATTGATGTAAATATGATCCATGGGTTTCTTGTTCCATTCTTTATTTCTTTTTTGCAAGTACTTTCGATTTGAATCGTCAAATCATCTTCAGGCGGTATTAGTTTTAGTGTCTTTACAAATCATGACTTTACTGTTGTGCTCATTTTTTAATTATAACGGCAAGTAGTTTATAACTTGAAAAAGCGTCTGTAAAGTTGAAATGTACATGAGAGCGTGATGGCGTTCTACACATACGAGAGATTTATATATATATATATATATATATATATATATATATATAATTACTAATAATAAGCAAATATTTTTTTATATCGGTACACATTATATATGTTTCGCATTTTTTTATTTTACGCTCGTCGGTATGGAATTACGTAACCGCATAGCCGGAAGGAGGATTCGAACCCCGAATCATCGTATTATTCATTTAAGGTAGCTGGCCGTCCGGCTTTATGGTATTCATTCATTGGTTACAAATTCAGTGGGCTCGTAGTCTTTACGAAACATTTGCGACCAACTCTCGTGGTTGGTAAAGTAGTTTTTAAAATAAAGGTCGGTTGTAATTTTTCTGTTAGACTCGCTATATGTCGGACACAAAGTTCTTTTTCCCTACCTGACAATTTGCCACAATCAACAAAAAAACACGAACTGAGTATTGATTTACTCCTCTCCAGGAGTTAGGCACAAGGCCAGTTTTTATCTTACTCCCACAAGTAAGATGTGACCCAAAGTAGGGTCGGGAAAGTGGGGTTTAAAAATTGCCTGGGAAGGTGGACCTCCTAAAACTGCACAGGACAGACCCATAGACCGGCGTAAATCAAGACCCGAAGGCCAAGACAACACCAGTCTATGGGGTGCAGTATCCATCGGAACAGATACTACACTTTGATCTTAGCCAAAAGGCCAAACTGAGTATTGATTTACTCTTCTCCAGGAGTTAGGCACAAGGCCAGTTTTTATCTTACTCCCACAAGTAAGATGTGACCCAAGCTCGGGTCGGGAAAGTGGGGTTTAAAAAATTGCCTGGGCAGCCCCGTCGGCATTTCCCGGTAGGGGCGCCTCAGGCAGTAAGCAATAAACTTACTCCTCCCCAAAGAGGGGAGACGAAGCCTGGGAGGGTGGACCTCCTAGAACTGCACAAGACAGACCCATAGACAGGCGTAAATCAAGTCCTGAAGGCCAAGACAATACCAGTCTATGGGGTGCAGTATCCATCGAAACAGATACTACACTTTGATCTTAGCCAAAAGGCCAAACTGAGTAGACTAATAACAGAAAGACACGTGACTTGCCGGCGGTAGAAGCAAGAAACACGTCATTCAAAGCAGAATGAATATTTTAGTGACAAAATATAGTTCGCCCGCTAAATTGTCAGTGAGTTCATGTAATGACGCAGTTAATAAAAACAGTAGGCAAAAACGAAACAACTTTAAATAGTATGTGAAGCATGAAAGTACAGACCAAGTCAGACAACTCCGCCGTCTAAAATGAATTCGGATATAATATATATATATATATATATATATATATATATATATATATATATATATATATATATATATATATATATATGCTCTGAGTGAATTTAATAACAAGCAGTACTACAATTTGTTGTTGTTGATCACTCTTCGTCGTTTGCTGTGAATACCCACCGACTTGGTATCTATAAAGTTAAATTCCAATGCTTGTATAATAAAAAGCCGGAAAAAAGTTTTGTTTGTCTTTTAGTGTTGGAGAGGTAAATAAGGGGCAGGTAACTCTTCACAAATGCTCTAGTTTTCGAACAATATTTTTCTAACCCTAACCCTAACCCTAACCTTAACCCTAACCCTAACCCTTTCATGTCTAATCGACGTTCTCTTTGCACAGCAGCCACATGTGCAACGCCAATTAAAGCCATCAATTTTGATTACTGGAAAATCTTGCTTAAAATTCGTGGTAAGAGTTACCTGCCGCTTATTTACCTTTTTTTGGGGCTTTTTATTATACAAGCAGCTAAATTCCTTCTAAATTCCAAGGTAATTTCTGGTGACCAACTGGTAAGTCTCTTGACAGCGAATCAGTTGCGATTTGTGATCGGAGTTCGCGCCCACTGGTAGTCGGGAATTAGCTCCCTGCACTAAACATTGCGTAATGAAACATCGATGTCTGTAAGTTATAAATAATTTATATTTATTTATAAATATTATATATATATATATATATATATATATATATATATATATATATATATATATATATATATATATATATATATATATATATATATATATATATATATATATATATATATATATATATATATATATATATATATATATATATATATATATATATATATATGAAGCAATCCAACAAAAGATATAAGCGTCAACTAATATCTTATAATTAGTGAAACATCCGGATACAAACTGAAGCTCAATATACTGGATAGAGCATTAATATTATAATATAAAATAAAGTAATAAAATAAGGTGTCAATCAAATTTTTTTTAGAATTCAAAGTTCAAGCAAAGTATAAGCAAATAATATAGAAAGTTCAATAAACTGTGGTTGAATCGCTGGCAGGCGAAGATTAATTATTTTTTCGCTCTGGTTGCAAGATACGATTGGGATTCAATCTTATTTTTGCTCAATTCGGATTTAACGAACTCTCTAATTGAACAACGAACTTTGATTTGATTTGGGTTGCCCATATCAGGATTTTGGAATTTTAAGTGAGTTTATTGAACTTTCTATATTATTTGATTTGATGTATTTATCGTTGTAATAATTAACATAAACATTGGATACTTTTCACTTCATCGATTATTGACACATTTCGCGACTGGATAACTTCATCAGCTCCTTCAATTTCTCGTATTTGGACTGCTATTTATAACCTGGATTAGTCTTCAGTCAACCCTCGTGATGTCTGTCCTGATTATGTTTTTCAAATTGTATGACCTGGATGGATTGTATAGATTCAACAAAAATGTTTTGGGGTTGATATATTTGGTGTTATGTATTTTTATGTATTTTTGTATATATTTTTATATATTTTCAAAGTTTAATTCTATTACCAGTAGTGTTATAACTGCGGTAATGGTCCTCTGAAGAGAAGAATTATCTTTGAAAACTCATGAGCTAAGAACTTTAAAATACTTTGCTTGAACTTTGAATTCTAATAAAATTTGATTGACACCTTATTTTATTACTTCATTTATATTATAATTATAATATATATATATATATATATATATATATATATATATATATATATATATGTTTCCTCTTAGAGGGTCAGACGATAAGGCCTTAAGGAAAATCTTAACAATTTTCCTTTTCTTCCACCCGCCCGTTTCATTGATTAAATAATGTTTCCTCTGAAATTTAATTTACGATTTTGTTGTACGTTAAATTTACTTAGTATTAGTATAAGAACAACCCCAGAAAGGCCATGTCTGCGTGTATGTGTGTGTGGTGTGTGCAAGGTCTGTGTGTGGGTGTTAATATACGTGTAGGCAAAGATTGAAATACAGAGACTTAGACGAGAAAGGGAAGATTGTAAGCAAAGAAGATGGCAAACAATAAGATGTAATTTTTTTTTTTTTGGAGACGAGGGAGAAAAAAAAAATGAACTGATTACAAAGCTGAGATCTGCGATCAATTGTTAAATGTGTTTGTCGTGTTTGGTCGTTTTCCTTCTGTTTATTTCGTTTGCGTCGATGAGCGAGAGAAACGTCTGTAAACACAACAAATTAAATTAAATAAATAAAAAGAAAAAAAAACAAAAAAAAAACAAATAAGAGAAACGTGAAAATTGAAAATTTACAAACGACGATGACATTGCTTAGAATGGAGCTTAAAATAAAACAACGAAAAACGCGGGGAAAATCAACAGAAAACGAGTAAACACACACACATATATAAAACAACCCAAGAATAATTAAAAACACAAAAAAGATTCCCAGAGAACAGGAAAAGAAAGTAATTTAAATTGGAAGGTATCAATTCGATAATAGCGTTGGTGTAATAAAAGAGAAGATAAAGAAGAAAAAGAGAACGCCGGAAGCACGCTCGCTTACTTCCGGTTCCTTGAAGGCGCCGATAGCTAAAGGCAGTACACGTTGTCTTCCACGAAACAATAGTCTTGTTCTCGTCAATTCTCGTTCAAATCTCGTTCAAATCTCGTTCTATTTTTTTTTCAGCAATGTGCAGCTCATTCTCTAAACTCATACTAATTACACCTGGGATTCACGGTTCAGAAGTTTTATTTATATGCTAAACTAAATCTACCGTTTTATTTACATAGAAGAAAGCTGCATTGATTAGTAATTTGAGTTGAATTTCTCGGAATATCTCTACAAAATTAGAAGTTTTCTTTTTAAATTGAAAACCAAAGTTCCTATGTATAAAACTATGTTTTAAAATAATATATTTTCAGAATAGACGTTAGGGAGGTGACGGTGGTTTAGTGGATAACAACACGGACTGATAGACCTGGGTGTTCCAAGTTCGAACCCAGTCGGTTCCACATATCACTTTCACTTCTCGTGGTCATTCCCGTAAGTACCCGCTGTATTTTCAGAAAGATTTCTAACCAGAAAAACATCGGAAAACTAATGCCAACACCAGAATCATTTGATTCACACGAAAGAAGAAGAATAGTCCTTAAATTTTAAATATTTATTTCACTTGATTTTTTTAAAATTAATCCCCAAATTTATTAAATAGAACATAAATTGTAATAAACACACCATTTTATAATTCCCAGTCTTAACTAATAAAACAAGATCTTTTAGACAAAATTCGGTTTTATTCATCAACATAGTCTTTTTTAGGCTGATACACTGATTCCAACTCCTCTCTCACACTTCGAAGCTGTTTTTGTAGAACTATTTGTATTTGGCGTCAAAATACGCCCCAGTTTCCGATATAACTTCTTCAATGGAGCCAGATCTCTTTCCCTGGACATTTATTCTGAGGTATGCAAAGACATCTGGGTCAGATTTAGAGAATAGGTTTCGTGCGGCAGCAATTCGAAGTGAAATTCATGAAGTCTTGGCATCTTTGCTATCGGCGTCTGACACGGTGCATTGTCTTGGTGAAAGAGCATTTTTCTTCTTCAGTTTTTGGCGATTTCTTCCTTCAAACACACCAATATATGCTTTATAATATTCGCTTTGATGATTCTTCCTTTCTCGATGTAACCCATGAACAAAATACATTGCGCATTCCAAAATAGGGTTGCCAAAACCATGTCTACTCGCTTTTCCTTTTGGCTAAAATCAAAGTGTAGTATCTGTTCCGATGGATACTGCACCACATAGACTGGTATTGTCTTGGCCTTCGGGGCTTGATTTACGCCGGTCTATGGGTCTGTACTGTGCAGTTCTAGGTCTACCCTCCCAGGCTTAGCCTCCCCTCTTTGGGGAGGAGTAAGTTTATCGCTTACTGCCTGAGGCGCCCCTACCGCAGAATGCCGACGGGGCTGCCCAGGCAATTTTGAAACCCCACTTTCCCAACCCTACCTTAGGGCACATCTTACTTGCGGGAGTAAGATAAAAACTGGCCTTGTGCCTAACTCCTGGAGAGGAGTAAATAAATACTCATGTTCCCGTCTTTAGTCCCTTTGGAAAGGGTTTCACCTGCTGCTGTCTTTTCAAGTTTCTCCCGATTTGACTTCAAAGTGGAATGGTGGGTCTAGGTTTCAGCCATTGTTTCATTTTTGTTGCGTTTAAACAGTTGCAAACAACGTTCTCAATCGTCGACACGTTAAATTTTTTGATCGACCAAACTCGGCACCCACTTTAAGCACAACATTCTCATTGACAAATGTTCATGAAAAATGGCTAATACATTGGCTTCAGATATCCCCAACTTCTCTGCTATGCCACACAACTTCGATTTACGATTGGCCAAATCGAGTTTCTGGACTTATTTCAGGTTTTCCTGGACAACTGGCGATTTTGAGCAACTTTACACTTCAGCATTACTTGTGTGTTTACGACCGCGCTTAAAGTCAGCATACCAGTTTTAAACAATTTTTTTAGCAATGACCTGGGTTCACAAAGAAGAGGGTGTAAAAAGGAATTCAAACAAATTGGTAACTGAAAATATAACACTATCTCCTTGTTGGGTATCTATGAATTTCTCTGGAGCCCTCTAACTCTATGTTGATTCAACCACGTTCTAACAGTTCTTAATACCTCCGTGTGTATTAAAAAAAAGGATGACTCTCTTCCTTCAGCGAAGTCATCTAATTTATAACACGTGTGTCTGTACATAATTGTTACCACATATTGGCTAGTGCACCAACCACTAGTCCCTCACTCTTTGGTAGGGTGCAAAACTAAGTATCACACTTAATAGGTCCTGCACTGTCTGCAAAGCTCCGCCCACTGTTCCATCCCCGCAGTATTGCATCTTTGTCCTTGTTTTAAAAGTACTCACAAGGAATGTGCTTCGACGAACATACTTCACTTTTACTTCCTCAACGTAAATAATTCCCTCCCACCCGACACGCAGCAAAATCCAACCCCTTCACTATAGTGGTCTCCTAGATTCCAAAAAATGTTCTATTCTAATAGCTTCTTTCCTCAAACCGCTTGCCTTTGGAATTGACACTGCTTTCTGTTTCCGCGACTGAACCAATAAGCAGAAATTTAAATGTAATGTGAACAAATATCTTGCTTCATAACTGCCAACTTAAGCTACCCCGTATCAATCTGGACGCTAATTTAGGTTTCCTCTTTCGTCTCAATGGTAATATGCCTTGTTTGGTGTTAATGAAAGTTTTAAAAATGTTTAGTTAATGTAGTTTAATATTTTATTCAAAATTTATTAAATAATGGTATTCCATTATGACTATTCTTTTTCTTCCGTTTTAGCGTGGTTTACGTTTAACTAAAAATAGTAAATAAATATATATATAATTAATATAAGGTATTGCAACATTAGCTAATTCAAAGACAATAAGTACTTTGTTGTATATACGAAAAGAGAAACGCCGGAAGAACATTCTCTTACTTCCGGTTTCTTGAAGGCGACGATAGCTAAAAACAGGTGCATTGTATGCCAACAAACAATTGTCTCGTTCTCGTCAATTCTCGTTGAAATCTCGTTTTGTTTTGTTCTGTTTGTTTTTTTATCAATTTCAGATTATAATCTATACTCCCACTAATTACAGCTAGGATTCCAGATACAGAAGTGTTATTTAAATGTTAAAATGAATCTACCTGTTCTTTTTCTTTAATAGAAGAAAGGTGTATTGTTGATGGGTTTGCATGAATTTCCCAGAATAGCTCTAGATAATAGCAATTGTTTGTGTTTTAATTGAAAAATAGCTCACGAATGTACAGAAAAAAAACATCAGAGATATTTTCAAAGTAGGATTTAAATTTTATATACTAGAATTATGGGCCCGACGGGCGTAAATTATACTCTATATTAAATATTAAATGTTAAATTGTTTTTAACGTCAATGCGTAGTTAAAGAAAAGAAATTGTTTAGAAATATCTGAATAATTACCAACGCTATTGATAATGTTTACTTATTTATTTATTTAATCATCACTTATGTTTTGATTCATGTTTTGAAACATGACGTAAATTATAAATCTATGACGTCACTCCAATGCTATAATTATATCATTATGGCAATGTTATAAACTCTATTTATAAGAAAATCAAAATAGTTAAATTAGTAGAACCTCAGACTAAAGACAATCGCCGCTAACCCCAACGTTGTGTGTGCCGTGGATTTCTTCTGTTCGTCTTCATCTTTCGTTCTGGCCATGTCGTCTATTCCACTGACGAATCGTCGAGGGCACACCACTGGTTTACAAGTTTGTAAAGCAAAGCAACGCAACTCACAAGAAAGAACACAATATATATCTCAATCAAATTGTAAATCTCTCAATACATCCGTTATGTGACGTCATAACACAAGAGCCAAATAAATCGTGCGTTCTGATTGCTTATTAAAAGAATGAGAGCAGTTCAAATGGAGAATAAGTCACGATAAAACAATGAAAGATAATATACATGTGAACGTGTTGAACTAAGGGAAAAAAGGAAATATAAACAAGGTGAGAAAGAGAGTGTGAATAATTAATGACCCTCACTGACTCGACCTCTTTCTCCCTCTCTTTATAGTTATCTAGTCAAATCGAATTTTTCTTATTCTGCTTAACTTTAACCAAGATGTAGATTCCGTTATCTTTTATCTATCTACCCTTATGATTCTTATATCTTAACGATTTGTAGTTTAAGCTTTTTTTTAATTACAATATTTTTGGCATAGTTTCAATACATTATGCATAGCTCCTGGAACCCTGGGGGGGTCTGACGCCGTCACAGAAAAAGGCCCACATAAAAGCAACAGCAAACTCACAAGATAAACACTGGTTTACAAGTTTATAAAGCAAAGCAACGCGACTCACAAGAAAAACACAAACTCAAATACATTATGCATAGCTCCTGGAGACCTGGAGGAGTGTGTGACGCCGTCACAGAAAGAAGCCCACATACTTTAACGTCCACATGTTAGTTAAGTTTCAGTTTATCAGCCAAGACCCAACTGAGAATATTCGTCTATCGAGGCCCTCACTGTCGTCGCTCGTCAGCCCATCTCGTTAAATGCTCGTCCACTCCGAGCTGCTCTCACCAACGTTGAGTCTAATCCGACTCTCTTCTTTATGAGTCGCCAACTCATGAACTGTCTCGTAAATTAACGTACTGTCTCAGTCACCGGCAAGCCCTCGCCTCCGAACAATACAAACTGTCCACTCCCGCTTTTGCGTACTTTGATGAGTCTGTTGCTATCATTGTCTTTCAACCCATCTTACCCCCGACGTCTACCCCTGACGGTGAATCATTCTTCATCACCGTTCAGGGCTTCGCCCTCCCCGTAGTCCATAATAGCACATCCGGGTAAGTAAACAGTTCCCATCGTATTATTAGTTACTATCGACTGCAGTCGAAACTTTGTGAGAATTATAACCAAAATGAGAATAGTAGTCCGAATAATTCAATAATACAATTTTATATAAATAGAGATTCTGTCTGTCTGTCTGTCTGTCACAATTTTTCCGACAGTCACATTTTTTGTAAACATAATTAATACATTGGGGAATTTGTCTCATTTCAAAATATCAGAGATATTAACTAATTTAAGAAATGGAAAATATTGCATTAATAGTAAATAACCTTTGACCTATATGTCAATTGACTGTTCCTGAGAAATAGATTTTGCTTATAATAAAAGTTCTACTCGATATTTTTTCCTACTTTTTGGTAACGATACTTATTTAAATCTGCTACATAAGTATATACTGTTTTTTTTGTGGTATTGATAATTTAATCCGGACGCTTCTCTGCACAAGCACCCAAAATACAAATAAGTATATTGTAAACAAGTCTTCTCCCTCAACTATACTTGTGGTTCCCTAGTTGGAGAATTCAGAGTTCGGTAGCGCCTACTTTTGTCACTCTGGCCGAGACGACGCAGTCCAAAGACCTGCGCGTTGTGGTTGACTCCACCTTTATTTTCTACTGCACAATTCACTTAGCCAACATATCATACCTACGCTGAGCTCTTTCTAATCTACCGCCCCATTTGACACCATAACAGCCCACATCTTCCTCTCGCGATACGTGTTTCTAGTAGGACCCTTCCATAATCTGGCGCACAGGTTTGATTTCAGCATCTCGTCTGGACTATCTAGAACTTGGAGCGAGTTCAGATGATGACGACACGAAGAGTCCATGTGCTTAACAAGAAGTCTTACAGACAACGAGTAGAGTCCGTCAACCTGTAGTCGCTGGAGCGTAGGAAGGTGCGTGTCGACCTTACCCTCGTCTGTTACATCATGTGTAAAAAAATACAATATGGCGTCTGACCTCTTTTTCATATCACATAGTTCGCGAGGTCTTATTTACTATCTTTTAGCCTCTTTTTCACAGAAGATACGTTGCTAGTCTTTCTCTACTCTATCATTATTTACATGGCAGATACTCGACTGTGTTTCAATCTATGGCCCTCCTTGTAAAACATTCACAACGAAATCTTGTCTAGCTACAACCATAGTCAATAATTCCTTTTTCTTCCTCTGTGTACCTTGAACTAAGCTCATCCCCCTTGCCGAAACTCTCCCGCCAGGATATAACAACTGGGCAAAATGGTAGTGTCTGAACCGGCTCCGCTCAGGTATTGGCCGTTCCAACCTTAATGTGTGTATAGTTTTTTCTTTTTATAATTCTATATATATATGTATATATATATATATATATATATATATATATATATATATATATATATATATATATATATATATATATATATATATGTGTGAAAAATGTATAAGGAAAACCAATAGAATATTTATGCATTCATCAACGTTTCATCCTTATTGACAGACTTCCTCAGTATGACATGTTTGAAGAAAAAATCATACACGTACAAATATTTTTGCCAGCAGGCTCAGAGCTTGCGGCCGATATTAGCAAGAAAGTCAAAATATGAGAAACAATTAGATGGTGGCAGTGGTAGCAATACAGGTATAGTATTATTAGGAAGTAGGAGACGTGAATATAGTTAAAATGAAAACAGTAGGAGGTGAGCCGTGGTTTAACCGGAATTAAGTTAAATTTTGAAGGGGGTGCGAAATGCTATTTGAATCAATTCATTAATTTATTTTGAAAGAGAAAACAAAAACGTCGGGGTCAAAGATTGTCTGGGTTATTTGTTAGGAGAGTGTAGGTGGTTAAGGGGGATTAGGCAGAGGGAGGGGGCGAGCAAAACATGGGCAGGGCTAGGTAGGGTGTTCACATATAACATCCCTATACATAAGAACATACAAACACATATTCACGTTCACATATACATACATAAACATATAGGTGTGAAAAGTCTTTGACCCGTTATGAAACCAGAAAAGAAAAAAGGAAAAAAAGGGGGGATATGATTTTTTTGCGACGTATGCAGGTTAGACGTTAAAAACAAAACGCTATGTGAAGAAACAAAGTATGGCTCTGTTTATATTGTAAGATGGGTCTAAATCCCTAAGTGGATGGAAAATGTAAGGCTGTTACGAAAAAAGGGAAAGAACTGAAATATTATCTATTTATTTATATATTTATGTGTGAATGTTTCAATTTATTTATGATTGAAATAATTATTTATTCACCATTTACTATTTATTAAGTATTAGAATATGTATAAGCGTATAAGCACATGCAAAACAATATGCACATATGTATACGTAAACACATGAATACAGGTGTATGTGTAAGAGAATGAAGAGTGGAAAAAATGAATACTGGACGAGTCCATTGTGAGTGGAACGTCGAGCAAGAAAGAATTCGACTTGATAACTGTTAAAAAATAAAAGGTTCCGTAACAGTTATCAAGTCGATAACTTTCTTTCTCGACGTTTCACTCACAATGGACTCGTCCACGATTCATTTGTTCCACGTTTCATAATCTATCTATCTATCTATCTATCTATCTATCTATCTATCTATCTATCTATCTATCTCTCTCTCTCTCTCTCTCTCTCTCTCTCTCTATATATATATATATATATATATATTCATCTATCTATCTATCGTTCTCTCTCTCTCTCTGTCTCTCTCTCTCTCTGTCTCTCTCTCTCTCTCTCTATATATATATATTCCTCTATCTATCTATCTATCTATTCCTCTATCTATCTATTTATCCATCTATCTATTTATCTATCTATCTATCTATCTATCTATAAATCTCTCTCGCTCTCTCGCTCTCTCTCTCTCTCTATCTATCTATCTATCTCTCCCTCTCTCTCTCTCTCTATATATATATATTCCTCTATCTATCTATCTATCTATCTATCTATTCCTCTATCTATCTATTTATCCATCTATCTATCTATCTATCTATCTATATATCTATCTATAAATCTCTCTCGCTCTCTCTCTCTATCTATTTCTCTCTCTCTCTCTCTCTCTCTCTATATATATATATATATATATATATTCCTCTATCTATCTATCTATCTATCTATCTATCTATCTCTACATTGTGACAAACGAAGGTCTTTATAATGTCATTGTCACGCATGTTTCTTTCCGTTTGTCTTACGTTTTTGTGACAATCTTTTCTTCATTAATTCCTTTCTTTGTGCCTTTCGTGCAATCCTCTACAATGACTATAATTACCTTCCCCCTCCCCAACCAGTGTTTTCATTTTTGGTTACATCATGCCCCTACCCACCCCCACCATACACACCGTAATCACCAGTCCTTCTTTCAGTCATTTTATTTGTCCTTTGCTTTTTTTCTTAAATGTTGGTTACTTTTATTTTAATAACAGTTAAGAGTTGCCTCCCTTGATGACACCGCTCTTCAATGCAACTTGTTTAATCTTTATCTTTATTACAGGTTTCTTTTTCTTGTTTTTTTTGTTTTTTTTTTCATATTATTCGCTTTAACATCCGCCGTGCAAATCGAATGAAAGTAGGATTTTTAACTGAAAAAGAGAGAGGTTTCGTGACATATTTGGGAGAACGTCCTTTTTGTCTTTTTTTTTTTTTTTTTTTTGCTTTCCTGATGATTATTGCATCTAGAAAGGAAAATTCTGCAAACTTCCATTTTATTTTTTCGCTTTGTTTTTCGAAATAAAAGAGTCGAGCAAACACGAGCAGAAAGAAAAGGCAACCACCCTTAGTCACCTTAACTGTTTTTAAAACGCTCGCACGCCGTACCGAGACGTACCGAAACGCGCTCATCTTTCGTACTTAGTACAGTTCGGTTTTTGTACCCACCTTTCATTGTATCATTAGCGCCTACAAGCAGGTTCACTCTAGTAAACTGTCTCACGAGAAAGTGTTCTTTTAGCGAACATTCGACACAGAAATACCCTAAGCATTTTAATGCAATCAAACACACTTATTCACTTAAAAACATTTATATCTAACATACGAAACGACCCGGTAACTGTAAGATCAATTTATTTATCTTGCTCCCACAAGGTAAGATGTGACACAAGGTCGGGAAAGTGGGATTTGAAAAGCCAGTGTCCGAGAAAGTGAGCACTCTAGCCTACAAAAAAATGCCTGGGCAGCCCCGTCGGTATTCTATGGTAGGGGCGCCTCAGGCAGTAAGCAATAAACTAACTCCTTCTCAAAGGGTGAGAAGGCAAAGCCTGGGAGGGTGGACCTCTTAGAACTGCACAGGACAAACCCATAGACCGGCGTAAATCAAGCCCCGAAGGCCAAGACGATACCGATCTATAGCGTGTAGTATCCATCGGAACAGATACTACACTTTAAACCTGTTTTTATAAGGATTACAAAGTTAAAGGATTTCACTAAGTCAGAATACATTGCGATGTCATAACAGTAACTTTCTCTATTCCGACATCACAAGTCAAAATACCTTGTGTTGTCATGATAAATCCTCTTTCTTTGCAACCTCTGAAACCTGAACCTAAACTTACTTATTCGCTTCAAAACAGACATATATGGCCAACTAGCTACTACGCCCACTGTGACCCGTTGGTTCAGTATTTATTTGATTTTTTAATATATATTCTCTTAACTTAGATGTTTTGTTGACAATTCTATTTTAATAATGATTACATGTCAAAGGATTTCACAAAATAAGAATACATTGTGATGTCATGATAAACTCTATTTCTCTTCATCATCTCTCTCTTTCCTCCCTCCCTCACTTTTAATTGTGTCTGTCGTTAACTGTAATTAAACATGAAACTTTAATATAAACTTACGTATTCACTTGAAAACAGATATCTATGACATACTAGATACTAAGCCATGCGTGACCAGTTGGTCCAGTATTTATAATATTTTTAAAGATATAATCTTTTACCTATGGTATTTGTTGATTATCATGTTATTATAAGGAATGAAAGTCAAAGGATTTTTCAAATTCAGACTACATTGCGATGTCATAATAAACACTTTCTTCCTCCTCCCTCTCTTCCTCCTCTTTATCTCCTTCTCGTTCTGTACTCTCTCTCGCTCTCTCTTCTTTCCCCTCTCTCTTTCAATCATTCAAATAAATAGATTATAACTCAAAAAATTTCACAAAGTCAAAATATATTGCGATGCTATAACTAACTTTTTTTCTCTCCCGACATCCCAAGTCACAGTACATTGTGATGTCATAATAAACACTCTTTCTCTTAAACATCTAAAACTTTAACATAAACTAACTTATTCACCTAAAAACCTACGAGATACTAAGGCCCCCGTAAACTGTTCTGTATTTATCATATTATTTAATCGATAACCTCATAAGTTTGATATTTGTTGATATTCATGTAATTAGTAGGATTAAAAGTCAAATGACTTCCAAATACAGACTACATTGTGATAACATAATATACACTCTCTTTCCCCTTCATCTCTTTCTTTCTCTTTCTACCCCTCTCGTTTTATACTCTCTCTCTCTCTTCTCTTTTCTATTTTCTCTCTCTCTCTCAATCATTTACATAATTCTATTATAATTTAAAGGATTTCACTAAGTTTGAATACATTGCGATGTCATAATAGGCCTTTTTTTCTATTCACCCTCTCTCTCTCTCTCTTTCTCTCTCTTTCTCTCTCTTCTCTGCCCTCTCTCTCTCTCTCAATCATTTACATAATTCTATTATGATTTAAAGGATTTCACTAAGTTTGAATACATTGCGATGTCATAATAGGCCTTTTTTCTATTCACCCTCTCTCTCTCTTTCTCTCTCTTTCTCTCTCTTCTCTGCCCTCTCTCTCTCTCTCTCAATTATTTACATAATTCTATTATAACTCAAAGGATTTCACTAAGTCTGAATACATAGCGATGTCATAATAGGCCTTCTTTCTATTCCTATTCTCTCTCTCTCTATCTATCTATCTCTCTCCCTTTATCTTACTACTCTTCTCTATATTATATGATGGGAGACATCATCCTTTAGTGACATCATCTTGTCGATGACATCATCAAGTTACAACAGGAACAAGCAAAGTAAGATTTAAAAAAAATACATAGGATCCACAGAGTGTTAGTATATCGATCGATATTGAGTTTTTCATTCACTTTATTTCGTAGTTACAAAGAATCAATCTTATATGAATAGGAATTGTATCAGTCCGTCAGTCATATTTTTTTAAACTCAATACATACATTGCGGAAATTGTTCAATTTCGAAATATCATAGGTCTTAACTACTTTTAGAATTTTAAAAATATGATATTAATATTAACTAAGATTCTAACAAGTAAAGCGGAAGCCATAACCGGAAATCGAAATCGAAACCTTGAGATCTTCACTCCGAGGTTCTACCAACTGATCTTTTTTTACTTACTTATAAATTTAGCTTAAAACATTTTGTCAGTCTGTCGGTTTGTCCGTCTGTCAGAATTTTTTTAAACATTGCAGAAATTGTTCAATTTCGAAATATCAGAGATCTTAACTACTTTTAGAATTTTAAAATATTATATTAATATTAACTAAAAAGAAATCCTAACAAATAAAGCCATGACCGGAAATCGAAATCGAAACCATGAGATCTTCAGTCCGAGGTTCTACCAACTGATCTTTTTGTACTTTTTTATAAATTTAGCTTAAAACATTAACTTCTCAACATAATTATAGCTTTGGCGTGACATCATATATTTCTGATTTACATCCTCTTTCAAAACATTATTTTAAACATAAGCGATTATAAAAAATTTTTTTTTTTAAATGAATGGGTAAACATTATCAATACCGTTGAACATTATTTTGATAGTCTGAAACATTTTATTTTGTTTTAACTACGGATTATATATAGTTCTTTCACATTTATATAATCCGCTCAGCTAAATTTTAAACACCAGCAACAAATATGCGAGTGGAGAGAGCATATATTTGTTAGCGTTAGAAGTAAGAAAAGTAAGCTATTGTGTCAGGAAGTTACGTGACTGGCAGGAAGTTCAGAGTGACACGTAGTGAAGAAGATTATGAAATCTTTCTCTTTGGCTATAAGTCTGAACAGATACTGATTTATTGTTCGAATGTCTATCTTCGCCCCCCCCCCCCGGAGAATCAGGTGAGGAGAAGTTTATGTAATACTATTTCTAATACTAATTCTGTAATATACTGTATGTTCTGTCTAGCCTAGAATAAGTCCCATAGATTTATCTCCCTTTGTCGGCCCTCCTTCTTGTAAGGGATTTTTTGCCCCGACACCGGGTGAGCGGCTTTCTGGAGTTCTGTCCCCTATCTCCTAGCTGCTTAGTCTCGGGCCTACATGGAGGAATTTCTATCCACTTTAATATCCCGATATTTTAAGCATCTACGGTATGAAACGCTACCTGCCTTCTCCTTCAAAATAGAATTAAATAGCATGAGTATTATTTTCTTTTGTACACTTCTTTCATCCAAGCGAACTTTATTCACTCTTTCTCACCACGTGTGAGTCTCCATTTTACCTTACATTTGTAACTTGTGTATCTCTCTTGTCTCGTATTATGTTTATGGTCCTTATATTTTCTATTCTACAATTTATTTGCTTATGGCGATCTTCGGGATTGTAGTAAACTCCGCGTTTCGTGCCTCGTTGTCATTTTTGTATTCGCATTTTTCTGAGAAAATGTTTTTTTTTGTTTCTTTTCCGTTTTTAGCTTTTTTCGATGAACAATAAAACCTGGGATTAAACTACACTATACCTCAGTGTCTTCTTTGTCGATTAGAGTTTAGACTAGCTGTCCGACGGTTACACCCAGCCCTAGAACAGCATACTGTATGTAATATGTTTGTATTAGTAAAAACTAAATTAATCTGAACAAAGAAAATAGAAAGTGACACAGAGCAAATACAGTTGTTGTTTTTGTTTTTTTCATTTCTATGAGTACGGCTGTTAACAACAGATATATATATATATATATATATATATATATATATATATATATTTATATATATATATATTTATTTTTAAATTTTTTTATGTTTTTTCTTTATTTTTTCATTTTATTTATTTTTAATTTTATTTTTATATATTTTTTATTTTTCTATATTTTATTGTTTATTTTTATTTTTATTTTTATTATTTATTGTTTTATTATTTTTTTTCTTCCTTTATTTTATTTTACCCTACTATACTTCCTTTTATTTTATTTTTATATACTTTTGTTTCTTATTTATTTAAAATTCTATTAATTTTTATATTATTATTTTTTATAGTTTTTTCTTTCTTTTTTATTGTATATTTTATTTTTTATTTTTATCTCTTATCCTTTCTTTTCCTTTATATATTCTATTATTAGTTTTATATTTTACATTATATTTTACTTTATTTTATTCCTTATTTTATTTTTATTTTTATTTTCATTTTATCCTTATAATTTTGATAATGTTTATAATGTCTTTTTATCATTATTATTATCGGTTTATCTTCATATTCTTATTTTATATTTGTAAATTATTCCTTTTTCTAATATTTGTCCCTGCATCTCCTCCTGTCAATATATGTTCTACTAAGACGAACTTGTTATTTTCTTCCTTTAATTTTCTCTAAGATGTGCTGCTAAAGGCGCTGATGAAGTCGTTCTGGAGTGGCGTTGTAAAAAAAAATTTAATTGAAAAATTAAAAGAATAAAAATTAAAGTATTTCCAGAATGTTTTGGAAACGGCCGTACGCCATACTAAACTTGTTGTTCTAATTCTTTGAACAATTGGAATGTTCTGATCCATTAAATCATCTTATATATATATATAGTCTCGGAAGTTCTTTTAACCTTCAAAACTGAAAAAAAAAAAAATTTGTTAAAAGATGTTAGTCTAGTAAGTCAATCAATCTACTGCAATCACTATATTAGTTAACTTCCAAGAATATACTCTAATATAAATATATTTTTATATATGTTTTTATATATAAGGGATCGTCAGTTGTTTACCATGAAAACTGTTTCGGGATTTTAAAAACAAAACAGTATTTCTTTATCATGGCATCCCAGCAGTGTTGATCAGACACCACCTCCCTATTTAATAATTATTTTTTAATTTAAAAAGTTTACAAATATTTGATTTTATTATGCCTCCAGATTTGTTTTTCTAAAGTATTAAAATATAGTTTCTCCTAACCTGTGTTGTTCCTTTCAATATATATATATATATATATATATATATATATATATATATATATATATATATATATATATATATATATTAATTCTACAGAGATACGTCACAACTGATTGAGCTGATTACCTACGACGTGTCAACAAGCCTTAAGATGTTTACGAGCCGACCAAGATAATCTGCTGAAGACAAAGAATCGGTTGTCTGTAGTGCTACAACACCTCTCAGAATAAAAGACCGTTCAAATGCCGACTGAACTTTGCTGTGCGGGTCAATGTTCATCTAGAATCAGAACGTCGTAAGAAAGATGGCTCAATTGTCTTTGTTAGCAGCTTCTGCAACCAAACTGATACCAAGCCTTTATCTTGCCTGTGGGTTATGATCAGAGTGTAGAATATGTTCAGTCTGAAGTGGATAATCTACTAAGGCATTGATTTTTTTATTTCTGAAAGAGATGTGTTGAATGGCTGTCGGTTGACGCGATCTTCTTCGCAGAGAAGTGCATCCGGGCTTATATAGTTTTTCTTACCATCTGCATCATGTCCTAATGAGGAACGGGATTTACCCCTTCATTAAAAACCGACCTTGTGTCAAACTTTGCCCTCGTAAAGAAGCAAATAAGTAGATTCAAGCTTTTAGTTCTATCTGCGGAGCCGAAAGAGGTGTCCAAATGATCGAAAATTTCAGGATACTGATTGTCCAATCTTGAGAGTCCGATCCGGTCCCATGATTCTACCCGGTCATGGCTGACACAACAATATATCACAGTAGATGAAATCTATGATTCAGCTTTCAAATGCATACAGCTTCTCGAGTTTGACATACAGATTCCCTATCTCGGTCGAAACGTTGTAAAAATAACACCCAAGATGAGAATAGTAGTCCGAATAATCTAATTAATTAAAATTAAGGAACATTTTTATTAAGGTGTGCTGACGATACCTTTTTCCCAATATAAAGCGTTTTGTATAATAACAAAAAGGGATCTATTTAGTAACAAGCAAGGTTCACTGCTGACGTTCTGACTGTAATGTCGCATAGGATCAGTGAATCTTCCCCGGTGGTCTTCAACTCTAATGTCACCAAATACTTGTCATAAACAGTCCTCTTCGTCATTCAAATGACACTCCATCTATCTCATTAATCCTTATCCTCGAGTGACCTTTAGCCTTGTTTAAAGATTACACATAAGCAAGCAAAAAATGATGAAGGGATTATTCCAATTCATTTGCAAAAGCAAGAAGTCAAAGAGTTGATTTTACTATTAATACACCAGTTCCTAAACAAATATTTTCACTTTAATTGTCCGTCTTTATATAAAATGAAGTGTATTTATTCGTGCCAGAAAAAAAAAAACAAGAATTACAATTATTGTTCTCAAGAATGAAAATGTACGCTTCATTACCTTTCCACGTGGCCCGCTCTCTGACAACTTTGCTGGGTGTTTCCTTTAAGATAGATAGTTGGAAGTTAGAGAAAATGAAGCCGGGCGACTGGTTGTCAACGTCGATAAGGATCACGACGCTGGTGGTGGGGCACTTTTTGCTGTTAAATCCGACGAAATGAAGAGTGGTTGTAAATTCGCAGCGCCTCCCTGCGGGCAGATTGCCCAAGTGACCAAGAGGAGACAATCGTAAGCGGAGTAATTGAGGGCGCTCCATGTACGCGTTGGGCACATACGGTGTGTGAAATTAATTTCTGATCCTGGCATTGTGTCACTATCACTTAATATTAGAGGGGGCTAAATTGACCAGCGAAAGTCACTTAATCAACTATTAATGTGGATGGGCGCGGGGTGAGGTGGCGGTACTGGCTGCAAGAAGAGAACGGGACGAGGAAAGAAAGGGGAAGGATATGGTGGCGTCGGACTCTGACGAAGAGAGTGTTATAGAGGATGGGGGAATCGTTGCTGAAGACGAAGTGTCGATGCCGTTTGTCTTAAGGACGTGACGATTTCGCATCGCAGAAGCGACGAAAGGGTAGGGGGATACAATTAAATAAACAACCTGGGAGAAGGGGCTGAAGATGTGTAAGATTTCGGGGTGGGGCTGCGACAATAAGGGCATTAGACAGTTGGGGATGGGAACAGCTTTTGGGCAACTAAATGGACAGTATGTTTACAGATACAAAGGAGAAGTCGATAAAGAAGATAGCGAAACGTCAGATTAAAGGGAGGTAACCCGATACATAGATCTATTTATATGAAGTTATATATGTGTGAATATGCTTATATATATATATTAGAGGATTCACTCTAAAACCAATTTGTCGATCATTATGAATTATGGGAACACATCTGCTGGGCGTAAGGTTTGGTAATGTAAGCTATGTTTAGTTTAATTTAGTTTTATGTAGAGAAGGTAAAAAGACGGTGAAAATTTAGATACCTCCGACTTTTTAAAAAACCTTAACAATAGATATTAGACAAACAATGAATTAATATTCCACAAATGTCAGTTCCTTTGGAGTATTTTAAAATTCAAATATTTCAGATTTGCATTAAATTTGATCCATAGTCATTAGACACCAATTAACCAAGAGTCTATAAATTTCAATTTCTTCGTAAGACCCCTTTTTTTTCTTTTTTTTAAACATAGTTCACCCCAAACAACGCAGACCGCCACTGTAGACGTAAGGGGGTACTGAGAAAAAGGGTGAGAGTTTTTTTTTAGGGGAGGGGAATCAACCTAAATTGGGAGCTGTGCAGCGAGATGTCTGTTTACATTAGTTTTAAATTTCTGAATATCCGTACCGTCAGGAAAACAGGGAGCAGGAAGGGTGTTCCAGAGTCCAGCAGCACGAGGAAATAAGCTTTTGGAGTGGAAAGCGCTTCGGCATCTGGGGACCTCCACAGTGAATGGATCGGGAAATGGCAGATTGTCGGGTTGGTCTATTGAATTTGCATCGTGGGGGAACCAGAGCAGCAAGTTCACCAGAGCACAATCCATTGTAGTACTTGTAAAACAGGCACAAGGAAGCAAAATTGCGGCGATGGGACAGAGGCTGGAGCTTGGTAGACAGTGTTGGACCTATCAAGTTAGCAACTCTTTTTTGGACCTTGTCTAAAAGGGAGAGACTAGTGGATGATGCACCAGCCCATACGTGGCAAATACTCCATACATAGATAATGTCAGGTGTGAGAAGCTTACTAGCACGGTAGATGGAGCCCACCTTTTTCGCAGCAGTCCTGGCAATATATTCAATGTATTTGTTCCAATTCATGTTATCTGTGAAAGTTAGGCCGAGGAGTTTTAATGATGAACTCTCAGGTAGGGTGTTATTTGCCAGGACAATCAGTGGTTGAAGAGGTTTCTTGTAGTTATTGAAGGAAGGTAGCTTTGTCTTTGCGACATTAAAAGTTACCATCCATTTTTGACCCCAATCCACTACAGACTAGATGTCATTTTCTAAGGATTCGGTCATTACCTCAGATATGTGGGCGTCGGCTTTGCCCACATGACGAGAGTAGAGTGCGGTGTAGTTAGTAAATATTCCTATTACAGTTTCAATTACATCAGGGAGGTTATTTATGAAAATCAGGAATGTATTGGTCCTAGGATAGATCCCTTGGGTACACCAGCATTTATGTCATGCTGCTTAGATGATCGGCCATTGAGTACAACCTGGATCTTTCTTTTTGCTAGGAAGGATTTAATTATATTACATATTTGTCCAGTAATAACATATGAGTGCAGTTTTAGGAGAATCCCTTAATGTCAGACCTTGTCAAAAGCCTTGGATATATCAAGCTTCACCTGCCTTGTTCAGTGTATGATATATGCGTTCAGCGATGACCGTTCGGATATCTGCGGTAGATCGTGCTTGTCTAAATCCGTATTGATGATCAGAAAGAAGTTTAGCATTAGCTAGGTGCCGGAAAACTCATCTATAAATGTGAGATATGTTCTAGAATCTAAATAGTGTAAAGGATTTTAATCAAAATTGGAATAAATATTCTAGATTCAAACGTAGGTTTAATATCATTGTATCTTGATTTTAACCTTTGGGTGACGTTGTCGAAACACTCAGCTCTTTTTAGAATCAGTTAATCTTAGCTGGTCTGTTCTCATTATACTGGTGCGTCGGTGCTGTCGGCATCATCATCATCATCATCATCATCATCAGCAGCAGCAGCAGCAGCAGCAGCAGCAGCAGCATCATCATCATCATCAGCAGCAGCAGCAGCACCATCATCATCATCATCAGCAGCAGCAGCATCATCATCATCAGCAGCAGCAGCATCATCATCATCATCATCATCAGCAGCAGCAGCAGCAGCAGCAGCATCAGCATCAGCAGCAGCAGCATCACCATCATCATCATCATCATCATCATCATCATCAGAAGCATCATCAGAAGCATCATCATCATCATCATCATCGTAGTGGGCCACATTTCATCATCACCATCACCATCGTCTAGGTCGTGTTTCGCTACCAGAGTAAGGTACTTGCTTGGCAGTTCATCAGGGGAGATATAAAACCTCAAATATGGACCTCAACAACTTACAATGCTCATATATATATATATATATATATATATATATATATATATATAATAAAATATTTTTCAAATATTAAAAGGCATTTTTAAATGAAATACAAATTTGTTTAAAAAATCGATAGAGTGTTTAGATTTATTTATTTTTGTATATAAAACATAAATATTGGCATCTTATCGCTTTCTTAAACCAATTTGTATGTATATATATATATATATATATATATATATATATAGGATCAAATATAAACCAAAGTAAAAACTTTTAGTAGATGGAACCAATTGTGAAGAGGATTAGCTCAATATACGAGATAGAGCAATTGTAGAGATAGAAGAAAAAAGAGTGATAAATATGCGACGATTGTCCAAATTCACATTCTACAATTTATTTGACTTCTTTTCAACGAAAATTTACCACCCGGACAATCTGCATATATTTTTCACGGAATTTTTCTTTTCATTCACTACGTTTTGTAACAAAAATTCCTTTAATAATAATTTTCATATTTTTCAAATATTTGAACTTTGGTTTTTTCGAAAGCCAACTTATCCATCTGTATTTCCCCTCTGATGATAAGATTCCGATCTTTGAAAAGCCTTGGCTTAAGGAAAGAATAATAAACACTAGTTTATTACTGAATACACCTTGCATTGAACAATGGAAATTTGAAATAAATTTGGACAATTGTCGCATATTTATCACTCTTTTTTCTTCTATCTCTCTATCTCTCTCTCTATATATATATATATATACTCACACCTGCCAGTATCCTATATATCTTCAAAGCCACCATCCGCCATTGCATTGAGTATTCTTGACATATATGGGCAATTTCTTCAACTACTTGCCTCTCTCAGACAGAGTTCTTAGTACGAACTGGATTCGAACTTGGCACACCCAAGTCGTCAGTCCGTGTCGTTAACCACTTAGCCACCGGCACCTCCCAATAAGACGGTATCATAACATATATATATATATACATATATATATATAGTGTGTCAGGTTATATATGAAAAGAAATCATAAAAAAGTGCTCGATTATATAAGAGAGCTAATATAATTTATTTACATACTGTATATTACATATTTCAGCAATGTACCGCGGTTTCATCCAAAAGGGCAGATTTACTAAAGATGTCTAAATCTGCCCTTTTGGATGAAACCGCGGTACATTGCTGAAATATGTAATATACAGTATCTAAATAAATTATATATATATATATATATATATATATATATATATTTTCCCTGGTGATACCAGATCAGGCTGCCCTGTAGCTCCCCGAGACGAAATTCACCTACATTGACGTTTTTTTTTTTTTTTTTTTTTTTTTTTTGTAAAACTTAATTATGTTCTACAAAACCAAAACCAAAAACAACAGCCCCTCTCCCTTTCTCCCTCCCCTTTTTTATTTTATTTTTCCTACCCTACTCCCGGTCCTGGATATGACCTTAAACTACATCCGATGGTGAGATCCGGCTTACGGACTTTGGGGAATGTGGAGCCTCCTCTTAATTACCATTGCTCCCAAGTCCACCCTGACCCGGAGTGGTAGTACCTGTTAGGGTCCCAACTATGGGTTAAATAGAAACAGATTTAACAACCAAACCAAACACCATCAATAAATATTTGAACATATAAAGAACTTGAAGCATAAAAACTTTCACCAAAATGACTGCATTCGGCATTAAATAACCTGAAAAGGGTTGATATGCCGTAAAACAAGACAACCAAACTATATATTTTCCTTCGGATACAAGATTTTTTTGAAATGCTTCTACCATTGCCGTTGAAACTTGATCTACTATTCAAAGCAAAATTATTGTCCATTCAAATAGGAGGCGCTTTCAGGCTTAACGTCCGGAATACTAATTATCCAATTCCCGGACATACAACACTGTGACCTCTGACACGAAAACGTACGATGCCATTGATTGCACTGGTCACATCGATTAGCCAGCTCTTGTCTTGTCTGGTCAGTGAATCGATTGTAAATGTGTTTACATTTCGTACAGCTTTCCCAAATTAACACCTGTCAGGTGATAATCGTTGTTGACCCGGTGCTCCGTGGTTGGAATTCGGCAACGTCATCAGCGATAAGACTTTGAAGCATTGGTTGCGGGCCGACGGGTGAATAGATATTTTAACAGTTTTCACCACCTCTGGCCTTATTCATACGTGTGACGTGAAAAAGACTAATCGAATAGCACTAATTTGTCGTTTCGTGCGTTAGCATTTTTGTAAAAGAGCATCGCTAAAAGAATATCCCCGCCATCGAAAAAGACAAAATGCAAGTTGTGATGAGAGTTTTATTACTTATTCAACAAGATGAAATCAATTTATGTTACTGCCTATTTGCGTTTTACTTATATGTCTGCGTTTTTTTTTTAAATGTTTATAGAAACTGCCCCAGAGAAGGCGTGATGCCATTTGATGGAAGAAGCTAACAAGAACGAAACATGATTATCGTAAAGACAGGAGATGCCTATTTGCCTTAGTCTTGGAAAGACCAACCCTATGGATAGGAGAGAAACGGCCAGCATGAAGAGAGTTCCACCAGCCTGCAGTTCTTGGAAAGAAACTATTTGAATAGGAAGATGTATTACAATGAGGTATCAAAACAGCGAATTTGTAAAGACCACTAGACCAACGTGTTAAACGAGCCGGAACAAAGGAAGCAGGAAAACGATCACAGGATTCTTAAGAAAGCTTGCTATACTAGTATTTATAAAAAAGAATAGTACTAGCAACATCACGTCTGTGTGAGAGAGAGACAGGATCCAGTGGAGGTGTCAGCTAGTACTGGGTTATGTGGTACCAGTAGCATCTTTTATTAAGGTATTTTAATGATTTTATATATATATATATATATATATATATATATATATATATATATATATATATATATATGAGCATTGTCCATTGTTGAGGTCCATATTTTAGGTTTTATATCTCCTCTGATGAACTGTCAAGCAAGTACGTTGCTCTGGTAGCGAAACACGTGTAGGAAACAATGACATCAGAAAATAAATACATAATAAACAAAAAAGATTTTTGCTTTGATGAATCATTTTTTAACATTACAATTGTTCCAAGAATTAGAACATCAAGTCCAGAAGTCCAGTATGGCGTACGATCATTTCCAAAACAGTTTGGAAAGACTTTATTTTATTTTATTTTATTTCATAAATTAATGACCCTAATCCAAAACGTTTCTTCGTTAGCTTTTTTTGTTGTATTATTTTGGTTTTGGTTTTAACTGACAGGAAGGCCAGTTGGACTTGACTTTAGCGTTGTTACAATGAAATTCACGTGATATTTTGTCGTTATTTACTGTTTGTTTATATAGGTAGATGTTTATATACACATATGTCTATGTATAGAATTAATTCCTAAACAAATGAACCGATCATTATTAATTATGGAATATATTCTAGGCAATACGGTGAGTAACATGGGCCTATTATTTTTTTTTACAAACGTTACTATAAAAGAGAGGTGCTCTCAAACTCTCAGACACCCATTTTGTAATAAGCGAGATACAAAAATTAATAGAAAAAGTACTTGCTCATCATCATTATGTAAAACAGTAACTCGTTTTTCTACATTTTCTGATAAATTCAGGCAGTGTGATTACCAAGGTTTTGATTGTGTAACGATGACGAAAAAGCAGTAATTTATTCTAATAAAAAACGATTTTCTTAATAAGAGAATTGTCGTCGTCGAACTCTGTATAATTACATATTCAGTTAGCCGAAACACGTGAACTTGACTACACAACCAATATATATATATATATATATATATATATATATATATATATATATATATATATATATATATATATATATATATATATATATATGTATATATATATATATTCATATATATATATATATATATATATATATATATATATATATGAATATATACTATATATAAAAGAGATTGCGATATCATAAATTAGATCTATAGAGTTCAGATGAATTCCCATGTGAATCTTATTTTAATTGCAAATCACAAGCTCGATATTTAGCAATACAATAGAGCGTATAAAAGTATTTATTTCAAGAGTTTTATTACATCATCTTATAATAATTTATACCTAAAGCAATGCAAAAGACATGCATGTTTCCAGAAAATCTACACAGTAAACGAACCATATCCAGACCGATCACTTTCTTTAGAATCCGTAGTTTGAGACATACACCGAAACGGTGGAATCCCTCGCATGGAGAAAAAATAAGCGGCAGAACAACAATATTAAAAGTATGTACATATGTCACGCCGACAGAAGATATAGTTACGACCGTTTATTTTAGCTAGGAAGTTTGTCTGGGTCAAAATATGTCATATCCACGCTTGGCTGAAGGTTGATGTGAGGCCAGGGTGGGGGCGGAAGTATTGATCTACCGTTAAATCTGACCTGGGAAGAGAGGGGGGGAAGAAAGAAGAGAGAAAAAATAACGGGAAGACAATATATATATATATATATATATATATATATATATATATATATATATATATATATATATATATATATATATGTAATTTTATTTTTGGGTGATAAAACATTTTAAAGTCCCTTAATTCAATTTATTTTTTTGTAAATTCAATTCTTGACCTCATATTCTCTCCTTAACACATTCTAGACATTCAAAAACAAATAACAGCCCAGATTTAAAAAAAAACGCTGCTAATAAACATTGACTCACGGGACTTGCATAAATATTTTTTTTGAACATTTTTTAAAAATATATTTTTAAAGATTTTTTCAAAATTTTAAATCTTAACTGATATATTTACCCCCCCCCCCCCACTTTTCTCGGACTTTATTAAAAAATTTAATCTCACATATCTTTTCTCCCTAACACAAAATTTAGACAATTCTAATTTAACACTTCAAAGTAAATAACGTATCCAAACGAGAGTTGATACGAGACTTCCCATTTTTTACCAGGTGACAACAAAATCTGCCGATAGCCGGAAGGTAAACGTCTTCTGAGCTTGAAGTCAATGGTACTGATCTTGTACTGATTTTCTGTACCAAATATACTATATATATATATATATATATATATATATATATATATATATATATATATATATATATATATATATATAAGTATGTGTGTGCGTGTTACTACACATGTATTCCATTGGATTATTTTTATAAAAGAAATCAATCGGTAGCATTTACGTTTTTTGCCCCATTTAATCTCATCAGTGGTATTTTTCATTTTCCTCCGCTCGCGCGGAAGTGTAATATCACTAGTATTTATCATCAGGTTTTTAGCAGCGACAACAAAAAAAGAACGAAAATGGTGGGCCAACCCTCTCGCACCAACTGACCGATAAAGGGACAACATGGCCGAACGAAGGCTGAAACTTCAACGAGCCGAAGGCAGTCTTTTTTGCCAACGTGTAAATTGTCAACAACTGCTAAAAGCTAACGTTTCACTTTTCCTCATATAGTTATTTTTTTTTCTCACTTTTTTGCGCCTATAATGTGATCCGGCAAACTCTCTCTACCTATCTCTCTCTCCCTCCCTCTCTCTCTCTCCCTCTCTCCCCCTCTCTCTCTCTCTATCTCGTTCTCTCGTTTTTGTTTTTATTTCAATTTTTCACACACACATACACACATACACACACACACACACACACACACACACACACACATATATATATATATATATATATATATATATATATATATATATATATATATATATATATATATATATATATATTATATATAATCCAGGTAAAACATCCACAGGGTAGTAATCCAAAGAATTTCAACCGGGTTTATAAAAAGTGCTCAATATCAAATAGAGCTTTTATATATGATTATTTTTTTATTTACACAGACATATACAAAATCTGCGACACTAGCATGTCGATGTTATCGATCAACAGCTATTATAAACTGAGATCTCATCAGGCAGAGTTAGAATCCGATCTTAACCTTAGATCATATTTGGAATGAATGAAATGGAGAAAATGGAGAAAAAAGAAGATAATTAAAAATTTAAATTTTGGAAAGTCACGCGGTTGGGACCGTTAAGAATTAAAATAAAAATAAAAAAATAATGATGTCAAAAAAAATATTTATATAAAATATAAAATATCAATATGAAATATAATATATGAAATAACAACATATCTGCCGGATAAGACCTCAGTTTATAATAGCTGTTGATCGATTACATCGACATTCCAGTGTCGCAGATTTTTTACATCTCTGTGTAAATAAAAATAATCATATATATATATATATATATATATATATATATATATATATATATATATATATATATATATATTCACAGAGTTAAAAAAAATCCAGAGAACTTTTACTGGATGTATATAATAGTGCTCAATAGTAAATAGAGTCATTTATTCATATTAATAGTTTTTATTAATACAAATATGTACAAAACCGACACTTTCATGTAGAGGTTTCGATCGTTAGCTATGAAAACTGTCATCTAATTGCTTTCTTCAATATGAACAACAAGACAAGTTATTCTTTAGCCCGATGAGATCGTAGTTTTTATATCCCCTTATTTACGCCTTAATTCACAAATACAAAAGTGTATATATATATATATATATATATATATATATATATATATATATATATATATATATATATATATATATATAAGTAAATTTCGTGTACAACAGAATCGTAGGATTAATTTTAGAGGAAGCATTATTATAATCAATGAAACAGACGAGTGGAAGAAAAAGGAAAATTGTTAAAATTACCTTAAGGCCTTTTCGTCTGACCCTCTGAGAGGAAACGTCAGAATGGTAAATTAAAAACTAAAAGTCGAATGAGATATGAGGGGAAAAAACTTATTTAGTTGGAGGAAACGATTGAGAGGAAAAAAAACAAAAAACTTTTAGTTTTTAATTTACCATTCTGATATATATATATATATATATATATATATATATATATATATATATATATATATATATATATATAGTTTAAAGTGAGTGAAGATAATCACATATATATATAAATAGTTACATACTTATATTCATAGTTTGATATCAATCAACAAAACATCAAAAGTGAGTCTATGTATTGCCTTTTAATTCTAAGAACTTTTTCTAAAGAAAATATTGTTCTCTTCAGAATGTAGTTAAGGTTGGGGTTAGGCTTAGGGTTAAACCTGCCCGAACGTTGACGACGCGAAGTCACGGAAACATGGTGCGTCAGCTATAAGAGTACGAATTGTTTAATTACATTTTAGCTTGGTAACTCTGCTTGTTTTCTTCTTTTTTTTAATTAAAATTTGTTTTTTTCCTCTCTTTTCTTATCCCTTTTAACTTATTTATATATTAATTAATTTATTTATTTAAATATTTTTCTGATTTAACATATAATTCTATCTATTCAATAACGGCCATGGTTTTACATGCTATGTAACTAAGTTATACGTACTATGTTCTAGCCCTGTACGTATAAAAGATGGCGTTTAATAATTATTTAAAACCCCACGTTCCTCTTTGGAACTGTACTAAAACGTGAGTTTTGTTGTTTTCTGTATTTTTTCTCTTCTAGTGCTTGTGTACATTATCTGTGGACTTCTGAAGAATATCCCGTAGAAAAAAAGGTTTTCATTAAATAATACATATTTTGATAAAGAGCAGAGGACCGTTCGAAATATAAAAAATTAAATTATAACACGTATAAATTCATATGCTTTTATGTTTTTTGTTACGTCTGATGAAGGGTATGACTACATATCAACCAAACCATTTCATTATCACATCACTACAGTATAAATCTCTATGCATGAGTGGATGAAGTGTGTGAGGAGCGCTGAATAAAAATTCCTACCAGTAAAATACATAGCCCTGTTGTGGTCGCATACCCTTAATGACAATGAAAGTGTAAAAATTTCAGAATTTCCTTGCTTTTGTACATTTAGTGTATATGAATTTTCATCTTAACCCTATTAATGGCATATGATTTCAGTATACTGGCATTTTTCATGGAATATATATATATATATATTTATATATATATATATTTTGAAAGAAAAAGTAAAACGAAACAGAGAGAGGGGGGTAGATTTTGAAATAAAAGACTTAGTAAGCAGAGGCATTCCGTGTTGTTCAATAATGTTTGTCTTAATGAAATAAAGAAATTATTGGAAGAAAAGTTTGAAAGAAAAAGTAAAACGAAACAGAGAGGTGAGTAGATTTTGAAATAATGAAAGAGAAATACAAGGAAATAAAAATAAATAACCTTAAATAATAATAAAGTTATATTGTCGTATTTTTTAAGTCAAACTCAAATAGCATTCAAGTTGACAAATCAAAGCCCATTTTCATTTGTTATTGTTGTACTGTGTTATTGGCAATATAACAAACGTACTTAGATACAATTTATTTTTCAAACTACCTAGTTCGGCCCAGACGACTGCTAGTATTAAACGTTATTAAATAATCACCTGAAACAGCAAGGGGGATAATTCATTTTAAATTACAGAATTCAAAAGTTGTCTACCTTAATTTTTAAAAGTTTCAAATAAATAAAATAAAATAAAAAAAAAATGACTTCAGTGCATCCCGGGCAACGCTGGGTAGTTACAGCGAGAGTATTATAAAAAGAAAAATGAAATAAAATAAGAGAAAATTGAATAAATGAAAAAGGAAAAAGAAGAAATAGATTTTCCCAGAAAAAGAGAGAAAACCGAATATTTGTATTATTTTTTTGCCTTTTCGTTAATGTCATAAATTCTCTTCATTTCTCTGTCGTTCTTTTTTTTTTTTGTTTTAGATATGTGTGTGTGTGTGTGTCCGTGTGTCCATTGTATTTCCTTTTTGTTCTTCCGGATGATTTGCCTGAGATGTCACTTGTCTTCGGAAATAGCATCTCTGTAAGCGAGGCAGTCTTGGATTCTTCATTTCCATCAGAGAAAATTCCATTTCTCATGGAATGTCACTACTTTTGTAAAGGCTATGCCTAAATACAACGGTCATTTTTAAGTTTTTGGGGAATTTTCTGTAAAACTAAGGTATATGGTAAACTGAAATTAAAATGCCATCAACTAGACCCTAGAACCTCTATCTCTGCCAAAAATCAGCTGAATCCATCAAATAGTGGATGAGTGGCAGGGTGGCACATACGTACGTATTGATAAATAAATAAATAAACTTTGAATAGAAAAAAGTATTTTATGATTATGAATGATTTTGTGAACGAAATGTTTTGGTAAACTTTAAAAAAAAAAAACACGTGTAAATGCTCTGTACCCTGTAATCTAGTATCATCGAGCTTATTTTTATTGGCCTAAATCCAGGTCTTCACTGAATAAAATATCTTCTAAGTGAAAAATATAAATATATATATATATATATATATATATATATATATATATATATATATATAAGTTGGATTTTCTATTTTCGCCGTACCTGAAGTTGTGGCTTCTTGGAGTTTAACTTTGAAACTTCTCTCATTACTTCTCGTGCCTCTAACGACCTACCTATCTACATCGTATCCTCTCCGCTGGACTCTTCGACACCGGACTTTTTGGCAATCGGACATTTGCTTGCACCCTGGCACAGTTTTGCCCTACGTTTCCTTCCCTACAACTTTTATTTTATTTCATTTTTTCAAATTTTAAATCTTGGCCATTGCCAACTTATCTATCCCAGCGACTTCCTCTGATGATAAGATTTTGATCTTTGAAAAGCCTGGCTTAAGGAAAATTTAACTTGAATAAATTGCCTTTTTGCGGATTATACCTTGCTTTGAACTTTTGAATTGAATTTTGATTTGGCTTTTGCTTTCTCTAATTCCTTTCCACTCTCCTTCATATATATATATATATATATATATATATATATATATATATATATATATATATATATATATATATATATATATATATGTACAAATCCATGGACCAATCGTCTTTAATCGCTTAGAAAACTTATGTTCGAGAAGGTTACAGGGAAAGAAAGAAGGCGAACATACGCCATAGCGGAAAAAGCTGTTGGAACGAAGAGTACGAGTTTTTTTCCCCGCCGGCAATGGACAAATTGAATTTGGTGCCATTGAACGTTTCTAATTGCCTTCTCACCTTCAATTTATCTGAAACTTCTCAATTTGCTGTGTTTCTTGATAGTCGCTACTGGGACATATCGTTTCAGAAGACGCCGAGCTACGCCATCTGCCCACATGCCCGGCCACTTCTCTCACCAATTGCCCGATTGCCACACGGAAATGCCACACTTGCACACGGACTCCAACGTGTAAACAAGCCCCTAGGTATTTGCTTTCTACCCAGTTTTAAAGTGGTCACCTAAGCGAAATGCGCCGGTGCCTGTCCGTGTTAGAAATTGTTAGAAATGGCCGCAGTTGTCTGAAGAGGCAGGCTTTTATTGATCACCAGAACAATTTTCCTCGGCTTCAGTTTGTTATAAAAGTTGGTGCTAATGTTTGTAATGTAACCATATTTAACGTAAAGTTGGTTATGCAACATAAGGTTAGTAAATTGAATATGTGGGGCAGGGTTTGATCGCATTTAGAATTCAAGGTTGTTTTATTTTTTGACAAGTTTTGAAAAAGAAAATTCAGTGGGTAATTTTTTAAATTGCTTTTAATCTTAGCTCTGATTACCTCAGAGAAAGATAAAATCTAGATAGTATAGTGATATGTATTGTCACGTGGAAAGAATGAATTAGAGTTTTTTGGTTAGTAGATGTAGAACAGTTAAGGTAGCAGGGTCAGTTGGCAGGGGAAAGTAAAAGATAAGGAAAACATAGAGGGTAGTAATAAAATGTACTTAAGAGAAAAAGGGGTACATATCAGAGATAGTTAGTTTGAAAGTCTTAAAGCCGTCCTACACATGCCAGCATGTAAACCGGACGCTTAATCGAATATGACGATGATTTTGTGTAGGAAAGAATGCATGAAATTTAAAAAAAGCAACAGATTTTCACACATACGGTGAGCTAATCGAAAAACCAGAGAGTGGGTCTTTATTTTGATAAGCGAGGACGTCCTGTGCTTTGCTCCGCCAGCGGGCGCCGTTATATTCCGAGTCCTCGTTGTGTTCCAACCTACTATAAATAATTACCCTCTAAATGCTCGATGATTGACTGCCGAACGAAATCAAATAGGTGACGATGTTCAGTGTATTTATATGCGTAACATCTTGATGAGTTACAGGCGAATCTTTTTAACGAGGAGTGGTTACGTGACACATATCCATGAGAATCAACGCCACGCACAAGCATTTCAATTACATTACAGACATTCGACACAAGATTTTATTTCATATTCATATAGAATTTCTACATATATTGCTCTTTATGTAAGATATTACTCTTATATACTCCATCTAGTGGCTTCATTTGGATTCTCAGGTTTTGTCCTCGTTTTGAGTAGACGGTCCGAATTGATTATGCTGTAGAATATTCGAAGTATTGTATTATTTTATTAACTATTATTTATAATAATATTTTTATTGATTATTAACTTAATTTCACAAGAATGACCTGCCGGGTTGTATTTTATATAACGTTCTGATCACTTTAATTAGCAGGTGCTTCTGCAGTTTCTACAATGACATTAAAATATTTAAGGAAACTTTGTTATATACTTACGTGTTAGTTGAAAATAAGATTGTACAGAAAAAATTACGCAAATTTATCCAGTATTTATTAAATTATAAGAAAAAGAAAAAAAATCTATCTTACGTATCGGTAGACGTTTCAGCTTACTAAGTAGGCAAAGGAGATAACTTTCGGAAAAAAGTCAAAATATAAGAAAAATACCGACATATAGATGAAATCGTTTTTTTTATTTTTAATTTAATAAATACTTGATAAATTTGCGTAATTTTTGTACAGTCTTCTTTTCAGCTAATCGTAAGTACATAACAAGGTTTATACATTTCTTTATCTACTTTTTTCAAGAGAGGACTAACTTGCCATTCTGAAACTGCAGAAGCACCATCATTTTACTTTCAGGTGTTTCTGAGAAAGAACGACTAATATGACTAAATGAATTATTTATGGGTCTTGCCAACGACCTCTCTTAACGGTATGTGATCAGCTTCATATTTTGGCATTTTAATATTAGCAAATGGAATGTGTGTGGTGAAATTTGTTTGTCTCCGGAATTCAAGGATGGTTTGTTTTGACCAGTTGTGATTTCGGGAATTCGGTAGGTAAATTATTAAAATAAACATTTGTTTTTTGTTTTCCTGTTTCGGAATGTTTAAGATAATGAGGAAGTATTTGGATTATGTGGACTATTCGGACTACTGTTTTCATCTTGGATGTTATTTTTACAACGTTCCGACCGATGTGATCACCGACCTTCTTTAGGTGCGTCTTCTTGAACTCGGGAATCTGTACAGAATTTTAAACGGAAGCCGGTGCTTAACTCATGGTGGTAGACTCCTGTTCTGTTAGTCGTGATAGGGTAGAAATTTAAGTATATCTTAATTATATTCTTTGTATCGCCTTCACTTTGGATGGAACCTCCACACCCAGAAGGCTGTAATTTAGAATTGATTATACATAGCACTTTATCCGTTGCGCCAAGGGACCATTTTGTTGTTTAGAAAAGAATGTGTAAAAATAAAAGCAGATTTTGATAAACACAATAAGCTAATCAGAAAACTGAAGATGCTTACTTGATTTTGACAACCGAGGAAGTCCTGTGCTTTGCTTACCCATCAGGTTCCGTTATGGAGGCCGCTGAACATCAATAAATAAGTGTAAGCGTAATAAATACAAGTTAGAATACGTAAAATAATTAGGTCAGGTCTCGAAAGCGCACGAGCGTTGACGATGCGAAAACTGCCAAACGATAAATTGAAGACTGGCAGACGATAAATTCAGACGAAAAAAATAAAAGTAAAATACATATATACAAATAAAAAACGAACAAACCATAATTAATTATTTTATTTTTTGTCAAATGAACACTTGTTAATCAAATGTTTGTTTTTGTGTGCACCGAAAAGTTTCAAAAGGTGATTTTTTTTAATTATAACAAACAACGAAACTACTGTTTTTAATCAATGTATTGTTGTTATTGTTTTTTTCAATGTTATTTTTTTAACATTTTCTGGGTCAGGGGTTTAGGGTTAATGTTTAGGGTTAGGGTTAGTCTTTTCGTTGCTGACAGAATTAGTCCTTCTGGAGATTTAACGCGCTAACACATATCGTAGAAATGCATTTTTTAAACGCGATGCAGATCGTAAAAATTAATTTCTTCCTACAGTTATCGTCTGCTTGCTTGGAATTGATTGTCTAATACCTGCTGCAAACTGATTGGTTAATAGTTTCGTCAACTCTCGGGCACTTCCGAGACCTGCCCGAACGTTAACGACGTGAAGTCACGGAAACACGGTGCGTTTTCTGTAAGAATACCATTTTTTTTAGTCTTTCTAATGCTCTCGCCTTTAAAAAAACAACCAACCCTAACCCTAACCCTAACCCTAGCCCCTAGCCGTAACCCTAACCCTAACCATAACCCTGTAAATGCTAGATGATCGACTGCCGAAATAAGAAACCAAGTCAGTGGCGCTATTAGGTATTTTTGGATACGTAGCGTTTTGCCAACGTACAGGTGAATCTCTTCAACGAAGAATAGTTACGTTACACATAACCATACAAAGTAACGCCACGCAACACCAGTTAAAGTACATTCCAGATATTCATATTTTGAAACCCCTTAAAAAGATCTTTTTTAAAAACGTCACGCATGAAGATTTGAAATAACATTTCAGTATGAAGAGTTGAAGATACGTGACGTTCTAAACCTATATAGAACCCTTTAGGAAAATATAAATTTTGAGAACGGAACGAAGTTATCTGTCTTCTAACTGTATTTGTTTTTCGTTTTTTTTGTGTTGTTTTTAGACAATTTCGCAAAACATGACATGTTAACATGGCAAAACAAAAAAAAAGCTAGAAAAATATTTTAAAACATCTTAAACTTTAAAATGAATAACGTCGATATTAAGTGAATTAAATTAGTTTACTTAGTAAGAACTCGCGAGTTACCTCCCTTGGTGAATTCTTTTAATCAGTCATATTTTTTAAAGCTAAATAATATTCTTGCCCTAGGCACACACTTGGTGGCTTTTTTATAGGCGTCTTCGCATCTCTTTAAGAGATTATGTCTGCTAAGATGATGTGTGCAATAGGATCTTGTTCGCATAACGCGTATATTGAATGTAAGAATATTAGTGTACTAGCTGAAGTGACCGTCTATGCAGGGTTCCTCAACTTTTCTTTAATGTTATAGCCACGATTAGAAGTTAAAAACATCTATTACATATATTTCGAAAAATACCCCGGTTTATTACGATTAGGACATAACTGGAACTTTATAGCAATTTTGTTATGTGAAGAGCGTTCGCCTTCAGTTCCAATATTGTATGCCATCTTCAAGGGTTCGAATCTCATACTAGCAAATGTTTTTTATGTGTTTTTCTATTTTTACACAACAAGAAACATTTGCTAGTGTGAGATTCGAACCTACGATGGTATAAAATATGGGAACATAAGGTGAACACTTTATACACACGAAAATATTTCGTATTCTTAACATACTAAAATGACTTCGGAAAAGGTTTTATTTTACCTCTCCGCATAGATCTAATATTGTTCGATTGTCTTTAATAAAGCAACATAAGGAAACATACATATAAAATAAAACAATATTTAAAAATATATTCGTAAATATTCATCAAGTATTTTTTATCGATTTTTGATATAGAAAAAAGATTAAATGTTTACCTTTTAGAGTAAACAATACGTCAAACACGTTCGGTGATTTCACGTTTAAATTATAAATGATTATTATAAATATGTTGGGAGCAAGACTACAATAAAGACCCCAGCTCAGTAACACAACACGCAGAACAATTTTGGAAGTCACCGGCGTCTTCCGGTTGACCTCGCAACACACGTGGTCGCTATATATAAAAGAACTTGTAAATAAACTTTTTATTTATTGGTCCGTATGTTGTTCGGTCGGCTAAAAAGTACCACTAAAAATGTCGGAACATTTGTTTCTAATATTATTTTTACGTACTTTAAACTTGTATTAATGCGTTTTAAAAAAATGTTCAAGAACTTTTGACATCGGATCAAATATACTGATTGATAAACTGTGGTTAATTTAAGTCTTACCACAACCGCTTAACTATGATACCGCGACGCATATGAAGACAACTTTTCTTTTTGTGGCTTTTTTAATGCATTTTGGACCGATTATTTGCTAGTTGGCTTGGTGGCAGAAATAATGCACGAGCTACTTTTCTAAGACATTTTCTACGACTTTCATTTTTTATCGTTGTTCTTTCTTGTTTTTTAATTTTAACTTTTATTTTTATTTTTTTCCTCTTCTCTTCTTAAGTGACCTCAACTATTGCAACGCCACATTGTGTATTGTCGACAATTGAAACCCTTATTCCAGACATTTAATTTCCCTGATGATCTGCCAAGCAAGCAGCTGCTTGGTAGTGAAACACGTGTAGGAAAACACATTTAATTTGAATAAATAATATTTGTAAGAAAATATATCTTTAATGGTGATCATTGGTGTCCTGAAAGGAATGCTTTGGTAAGCCTTCATAAAATCACATATAAATGCTCTGTACTCTGTAATCGAGTATCATCGAGCTTGTTTTTATTGGAACAACCCCGGTCTTCACTGAATGATCTATTTTATAAGTGAAAAATCTAAATATATATATATATATATATATATATATATATATATATATATATATGCGAGATTACACCCTCCGTTTAACATGACGGAAATTATATGCTTCGCCAGTGTTCGCACTAGTATTGATATAAAATAACGTCTGTATCGATGGCCGTTCATCCAAACAACATGACATAAATGCAGGTTTACCCCAGAAATCGATCCTTAGACCTTTATTGTTCCTGATTTTCATAAACGGCTTCCCTGATGACATTGTGTCTGAGATGGGTCTAAGATGGGTATATTAGCTGACTACACCACCCTCTACTCTCTTCATGTTGGTAAAACATGCGTGCACATATCGGAGGCAATGGCTGAATCCATCGAAAGTGACATCCAGTGTGTAGCGGAATGAGGTCATACATGGATGGTAACATTTAATGTTGCTAAGACAAAGCTTTTTACCTTCAACAACTACAAGAAAGCCATTCAATCAACGATCGCTATGGCGAATTAGACCCTACCTGAGAGTTCAACGTTCAAACTCTTCGCCATTACAGTCACAGAACTGGAATAAATACATAGAAGACACTGCCAAGGCTGCTGTAAAGAAAGTGGGCTCTCTCTACTGAGCTAGAAAACTTGTTACACTTGGCAATATCCTATAATTCTGAAAAGCCACCATCCGTCCACGCATGAAGTATTGTTGCCACATCTGGGCTGGTGCACCAACCACTAGTCTTACCCTCTTAGACAAGTTTCCAAAATGTTTCCAATATAATAGATCCCTCACTATCCAGCAAGCTCCAGCCCCTGTCCCCCCATTTACGCAATGTTGTATCCTTGTGCTTGTTTTACAAGTACTTCAATCGAATGTGTTCCGATGAACTTGTTGCTCTAGTGCCCTCTCGACGTAAATACAATCACGAACCCGTCAATTAGCAGACTCCCATCCATTCATTGCCGAGGTCCCCAATATGCTGGAAAGCCTTCTACTCCAATAGCTTCTTTCCTCGTGTTGCCGGCCTCTGAAACTCCCTCCCTGCTCCCTGTTTCCCCGACTATACCAAAATGCAGAAATGTAAAACATGTCAACAAGCATTTCGCTGCAAAGCTCCCAATTCATGATGACCCCCGAAACTTTCACTCTACCTCTTAATAGACCCTTTACGTCTACAGTGGCAACTTGCCTTGTTTAGGCTGAACTAAGTTATAAAATTTAAAAAAAACAGTTAATAACAAGCATATACCGTCCCCTTGTCCGTGTGCTTTTTTATTTCCTCAGTCTGTCAGGCTTGTTTATCATAACCTACACTTCGCTGATTTTATGCGCGTATCTTATTTTTTAACCAACTCGCAATACTTTTAAACTGTTCTTTTTGCCTCAAACGCTTAATGCGTAAACGCATGTTATTATATCCAGTTTCGTAAAGTTAAGAATTTTGAACAGCGTTTAAAAAAAAAAAAAAAACGGAAGGGCGAGACGAAGTTGCAGGTGTCAACAGAACAGCGAGAAAACCGACGCGGTTGAAAACGAATTATTGTTGTTTTAAAGCCTCGCGGTTGCAAACTTTTTGGGGAGAGAGAAACAATTCAACTTGAGTTTATAATGAGGTTAAATACTTATGCTTAAAATTAACACGGTAAACGAAACTATAATTTGGCAAGAAAAGAAAAACTCCGAAGTATGACAGAACACAAGTCTTACTGGCGTTTGGAAATGTTTTAAGAGAATTTACTTAAGATCTCCAGCTATAATGTTTTCTTGTAATATTGCGCATGTGCAAATATACAATAAAAGTAAAAAATGAAAAAAAAAAGAGATAGGGAAAGTAATGGCAATAACTTGAAGCAATTAAGAATAGACTGGTATAGGTATAGAGTATATATATATATATATATATATATATATATATATATATATATATATATATATTGTAACGTAGGTAGTACACAGACATAGATTCGAAATTATCTTACCTCGCGAAAGAAAATTAGCGGTAATGAAGAAGAAGAAGAAGAAGAAGAAGAAGAAGAAGAAAGACTTTGGAAGAAAAGAAAAACACTAGAGTTTATTTTCCTCTTCTCCAGGAGGTTAGACACAAGGTCAGGTTAGAGTTTGAAAAACCAGTCGACTAGAACAAGTGCACTCTGGCCTACAACAAAAGATGTCCGAGCAGCACCGTCAAAATCCCCCTGCAGGGGAGCCTCGGGCTATTAGCTGAAACCAACTTCTTCTCAAAAAGAAAAGATAAAGCCTGGGAGTCTAGTGTGTGTGTACTTGCATGACATTTTTCTCTATATTATCATCCTGATGAAGTCTTATAAATAAAGACGAAACGTTGATGTACACATAAAAAACATCCATTTTTTGGTTTTCCTTTTTCATTTTCCCATCACGTCGGATTACCTTCACCCTTCTCCTCCCATATATATATATATATATATATATATATATATATATATATATATATATATATATAAACTCCTATTAGCTGATAAGAACCCTTTATTGGACATTATAATATTCAACACCAAGTGAGTTTTCTGAACTTTTCATATGATTTTGTTTTTTCTATCGTTTTATTAATTTGCATTCACCCTGAATACACTTTTCACTGTCATCTACTGCATCGATAGTAAACAAATTTCCCGCTTCGATAACCTTTTCGTTTTTGGACTACCATTCACCACCTGGATTGTTTTTTAATCGACTTCTTTGACATCTTTCTTGAAAGTGTTTTAAACTTCATGACTTCGATGAACTGTATAAGTTTAACAAAAAAGTGTGTTTTGGCCCGATATATTTGATGTTTTATATACTGTTATGTATTTTATATATTTTTATATGAGTTTAATTTTATTACCTGCAGTAATGTCATTGAGGGAATGGCCCTCTGAGGAGAAGATTTTCTTTGAAAACTCATGAGTTAAGGGCTTTCAATTACTTTGCTTGAACTTTGAATTGTAATAAAAGTTGATTCGCACCTTATTTTATTCTTTTACTTTATCTAATTATCTATATATATATATTCTATGATAAATGCCAGTATACTGAAATCATATGCCCTTAATAGGGTTAAGATGAAAATTCATATACACTAAATGTACAAAAGCAAGGAAATTCCCAAATGTTTACACTTTTATTGTCATTAAGGGTATGCGAGCACAACAGGGCTATGCATTTTACTGGTAGGAATTTTTCTTCAGCGCACCTCACACACTTCATCCACTCATGCATAGAGATTTATACTGTAGTGATGTGATAATGAAATGGCTTGGTTGATATGTAGTCATACCCTTAATGACAATAAACTTGTAAAAATTTGGGAATTTCCTTGCTTTTGTACATTTAGTGTATATGAATTTTCATCTTAACCCTATTAAGGGCATATGATTTCAGTATACTGGCATTTTTCATGGAATGTCACTACTTTTGTAAAGGCTATGCTTCAAGAAAATGGTAATTTTTAAGGTTTTTTATAATTTTCTGGAAAACTAAGGTATATGGTAAACTGAAATTAAAATGCCACCAACTTGACCCTAGAACCTCTATCTCTGCCAAAAATCAGCTGAATCCATTAAATAGTTGATGAGATACAGGGTGGCACACACGTACGTACGTACACACGGATAACACAAAATCACTCCTGACCTTTCTGGATCTCTGGGTTGCCTTGACTAATGATGCTGAAATTTGACACACTTATAGAACCTATCAAATGAAAATTTTGCCAAAGTTTTAAATAATATGGTTTATTGGTTGTTGAGTTATGACTGATCAAAGAAATGAGATTTCTAGCATAGGTCGTTTTTGAAGTCTATTAAGGGATAGAGCGCTATCGCGCCTCCCTTGATATATATATATATATATATATATATATATATATATATATATATATATATATATATATATATTATATTTTTATATTAATATTTTTTTTTCACCTACAGACACATTTAGTTCATACTTACGCAACTTTCAGTGTAGGAGATGATAATTACTCCCGGTCGAAAGATTGGAACTCAGTTACAAAGTCACCTTTGACTTAGCAGTCTGGTATTCAACCCCTCGGCCACCATAATCGCCATTAGAAAGAAGAGAATTCAACTCAATATAATGTCTAATCGACAGACACACACACAGTAAACTAATCATAATAGTGTTCAACAGCGAGCCAGAACATTGCATCACGTTTAGATTAATAACTTATTATTACATCACTTAGAGGCCCGGTCCTTGTTGAAAGAAGCCTATATTTATAACAATATTTTCATATAAATATTCTTTATGTTTGCCTACATCAACACGTGTTTAATGCTTATGCAATTATCAGCGTAGGTGATGATAATTACTGCCGGTTGGAGTTCCTGTTCTTGGCCTTTTGGCTAAGATCAAAGTGTAGTATCTGTTCCGATGGATACTGCACCCCATAGACTAGTATTGTCTTGGCCTTCGGGGCTTGATTTACGCCTGTCTATGGGTCTGTCCTGTGTAGTTCTAGGAGGTCCACCATCCCAGGCTTCGCCTTCCCTCTTTGGGGAGGAGTAAGTTTATTGCTTGCTGCCTGAGGCACCCCAGTCAATTTTTAAACCTCACTTTCCCGACCCGACCTTGGGTCACATCTTACTTGTGTGAGTAAGATAAAAACTGGCCTTGTGCCTAACTCCTGGAGAGGAGTAAATCAATACTGCCGGTTGGAGGATTCGAACCCAGTTACAAAGTCACCTTTGACTCTGCAGCCAGGTATTAACCCCCTCGGCCACCATCAATTGCCATTAAAAGGAAATATAATTAAACCCTATCTAATGTCGGATCGACTATAAATATTATTTTAAAGCCCCTTTTTAAAAAAATTCAAGTTGAGCACTATAGGGGATATTACAAAATAGACATTCACTTAAACTACAAAGCAAGGCTTCGAGTAAGTTCGTTGAGTCCTCTAGTCTTTATTGATGTTTACGCTGTAATCGTCATAAATATAACTCTATTTCTCCGTATTACGTGATAATTTCTTATGGCCGTGAGGAGAGAGTTTAAGCGTACAGAGTCTAAGCTGGCTCTGTGAATCGGGTTCGCGCCTTATGACCGTCTGAAATTATCACTTCCTTGCACCGATGATAGCAAAAAAACCCGAACCGACGTCATCTGTACGTAAATATTATGTAATATTGATTTATAAATATTTATATATATACATATATATATATATATACATATATATATATATATATAGAGAGAGAGAGAGAGAGAGAGAGAGAGAGAAGAGAAAACAAAGATAGACTATACACAAAATATATCTAGCAATATTTTGCTAATTTCTAACTACAAGCTATTTCGGCTCAGCTATCACCACACAAAAATGAACGAAGGAACAGAAATTACAAGAAACACACAAGCTCCCCCTTCTCTCCGCACCCCACAAAAAAATTTTTTTAATTAATTAATTTTTTTTTTAATAGTGCCGGCCTAGACTGACACCAGAGAAAATATTTGTAGAGGGTCGAGGAGGATGAGAAGACTGAGGAGGGACAGCACAAACCAGACCTCTACTGGAAAAGTGCGGAGAATGCTGGGACATTGGGGAGGCTTATTGCAACCCAAATCTCAAAGATTAATTGTCCTTACCAGCAAAAAATCAATGGTAAGCGGCTGTTGCGATACCGCATCGTTATCGAAAAGAGGTGAAGAATACTGGAAATCTGAGGAGGCTTGTTGTGACTCAGACTCCAGGAAATACCACTGGTTGTTGTCGATGAGCAATCACTGACGAGGATCTGTGTGAGAACTCCTAGTGAGTACAAATAATAATTTATATGTGAAAAGATAAAATACTAACGCAATTCTCGGATTTTGTATGACTGTTTTTTTATAATGTATCTAGATTAATAGCAAGTGTGAACACTAGCGAAGCATATTTACTTCCGTCAGTTGAGAAAGGGTGTTTTTATGTTTTGGTTTCAGTCTTGGGTCCCCACTTATCACGGCCAAAAGCCCCTCGAGGCTTAGGGTTAATGGGATGTGATGTTTGTCAGCGGAAATTGATCAATGTTTCATTTCTTATGGTATGGTTCCCGACCAGCACTTGTTGACATTGGATTTTGAAACAATTATGTTGTAGTCTGCACTTAAGCAGTCCCACAGTATTATGTTCCACGGACAGTTACACCCTGTCCATGTAAATTCCTTTTAGTGCGAGGCACGTTTTATTGCTTTGAATGTTTTACGATGAAGAATTAGAGATTGGGACTCATTCGCGAACCTTCCATTCGAGATAACGATAGAGTAGAGAGAGACTAACAACGTCTCTTCTGTGAGAAAGGGCCTTTAATAAACAGAATATATCATCCCTCACTAGATATTATATTTGAAATAATAATGTAACGTTCTCCGTATGGCGGGTATTAACTAGTACAAATTATTTTACTAGTGATTGTTTAACTAGTACAAATTATTTTACTAGTGATTGTTTAACTAGTACGAATTATTTAACTAGTGATTGTTTAACTAGTAAAAATTATTTTACTAGTGATTGTTTAACTAGTACGAATTATTTTACTAGTGATTGTTTAACTAGTACAAATTATTTTACTAGTGTATGTTTAACTAGTACAAATTATTTTACTAGTGATTGTTTAACTAGTACGAATTATTTAACTAGTGATTGTTTAACTAGTACAAATTATTTTACTAGTGTATGTTTAACTAGTACAAATTATTTTACTAGTGATTGTTTAACTAGTACGAATTATTTAACTAGTGATGTTTAACTAGTACAAATTATTTTACTAGTGTATGTTTAACTAGTACAAATTATTTTACTAGTGATTGTTTAACTAGTACAAATTATTTTACTAGTTATTGTTTAACTAGTACAACTTATTTAACTAGTGATTGTTTAACTAGTACAAATTATTTTACTAGTGATTGTTTAACTAGTACAAATTATTTTACTAGTGATTGTTTAACTAGTACGAATTATTTAACTAGTGATTGTTTAACTAGTACAAATTATTTTACTAGTGATTGTTTAACTAGTACAAATTATTTTACTGGTGAGTGTTTAACTAGTACGAATTAGTTAACTAGTGACTACTTGCCTAGTACAAAGTAATTAATCTGTGTCGTTTATATCTTAGTTCTCTGTGAATGAATGCCGTTTCTTTGAAAATACGATAGCCATAAGGTAAACTATTCTAATTTATCTAATGTAGATAATAATATATATTTTACGTTTCACTCCAATTCTGAGTTGTGTTTCTTTTTTAATTGGGCATTTTTTATATTTATTGGCATAAAGTTGAAACGTGTTCTCCAATTTCGTTGTAGGCGAAAAGCACTTGTACGCTTTATTGCTGTATATTTACTGTATTTCATTTGATTTTTTTCACTCATTTTTATCTGAATATCAATTATGATTTTGCCGGGGGATGATGATGTATACTTAGATTTACAGCTGATCAAATACAAAGTTTGTTCTTTCTTTATCTTATATACATAGACATTTTGTCCATCTGCCTGTCCGTCAGTCAATTTTTGTTCAAACGTAATAAATGCATTGCGGAATTAGTCTCATTTCGAAATATCCGAAATTTTTACTACTTTTTGAAATAGAAAAATATTGCGTTAATTGTACATAATAAATTTCTCAACAAATGAAGCGGATGCCATGACCAGAAATCGAAACCAAAACCTTAAGATCGTCAGTCTGAGGTTCTACTTACTGACCTATTTCGTCTTTCTTTTAAATAGGACTCCAAACAGTACCTTAACAAAATAAGTATAGCTTTGGCGCGACGCCATACATTTATGATTCAAGTCATGTTTCAAAACATGAATTCAAACATAGATGATGATAAAAAATAACTAAATGAATAAGTAAACATTATCAATAGCATTAGAAACCATTTAAAATAGTTATAGACAAGTTATTTTTATTTAACTACGCATTGACGTCAAAAGCGATTTAATATTTTATATACCCCAGAATTTTGACCCGTAGGACCCTTAATTTTTGTTTATTTAAATTTGTTTTGTTTTTTTGTTCTTCATTTTGTTAGGTATGTTTTATTTCTCTTCTTTTCTTATCTATTTGTTTATTTTAACTTTTTATTTTAGTTCTTTTCTTTTATAGTTAAAATGATTTGGGCGTTTTTAATAGGATTCACTCAATGAAGCACTTGACAAAATCAATTACCTCGGTGTAATTCTCGTTTCTTCTTTTTGTTATTAAATGTGTGTTATACCTTAATACTTTCTTTCGCATTTTCTTACTTATTTTTGTACATCCCGCTATAAGTTTTATTTTATTTATTAAACTACTAAAAATATGTTCCCTACGGGCGCATATTTTTAGTAGTTAGTGAAATGGCAGACTGAAGATCTCAATGTTTCGGTTTCAATTTCGGGTCTTCACATCCGCTTTATTTCTTGGAAATTTATTATTAACTATTAATGCTATATTATCCATTTCTAAAATAGTTATAATCTGTGATGTTTCGAAATGATAGGTATTTTGCAATGTATTGATTACGTTAAAAGAAATCGACTTACAAACAGATAGATAAACAGACGGACAGACAGACGGACGGACAGACAGACAGACGGATGGACAAATTCCTTATATATATATAGTTTTTCTTTTACTCGTTTTATAATTCTAATACTCTGTATTTTTTAGACTTTTAGTTTTTATTTCATTCTCGCCTTGACTATTATGTGAAACATAATTAAGAATTGGTATAATATATATATTATAATTAACATATCATAAATATATATTATAATTAAAATATTATAAACTCAAAATTAATTTTTGTATAATATATAGAAATAAAATATGCATATTTACATGTTTATTCATATGTTTGACTCTGACAGATATTTTTATAAATATTATTATTATTAACAGAATATTTTTATAAATATTATTATTATTAACAGATATTTTTATAAATATTATTATTATTAATTGAATATTTTTAAGATTCGTGTAGAAAGTACCGTGGACTTTTCACGGGGTTCTAGTTGTATATATAGATACACGGAGTAAGTTATCGATGAAAAATCATAGATAGATAAATAGATAGATATATAGATAGATAGATAGATAGATAGATAGATAGATACATGAGTTACCTAGATAGATAGATTGATAGATAGATACATTAATATATATGTATATATATATATATATATATAGATAGATAGATAGATAGATACATGAGTTACCTACATAGATACTTAGATAGATAGATAGATAGATAGATAGATAGATACATTAATAAATATATATATATATATAGAGAGAGAGAGAGAGAGAGAGATAGATAGATAGATAGATAGATAGATAGATAGATAGATAGATAGATAGATGAGTTAGATAAGTTAGATAGATAGATAGATAGATAGATACATGAGTTACCTAGATAGATAGATAGATAGATAGATAGATACATTAATATATATATATATATATATATATAGAGAGAGAGAGAGAGATAGATAGATAGATAGATAGAAAACATGTTAGATAGATATCTATTAAGAGACTTATATGTGGTACCCTTTAATAAAGGACAATTTGTATCTATTTAAATATCTATCCCGTCACGGACATCTTAGTAAGAAAACAAAACTGCCGTAAGAAACCATTTCAAGTGTTTAGGGAAAGGGAGACAGCAAATAACAATTCAGACAACTCTCTGTGATCTAAAATGAATTTGGAAGTACATCCTTTACTCTATTTCCATAATGAGACACTTTATTTATTTTATTTTTAATGTCCATACATTTTTCTATACATTTTTTAAACTTTCCAGTTTGAGACGTTTTCTATGTTTACTATTTCTTGTTTTTAACTTCACTGATTAAGACGTTTTTTCATATGAATATGGATATAAGTGCAGACACTGGCGCATATTTTTGGTATAATATATATATATATATATATATATATATATATATATATATATATATATGTATATATATATATGTATATATATATATGTATATATATATATATATATGTATATATATATATGTATATATATATATATATATATATATATATATGTATATATATATATATATATATATATATATATATATATATATATATATATACCCGAAGTTAGTTACCGATAAAAACAACGGGAGATAGATAGATAGATAGATAGATAGATAGATAGATAGATAGATAGATAGATAGATATATTATGACCATTAGTGATTCACGAATATCGTTCTTTAAAAGAAGAAAAAGGGTATAAAAAGTCAAAAAAGGCCAAAAGGATTTGTCGAAATTCAAAAGGAATCTGCCTTTTTATTCTTTACATTGCAATCTTGTCTTTTTATTCTCAGATCTTGTTACCAAGGAAGTGCCTGTGTCCCTCCCGTGGTGAGGCCACAAAGTAGTTGAACGCACAATAAAATCCGAAACAATTTATCTCAGCGCCGAAGGACAAGCTACCATTTTTTTTTCAATCTTTTTTGTTCCTTTGAATGTTCCCGTTTATCTTTACATACAAATCAGACCAAATATCGATACAATGTATAGCATATATAAAATAATCCAAAACAAACATACGTAGGTTTGTAGATACGAAATTCAGATACAAACATACACTAACGTATATATATATATATATATATATATATATATATATATATATATATATATACACGCGTATCAATACATAAACACACGGACATAATGTACACATTCATACAAAAAGACATACTCGCTAACACTATACTATTGAACATATAACTATATATATATATCTATATCTATCTCTCTCTCTCTCTCTCTATATATATATATATATATATATATATATATATATATATATATTAGCCTGACGATTTCCTCTGAGGATAAAACGCGAAAGCCTCTATGTAGCTTTATTGATTGCCATCAATATATTTTCATAACTTACTACCTAGCTCTACTTACGTATCGAGCACTGTTGAAGTAAATACTGAAGACTGATACATAAAATATATATATCTCTTTATAACAATTTATACGTGGATACACGAAATAATAATAATATATATATATATATATATATATATATATATATATATATGTATATATATATATATATATATATATATATATATATATATATATATATACAATATCAAACTGAAAGTACACTTTTAGAGAATTGGACTGATAATAAAATGGTTTAAGCTCAATACACGAGATAGAGCGATTATAAAGATAAATGAAGGAATTCCTCTGATGATAAGATTTTAATCCTTGAAAAGTATGGCTTAAGGAAAGAAAAATAAACATGTTTTAACGTGTACACCTTGCATTGAACAATCGAAAATGAAATAGATTTGTCATCCGTACATCTTTATCTATCTTCATTTATCTATCTATCTATCTATCTATCTATCTATCTATCTATCTCTCTATATATATATATATATAGAGAGAGAGAGAGAGGGGGAGAGAGAATCAAATGTAAACCAAAAGTAAACTTTTAGTAGATAGAATCTATAGTGAAAAGGTTAAGCTCAATATACGAAATAGAGCAATTATAAAGATAAAAGAAATAAGAGTGATAAACATGTACGAATGTCCACATTTATTTCAAATTTCGATTGTTCAATGCAAGGTGTATTTTGTAATAAACTAGTGTTTATTATTCTTTCCTTAAGCCAAGGCTTTTCAAAGATCGAATTCTTATCATCAGAGGAGAAATACAGATAGATAAGTTTGCTGTGGAAAAGCCAAAGTTAAAATATGTGACCAATATTATTAAAAATGGAGTGAAAAAAAAATTATTTTTCGTGTAAAAAAGTTATGTGGTTTCTCCAGATGGTAATTGTCCGTTGAAAAGGTGTCCAATGAAAAGGAGATTTTGAAGAAGACGAAAAAAGTTTGTCGTAGGGGCAGTATGGCGAAAGTGTTCAACATGAAGTAAATCCAAAGGTAAAATGTTGAAATAAAATCGTAGATGGAGCGCACTTAAATGGAATTGATGTGAGAAAGCTGCCCATTTTTTATAACTTCCCGGGCCATAGTAGAAAAGCGAATATATATATATATATATATATATATATATATATATATGGGAAGAGAAGGATGAAGGTAATCCGACGTGATGGTAAAATGAAAAAGGAAAACCAAAAACTGGATGTTTTTTATGTGTACATCAACGTTTCGTCTTTATTTATAAGACTTCATCAGGATGATGATATAGGGAAAAGATATCATGCAAGCACAGATACATGTAGGGTAGACATGTTGGGAAGAAAAATAAAATAAAATGAAAAATAATGGCAGCGTCTTGCTGGACGTCCGTACTTGTTAGAGAATGAAAATGAGTGGGAGGAAAAAGGGGAAAGGGTGGAGGGAGCGAGGACTACTGTGGCTGGCGATGAGAGAAAGAGGTGGGGGATGAGCAGGGGTAAAATGGATGGCAGAGAGAGATTGGAGGAAGAGGGGGAGGGGGTGTTTGACCAGATGGCTGTGGTCGAGATTGAAGGGGAAGAGTGAGTTGGAATGTTTATATATATATATACATACATATATATATATATATATATATATATATATATATATATATATATATATATATATATATATATTTATACATATGTAGAAGGAAAAGGAATTAGAAAAGCAAAAGTCAAATCTTATTTCTACTCAGTTGCTCAGAGCAAGGTATATTCCGCAGTAAGGCAATTTATTCAAGTTAAATTTTTCCTTAAGCCAGGCTTTTCAAAGATCAAAATCTTATCATCAGAGGAAGTCGTTGGGATAGATAAGTTGGCAAAGGCCAAGATTTAAAATTTGAAAAAGTAAAATAAAAATTGTAGGGAAAAAACACACGGCAAAACTCTGCCCGAATGCAAGCAAATGTCCGATTGCAAGAAAGTCCGGTGTCAAAAAGTCCAGCGGAGAAAGTGAAATGTAGATAGGTAGCTCGTTAAAAGGCACGAGAAGTGACAAGAGAGGATTCAAAGTTAAATTCCAAAAGCCACATCTTCAGGTGTGGCGAAGATAGATAGAATCCAGAGGGTAAAAGGTCCAATAAAAAGTACGTTCTATGGATGCAACAAGGCTCAGTAAAACGTGAGGTGGAAAGTATTCGCCATTTAAAAAAGACTTCCTGGGCTAAAAATCATGGAATAGGTTTAAATTGGCAAAAAGACAACGGATCAATATTTAAAGGCTTGCCCGTTGAAAAACAAGACTAGTCTGAAGAAAGGAAAAAACTCATAAGAAAACTTTTTTTTAAATAGCGAATACTTTCCACCTTACGTTTTACTGAGCCTTTTTGCATCCACGAACGTACCTTAACTCCTTACATCTAGTGGCTTCATGCCTTGGCTGGAGCGACTTCAATTAAAATAAATTTTAAATGGAGGTTTGATATCTGTCTAGCTGAAGCCGAAGCTATCCTTCTACTTTTAGTCATTCTGCTATTGTATTTATATTACTTGGTATATATGTGTGTGTGTGTGTGTGTGTGAAGCCGAAACTATACTATTACCTTTATTAATTGCACTAGTGTACTATATTTTAATGCTCGATTCAGTTTACTATATTATTTCAGACTAGTTGACTATATTTTAATGCTCAATTAGGGGAGAGATGTATAGTAGTATCATTTATGTGGTCATAATACTATCCTGCGAGGAATTACCTTCTTTTTAGACAGGGATAGTGTAGAAAGAAAGAAAAAAAGAAAGAAAAATAAGACGAAAAAGCTGGAAGAAAAAAAAGAAACGAAAGAAAGAAAGAAAAAAAGAAAGAAAGAAAGAAAGAAATAAAGAAAAAAGAAAAAAGAAAGAAAGAAAAAAATAAAGAAAAAAATAAGACGAAATAGCTGGAAAGAAAAAAGAAAGGAAAGAAAGAGCGTGTAATATCTGTAATTAGTCGGACTCCTTTTCTGATCTTGAATGTTTTTATCAAAATGTCTCGGTCGATTTAATCTTCCACCTCCTTAAGATTCATCTTGTCAAAACCTTATGTCGAACTCGGGAATCTATGCGGAATTTCGAACTGAATCTTTTAGTTAATCCACGGAGGAAAACTTTTCACATTCTATCAGCCACGAGCGATTAGAAGTTTTAAGTTTTACTTTATTATCTATTACTATCGCCTGCAGTCAGAATTGAACCTTCAACCCACAGAAGACTGTCTCTTAGAACTGATTTTTACATAACAGGTTTATCCCTTACGCTACGTGCTCATCCGTTCGTTATAGGATAACCTCTGAGATGAAAATAGTAGTTCGAATAATGTATCACTAATGGAGATTTAGTATCTGTCTGTCTGAAACAAACACTATACTCCCACTCCTATCATATATCTTATCTAAAGCGATTGCGCTCGACTTTTCGAAGGAGTTTGACAGTGTGGCATTCTGGTCTCCTACACAAACTTCAAAGTTATTATATTAGTGGTGAGGTTCTTGATATTATCAGGTCTTTTCTTTCTGATCGAAGCTTGCGAGTATCTTTAGACGTATCTCTTTTCCTATCAATGCGGGTGTTCCTCAGGACTCTTTTCTTAGGCCAAACACTTTTGCTTCTTAATATAAATGATCTTCCAGAGAATATTGTTAAGAAAATGTACATCTATGCTGACGATACCACTCTCTATTCTGGTGTTGCTTCTCGCCCATCTCCCTCGGATCAGTCGAAATATGCAGCTGATCTAGAAGTTGACCTGGGTTCAGTTGTGGATTGGGGTACGAAATGGTTTGTTTCATTTAATCCAGTTAATAATCAGTTCGTATCTTTCAATCGTGGGCGTGCCCCTTTACATCATGAGGTTCTCATAAATGGCTCTGCTCTTGAAGAAAAAATCGACTCTGAAACTTCTTGGTCTTTCTCTCTCATCGAAATTTTCTTAGAGTTCATACATTAGATCCATTGCTCTTTCTGCTTCTCGTAAAGTCGGTTCTCTCTATCGCTCCAAACACTTTCTCACAGCTGAAGCTATTCTCTATCTCTACAAATTCACAATCAGACCATGTATGGAAAACTGTTGTCATATTTGGTCTGGCAAACCGCTGTCCCATTTGAGGGTTCTTGATAAGGTGCAGAAACGTATCTGTAATTTGATTTGCACTATCCTTTCTTATTCTCTGCACCCTCTCTCTCACAGACGTGATGTTGTTAGTCTCAGTCTTTTCTATAAAGACTATTATGGCATGTGTTATTCAGAACTGTGTGATCTATTCCCAGCTTCTTTTGTTTCAGCTCGTTTGACTCGTTGGTCTAGTGGTCTTCATCAATTCACTGTTTTAAATACAGCTTCCTATTTCAGTAGCTTCTTTTTAAAAAACTGCAGGCTTGTGAAACTCTCTACCTGCTGACTGTTTTCCTTCTTTCTATAATCGTGGTCTTCTCGAGACTAAAGCTGAAAGGCATGTACTGTATTTGCGATAATCGTATTTGTTCTTGTTAGCTCCTTACATCCAGTGGCTTCATGCCTTGTCTGGAGCGATTTCCATTAAAATAAATGTTAAATGGAAGGTTGATATCTGTCTAGCTGAAGCCGAAGCTATCCTTCTACTTTTAGTCATTCTACTATTAAATGTATATTACTTGGTATATGTGTGTGTGTGAAGCCGAAACTATACTATTACCTTTAGTAATTGCACTAGTGTACTATATTTTAATTCTCAATTAGGGGAGAGTGATATAGTAGTATCATTTCTGCGGTCATAATACTATCCTTCGAGGAATTGCCTTCTTTTTAGACAGGGACAATGTAGTATCTGTTCTGTTTTTATAAGACCATTTTCCACGCATGAACTTTTTAGAGGTGTAGTATTGTATCTTTTCTGTTGTCATGAGATTATCCTCCCAGGCATTACTTCATTCTGTAGGGGGTTATAGCGTACATCGTCAAGAAATTGTCACAATTGGCTGTTCATTAGCAAACTGAACGCTTACATTAGGTATACTAGCAAAAATATGCGACCGGAGGGGTCATATTATTACAAGTCAAATTGATATCAATCTTCATCTAAAGATATATGCAATATAAAGAACGATTAAAAGAAATTCATTTCTACAATAAAAAAAATGAATTTCAATTTCTTTTCACGACGTGAAATCCATTTCCTTCTTTGAAAAAAAAAAACAGATTAAATTTCTTTTTCACTTGAGGCAATTGAATCTCTTCATTATTTACCGTTTATACTTATGTCCCCTCGAGTTTTAAAGAAGACATCTTTTTCATGTGTGTTTCCTAAAAAAACATACGCCAATATTTCCATAAACTGCTTTCGCTTCGCAGAGGAAAAACTCGTTCAAAGTTCAGACAATGGAAACATATTTCCGATTCATTTGAATTTCTATTTTCCATTTTTATCTCCTCACAAAAAAAAATATCAAACTTTTTTGATTTGAAAGGGAAAGTTGTAATTCAAAAAATATTGAGTTTGGTTTTCCGTATTATCAATAATTCTACACACAGTCATATTGCGCCATCCCCCTCTCCGTCACCATGACACGCACATACCAATACTGCAAACTGCACACACACACACAAACACACACACACACACACACACACACATATATATATATATATATATATTAAAATAAAATGATATTATTACCTTCATTCCATTACATATATATATATATATATATATATATATATATATATATATATATATATATATATATATATATATATATATATATACAAGGAACAAGTTATTCTTGTGTGGACGATCTTATGAGAACAGAATCGATACTACACTACCCCCACCCCCTTAAAAGATATTCCGAGTAAATCAAGTCTTGGAGATTTTGCATTCTAGGGGGAATTCCCCCATACACACTCTTAAAAACGGAGGAAGTAATACCTGGGAAGACAGTATTATTACAACAAAACCGATACTACACTACACCATCCATTAAAAAAGAGTAAAATTTCATCAATGTTGTTTTGTTTTTTTAATTTAAAAATGCTCAGTCACAAAAAAAAATTTCATAGTTCTGTGGCTTTTTAGCTAAGATCAAAGTGTAGTATCTGTTCTCAAACATCTCAGCGATATTTGACACTTTACTAAAGCCGGAAGTAAATTATCTCACCTGAAAATGAAATTCTAAATAAGTTTTTAAACGCTATCATTTTTTAAATAAAATCTCTATACCTTATTTTATTTATAATTATAATATAGTCCTATCGATAAAGCGATTGCGTATGTAGAATAAAATTTGACAATACAAAGTAGAAAGGTATATTACAGAATATTAAGATATTACAAACTTAAAAATAAATAAATATGCAAATAAGCAAAATCGAAGTTTGTTTGAGTGAGTAGAAGATGCCTATATATAGGGTATTTCAATTTATTCTTATATCATTAGAATTCATTTATCTTAACGTGTTTTGATGTTAATATAAGGATAAATGGAAAAAAAACTTTCGTATTCATTCATATATATATATATATATATATATATATATATATATATATATATTAGAAGTAAACCCCGACGTTGCTGACGATTGAATAAAGATCACTATGATGTATGTTTTTAATTATGCTCATTATGCTCATAACATGGGCGTGTTTAGTAAATCAAGGGGGTTCGTTATTAGGGGAGAAATTTGCTTTTTAACAATACATACATTACGTAACTATATATGCAATCATTTTGTAACGGGCAGCGCTATTTATCTTCACAGTTACAGTTACAGACGTCTTGGCGAATTGATAAGTAAATGGTAGCTGGAATTGTTTAATTTTTCTATCGCAAGAGGTAATAATTACTTGTGCGAGGTTAGGCATTTCAGAGTATATTATGTTTATCGTATTTTTATTAAATATTGAGCAGTATTTGTATGGGTGCTTAAACGATTTTTCAATTATTTAAAACTAATGTGTATAGGTATATTTGTTTTAACGTTGTAGCTGTATGGGGGATAAAACCATAATGTTTTCTTTCTTCTCGTAGAGTTATGGGGTGTTCGTTGAGAGGAAGGTAAGATAGGGCGTAAACGGGTATTGGTCGCTAAAATATTATATTGATATTTGGGTTATTTATAACATTCACTATGTTATAGCGATGATATATGTCTTATAATTTTAGTAGTATTACTATTATTGTTATTACTATTGTAATTTCTATTTTATTTTGAGATAGATGTCTTTTTAATGTTATATTCTTTCTCTATTTGTATTATGAGTTGTATTTAATTTTTGTATATGATATTTTGTCTGAGTATCCTGAATTTGCCAAAGCATTATTGTAAAGTAATAAGCTCTGATCAAATGCAAGACAGTTAGCAGATAGCCTTCATATACCATATATGATACTACAAATTATTACTTGAGGATGGTTAGATTTTTTATGGACGTAAAACTGGTTTATGGTAGAGGGCGTAAGATTCTGTATTAAGATGTTAGATAATGTCGAGAAAATTAGAAGTTCTCTTCTCAGGATCTACTGTTTCCGATATTTATTTAGTTGATTTGGTTTTTTATTATCTCAAATCTGATATCACACGTATTTATCTAACACACATAAATATGTTATTATATATAACAGCAAATGTTCCCAGTTTTCTATTTTAAAAAAAAGATCTTTATTCATACAATTATTCCTGCCCATTCCAAAACAAAGCATACCTTGATAAACACACGATATGTTCTCAAAATATATCCTCGCTAATAATGGAGGTAATATTCACTGAGGAAGTCTTTTGAAAACTTATATTGTTTTTTTTATCAATTATTAAGAAAGGGTGTGTTTTGGAATAGATAGAATTATTAAGTAAGGATTGTTTTGGAATGGACAGAAACAATTGTATGACTAAAGATATTTTTACACTCCAAACATATGTTAATGTATATATTTTGAGCTTTAGTAATATTAAGAGTATCAAACTTTTAACTGATTTTTGTGCGAACATCAAATGATTAAAATTATATATATATGTATGCACATATGTAATCAATAATGTTTGTATGAATGAAATGTTATTCTATATATATATATATATATATATTCCATGATAAATGCCAGTATACTGAAATCATATGCCCTTAATAGAATTGAGGTGAAAATTCACATACACTATATGTACAAAAGCAAGGAAATTCCTCAAATTTTTAAACTTGTCATTAATTAAGAGTATTACTACATATCCACCAAACCATTTTATTATCACATCACCACAGTATAAATCTCTATGCATGAGTGGATGAAGTGTGTGAGGTGAGCTGAAGAAAAATTCCTACCAGTAAAATGCATAGCCCTGTTGTGCTCACATACCCTTAATGAAAATAAAAGTGTAAACATTTGGGAATTTCCTTGCTTTCGTACATTTAGTGTATATGAATTTTCATCTTAACCCTATTAAGGCCATATGATTTCAGTATACTGACATTTATCATGGAATGTCACTACTTTTGTAAAGGCTATGCCTCAATAACATGGTCATTTTAAAGGTTATTTGGAATTTTCTGGAAAACTAATGTATATGGTAAACTGAAATTAAAATGCCATTAACTAGATTCTAGAACCACTATCTCTGCCAAAAATCAGCTGAATCCATCAAATAGTTGATGAGATATAGGGTGGCACATACGTACACACGGATAACACAAAATCATGCCTGACCTTTCTGGATCTCTGGGTTGCCTTGACTAATGATGCTGAAATTCTACACATTTATAGAACCGACCAAAAAAAAGTTTGTGCAAAGTTTTAACTAATTTGTTTTTTTAGTTTTTGAGTTATGATTGATCAAAGAAATGACATTTCTAGCATAGGCCGTTTTTTAAGTCTATTAAGGGATAGAGCGCTCTCGCGCCTCCCTTGATATATATATATATATATATATATATATATATATATATATATATATATATATATATATATATGTGTGTGTGTGTGTGTGTATATTTAGGCAGCAAGTCATTATCTAAGCAAGCGTTGTTGAACATCACGGAACTTTCGTGTTTGTATATTTTCCTCGTGAGGTTCTCAAACCGTCGAGCCATCTTTCTGGTTTCAGGTGGCAATCCGTATAGTACTTCGCCGATAGTTTTTAATTCGGCCATTTTGTCGAGCGCTTTCGAGTTTCGTAGTCGTCTTCAGGCTTAGGGTTTTGTTTGTTTTTTTTTTTAATTTAAATAAGAAGACTGGAGTTAATGTTTTATAGTTATCGCTACGGCCGAATGAAAGAGAGAAGAGGGTGTGTGGTTGAGTTCATTTTATTCTATCGTTTGTGTGTTTGGTTTTATTGTTTACTTATTTATTTTGTTAGTTCTTATTTTTGCTATTATTTATTTATGTATTATTATTTATTTCTATTACTATTATTACTATTATTTATTTATTTATTTTGTTTTTACTTAATTTCCATTTAATTATGGAATACTTTTAATATGTTGGTACCTGTGTTGAAAACTATTTTATTAATGTTAGGCTGTTTAGTTTTAATGAATATTGCTTCTAGTATTTTAAGTCTGTTTGTGCAGTTACTTTTGTGTATTATTTTCGTGTTAGATATTAATGTTTTCCGTATATCGACCGACTGCATATATATATATATATATATATATATATATATATATATATATATATATATATATATATATACATATATATATACATACAAATATATATATATATAAATACAAATATATATATGCATGTATATATATATATATATATTTATATATATATATATATATATATATATATATATATATATATATATATATATATATATATATATATATATATCAAGGCAAATATAATTAAATAACAAAAGAACTCCGTGTTAAATACAAACACATATACATAATTAATTATTTCCTGTAAAATTATTAGGTAATATAATATATTCTAATAAGCCCCTTTAAGAAATTAAAGGCGAGCACTCTCGGGGGATGTTAAATATAGGCTACCAAAAAGTTCTAATGCAAAGTTTCGAATACATTCGACCAACCTTCTCGAGTAGTCTTGTCTGTGCCTGCTTCTAGGTACATATATTTAATTTCCCTTACTCACGTGACAGTTTCCGGTGGCCGCGAAGATAAGGGTGACTGCTTGCAGATTCTAGGCTGACTCTGTGACCGGGTTAGCGCCTCCCGACAATCTGAAATCGATACTTTCCTGCACTGATGAGAGCAATAAGCTTGAAACGCTATATTATTCAGTATTTACTTCAACAATTTGCAATGCGTGATTAGAGCTACGTAATAGTATGAACATATATTAATGACAAAGTAGTTATAAATATATATATATACACGGAGGAAGGCCGAAGAGAACATCCGAAAATTCTGTTCTTTTAGAAAAAAAATTTTTAAAGACATTTTGTATTCCAATACGTCAACTATTAATGAATAAATATAAAAATGATAGACATTTATATATTTTTCATATTCATTTTCATACATACATATACGTATTAATTTTTATACATGCACGTATATATATATATATATATATATATATATATATATATATATATATATATATATATATATGAGAAAGGAAGGATGAGAGTAATCCGACGCAATGGGAAATGAAAAAGTAAAAACCAAGAGATATTTTTGTATATGTTCATCAACGTTTCGTCTTTATTGTAAGACTTCCTCAGGAGGTTCTAGGCTGTGAGAAGTCAGTACTCACTTCTCATAGCCTGAACCCTCGTCCAGCGCTCTTAGTAGCCACGGCTACTACTTTTCCTTATCAACCCATCATGTCAACCAAATATTTCGATGTACTTGCAGGACATTTTTCTTAAAATTATCATCCTGAGGAAGTCTTACAATAAAGACGAAACGTTGATGAACATATCAAAAAATATCTCTTGGTTTTTCCTTTTTGATTTTGTGTATATATATATATATATATATATATATATATATATATATATATATATATATATATGATTATATTTGCATATAATATGTGTATACATATTGGTGTGTGTGTGTGTGTTTGTGATACTTATTAGATAAGTTCTGTTGATTTCCGTTGTCTCATTAGCGTCTACATTTACCGAGCGACCGAAGTGATGAGATGTGAGGTCGGTCGATGCGCAAACGCGCGCGAAATGCCAGCCTCGTTGTGTTTTCGCGCCTCTTTTATGTCCGTTTTAAACAAAACCCGGCCGCCGATTTCAAAGGCAATTCCGAGCGCTATTAATGGCCTCCAATTGTTCGCTGCAAAACGAATCGGATCCGTCGACAAACAGTGGCTTGATTGCGCCCTCTATTCACCCGTGCACACCCACCACCACCACCACCACCACCACCACTCGAGCGCAACAAAGTCACCCCCTACTTTCTTAATGACCTAGTCCGATTAAAATGACACGGACTTTTTTTCTTTCTATATTTATTCATTGATTTGCATGTTTTCCTCGATTGACTCATGCGCAGAGGCTAGTTTGTGTCTCATTGTGTTGAGACGCTGAGATCATTAGACGAAAACCAGAGCTTTAAATACCCATTACCCGCGTTCTTGCAATGCTTAAATCTTAAACTATCTTGTCAAAAAGGACATATGATGTATACAAAAAAACTGATACTCTATTGTTTTACTCTTCTGATCTTAGACCTTTTGGCCAAGATCAAAGTGTAATATCTGTTCCGATGGATACTGCACCCCATAGACTGGTATCGTCTTGGCCTTCGGGGCTTGATTCCGCCGGTCTATGTTTTTGTCCTGTGCAGTTCTAGGAGGTCCACCATCCCAGGCTTTTCTTCCCCTCTTTGGGGAGGAGTAACTTTATTGCTTACTGCCTAAGGCGCCCCTACCGGTGAATGCCGACGGGGCTGCCCCAGGCAATTTTTAATGGCCAGAGTGCTCACCTTCTCGGGCGCTGGCTTTTCAAATCCCACTTTCCCGACCCGATCTTGGGTCACATCTTACCTTGTGGGAGTAAGATAAAACTGACCTTGTGCCTAACCTCGTGGAGAGGAGGTAAATAAATACTCTTCTGATCTTAGACGTTTCGGCCGATGTAACCTTAGACCTTCTCTGTGTACATCTTGCTGAATTCTTTTATTTTATAAGACTATTACCTTTCTTTCGGAATATTTTAGATGAGGATTGATAATTTGTATTATATGGATTATTTGAACTACTTTTCTCATCTTGGATGTTATTCTTAAAACGTTTCGGGCGATGTAACCACCGACCTTCTTCGGGTGTATCTTGTTGAACTCGGAAATCTTTCTGCCGAACTCGGGAATCTGTATGGAATTTCGAACAGAACCCTTTTTTTAATCCACGGGAATCAGAATTTATGAATATGAATAACAATTTGCAATTTTGCGTAATAGAACGTGCTGCTATTATTATTATTATTATTATTATTATTATTGTTATTGTTATTGTTATTGTTATTGTTATTGTTATTGTTATTGTTGTTGTTGTTGTTGTTGTTGTTGTTGTTGTTGTTATTATTATTATTATTATTATTATTATTTTTATTATTATTATTATTATTATTATTATTATCATTATTATCATCATCATCATCATCATCATCACCACCACCACCACCACCACCACCACCACCACCACCACCACCACCACCACTACTACTACTACTACTACTACTACTATTATTATTATTATTATTATTATTATTATTATTACTACTACTACTATTATTATTATTATTATTACTATTATTATTATTATTATTATTATTATTACTATTATTATTATTATTATTATTATTATTATTATGATTATTAGATATAGATGTAGAATATTTATGTCGAATTCGGGGACCTAGTAACAATTTCGAAATAAACGCTCTATTAAATTTACAGGGTAGATTGTTCTCATTCAATCAACCCTAACCCTGTAGGAGTGCTGGTTGTATGTTATTCTTAGTATTTATCGCCTCTTACAAGCATTGAACCATCAACCCCCAAAAGATTCTCACTAAGAACTGATTGTTGACCAAAGGTACTACCCGTTACGCAACGTGCATTCACAAAAAAACACGCAAAGAAGATCAGGCGTAACATCAGCAGAAACGTTGTGAAGATAAAAACAACCAAGATGAGGATAACCGTTCGAATAATGCAAATAATATAGATTTCAGGTTTTGAAAATTTTATCAAAAGTTATTTTTTTGTCACAAATTTTTATAGATTTTATTTAATACAGCTGTGTGTTTTGTAAGAATTTAATATGGTAATATTCAAGAAACTTATACAATCAGCGATTGTCATAGTCGATAGAACTCTTCCAAAGAGATAAACTTCTTGTTGGATAATTGCCCTGTGAGGTCGGATGCATATTAAAGTGGACGCATATTAAAGTGGACGTATGTGAGGGGTCGTTTGGTTTGACTTGCGCGATTTACTGCGGGTGAACCCGTACAGTCGAGTGCAAAATAAACTGGTTTTCACAGTCGGAGCTCACAAACGTTGACAGGGCCACCGCGTTGACGAGACCTCAGATCAAGGGTCACGGTGCACCTGCGCATGGGGGTTCTGTGACGTCACGGGCTTTTGTGTGCGAAGCAGAGTTTTGTCAGTCTGGGTTTTGGAAGCGGGCCGAACAGACGTGTTTCTCTATGTAGTCCGAAATGAAAAGTGGGAATTTATTTCCCTAAGAGAATACAGGCATGAGATCCCTTCTTCCCCCCGCCTCGAATGGCTAAGGACTTAAGCTAGGAATCAACTACGATAGAGTAGTAATTTTGTATCATCCTTAACGTTGGTGAAGCATCTCTGTGGCCGACGGAAATCTAACGCCTGAAATAAACAAGTCAAAGTAAAAGATTCTTGCCTCGTGAATTTTTATGTTATACAGGTTATGTTGCAGACACAGCGGACGGCGATGTTCACAGCAGTACAGAAACGAAGAAAGAATTCAACCACTAGACGACACACCCCTCCAGGCGACGAGGAAAGAAAGAAGGTACGAGAAATTAAAAGGTACGCAATATATTCCTTTTTGGTGTTAAAAATTACCAGTTGTTTACCTGAGAACTGCCACGACCCATTCCGGGACGGGTATACAAAGGAGAACTGCCACGGCCGATTCCGGGATTGCTATGCAACATTCTAAGCACCTCGGCCTGACCTTCTCAGGAAATATGAATTCGAATAAATGCATAGAAGATTCTGCCAAGACTGATGCAAAGACGGTAGGCTCCCTCTACTGGGCTAGAAAAAATATCACTTTGCTTGTACCCTATATCTCTATAAATCCACCATTCGCCTGCGCATGAAATATTGTTGCCACAATTTTGTTGGTGCATCATTCACTAACTTCTCCCTCTACGACAGGTTGCCAAATAAGTTTCTAACCTAATAGGTTCCGAACTGTCTGCCAAGCTCAATCCCCTCTCGCATCGCCGCATTGTTGCATCCATGTGCTTGTTTTATAAGTACTTTCATTTAATGTGCTCCGATAAACATTATGCATTTGTACCCTCTAAATAAAAATACCCCCGAACCACCCGACAAGAAGCAAAATCTATCCCTGTCGGAGGATTTTATATTCTGATAACTCCTTTCTTAAGACCGCTTGTCTTTAGAATGCCATTCCTGATCGCTATTTAAATGTAATGTGAACAAAATTCTACACAACTATCGAATCAGTTTTCCTCCTATAAATCTGGCCGCTACCACATAAGCCTCACCAAAAAAATCATAATTTTTTTTAGATACATTTGGCAGTGTTATAGGCTATCTAAAATTAACTTATATAGTAGTTAAAGTTTAATTCATTTTACAAAGTCTATGAAGAGACATTACATTTAATTTATTATTTTATTTTTTATATTCATTTAAAAAATATTAGTAAAGTGTACAATTCTCTTTTAGCTATAATTTCAATTTATATGCTCCCCCTCTGTTCGCATATGTTTGCCAGTATATATAATGTAAGTGTTGAGTTTACTAATGACCAATCGATTGTGACAATTTCTTGTTTAAGTACCCTACCCCCATAGGAAGACGGGAACATGATCATATGACAACTGAACAGATACGACTCTACCCCCAGAGAAGGATGTCATGGCAATAGAACAAATATTATGCTACCTCCAAGGAGGAGAATTAATGTATGGGAAGATAGTATCATGAGTACAGAAAAAGATACTTTAAGGACGCAATGCCTTGGAGGATTGTATGAGTATAACACGAACAAATACTACACTATCCACCTAAATAAGCATTGAAATATGTTGCAAAGACACCAGCGCAGTTATGGTTTGGAGTCAGCTAAGATATTATACAAAATCAAATGTTTCCAAACTGTCTTGGAAACGATCGTACGCCAAATAATCGTTGTGTTTGAATTCTCGGAACAGATATGGATACTGTTCTGATTTTGTGATCTCAACTCACTTTATATATATATATATATATATATATATATATATATATATATATATATATATATATATATATATATAATGGTAATAATCCAGGTAAAAATATCCACAGGGTGGTAATCCAGAGAATTTCAACCGGGTTTATAAAAAAGTGTTCAATATCAAAATAGAGCTTTATATATGATAATTTTATTTACACAGACATGTACAAAATCTGTGACACTGGCATGTCGATGTTATCGATCAACAGTTACTATAAACTGAGATCTCATCAGGCAGGGTTAGAATCTGATCTTAACCTCAGATCATATTTGGAGAGAATATGATCTGAGGTTAAGATCGGATTCTAACTCTGCCTGATGAGATCTCAGTTTATAGTAACTGTTGATCGATAACATCGACATGCCAGTGTCGCAGATTTTGTACATGTCTGTAAATAAAATTATCATATATATATATATATATATATATATATATATATATATATCTTGACACGCTGACCTGATTTCTTGAGAGACATTGAATACCCTCCCTTCCCCTTTACAATTTCCCAATTCCTCTATATATGGATTTTTCTTCCCTCTCTACATTGCTTTCCGTCATAAATCATGTAATCCCCCTATAAATTATAGATTAAATATGCTTCAAATTTCCCCTCTCTCTAAATATGTATTATATATGTTCGCTCTCTCTCTCTCTCTCTCTCTCTCTCTCTCTCTCATATATATATATATATATATATATATATATATATATATATATATATATATATATATATAACAGAAAGCTGTTTCGTTGTTACACGATGTCAGTGTGGCAAGACGTAGTGAGCGCACCACTCCGGTGGTTTAAAACCCAATGCTACTATACATTATGTAGAGCGATATTAGCATTTGTGAACCTCTAATGTCGGCGAGGGCCAACAAAACTGTCTCTAACCATTGTGCTCTACCCAACACGTACATTTTATACCCTGTTCGGTTTTTAGAGCTTTTGCACACCTCGCCAGCCTTTCTATTCCCCTCACTCTCCCTGTCTTACTTTTATTACGCTGATTTTACAATTTCCAAATGCTTCCATTTTAATCTTGACATTTTCAGCCCACAGACAGCAACAATTACAACGACTTCTGCGATGAAGACGGCTTGGACGGCGCCTTCCATTCGTTTCCCGCTGACCAATTACGTAAGTTAGCCAAACACACAATTGGATTAGAACCTGTTTACGCAGCAAGTATATGGTTTGCCCACTGCTCGGCTGGCAGTGTCGCCGGCTGACGCAATCACTCCTGACACCAGCGTGAAAAGCCATTTGCAAGCTGACGACTCGAGAGTGTCACCGGCGTTTTAAGTCATTAACTCCGCCCGAGAACAACTGGCTTCCAGCTAGCCTGTAACAACCGGCCCTATTTTATTGGTACCGATTAGAAGCGCTATTATCGTCTATTACGCGTTCAACGACGTTCCAAGTCAGCGCCGAACATTTTATTACAAGGGTTACAGCCGAAGGGCCCCTCACAATGCAGAGATAACTAAAAGCAGAGCCTACTTCTGTAAGGCCATACGCCGTATGCGCGTATTCCCATACCGGAAGGCACAAGCGAGATTGTATCTTGACCCGGTTATATCGAAGGCAAATCAGCACCTTCACAAACGGATACAAACTTGAAAGGTGCCAACGATGCGGATCGATTTACAACATAAAATTTGTATTTTGTACAATCATAAAAGCTAACTTCGGCAAAGAAAGGAAATCTTTAAAAATAAATTTGATAAATGTATGCGCGTATTGCTATACCGGAAGGCACAAGCTTGTCAAATTACCAGGGGTTTTTACCGTATCGTCCGGGCCTTTGGGTCTGGATTTACGCCGGTCTATTGGTGGTTGTCGGTCCTGTGCAGTTCTAGGAGGTGCACCCTCCCAGGATTTTCCTCCCCTCTTTGGGGAGGAGTAAGTTTATTGCTTACTGTCTGAGGCGCCCTACCGGGGAATGCCGACGGGGCTGCCCAGGCAATTTTTAAACAACCAGAGTGCTCAAATTCTCGAGCGCTGGTTCTTTCCCACTTTCCCGACCTTGTGTCACATCTTACTTTGTGCGACGAAGATAAATAGAAGCAAGGATATGTTTGTTCCGTTAGAAATCTCTTAAAAGAAAAAAAATGGCCTCTTTTATTATATTTTTGTGGTAGGGGTTCAGTGTTACAACAGTTCAAGTTTGTAGGTCTGATAAAGTAAACAGAGTTAGCGGAAAGACATACTAATGAGAGGAAGTGTACGTATTTTTTACTTAAAATAGTGCCAGTTTTCCATGATCTCTTTATAGCTTTGTTAAAACAAGGTGAATACTTAAATCTGCGTCGTCAGTCATATAGGGGAAATATTGGGCTGTGTTGTTAAACAATAATTTTTTATACCCAATTACATTTTAAATTTTTTATTAGTCATACATAGAGGAACGGGGAGGGCATTAACTCTGACACTCAGACATCCTAATAATGTCACCCATAACACCGTGACAACTTTATTAAATGAGAATATTTATTATATTCGCCAGATATCATACATTTGACTTTAAAGAGAGAGAGAGATAGTGATGTGGAGTAAGCTGGTACCCCTTCCTGAGATTGGAGAATGAGATGCTCCAAAGGCGATGAACGGGAGGCAACTCTCACGACCACATGAGGAGGCAAGTCATTCAAGTCACCGTTTGGACCGTGTACGACTCTCGACATATTTCTATTATATGTTACCGACCTTTTCCAAAAGAGGTCTAATAAGCATCATAATAGATAGATAGGGAGATAATTAACAGAGATAGGTGATGAAAGTTAGAAGGAGGGGAAGGAAGGAAAAAAGAAAGAAAGAAAGAAAGACAGAAGGAAAAAAGAAAGAAAGAAAGAAAGAAAGACAGAAGGAAAAAAAAGCTGTCAGCTTTTGGTTTAGGTAGACAATAACGTCGCCTTTTTGTAATTGCCGAAGAGGGATACTCAATCGGGTTAGTGCGCCGTACTTACAGACAGATATTGTGAGTTCAAACCTGATCCGGGGTAGAGTTTTTTTTTTTTCAATATTAAGCAGATGGAATTACTTCTATTATTCGGACTACTATTCCCACGTTGATTAAATAAAGTGGTCAGTTCGAAATTCCGTATAGGTTCCCGAGTTCGACATGAAGGTTAGTGCGCCGTACTTACACAGATATTGTGAGTTCAAACCTGATCCGGGGTAGAGTTTTTTTTTCAATTTTAAGCAGATGGGATTACTTCTATTATTCGGACTACTATTCCCACGTTGATTAAATAAAGTGGTCAGTTCGAAATTCCGTATAGGTTCCCGAGTTCGACATGAAGATTCCCGAGTTCGAAACAATACACCTAAAGAAGATAGGAGGTTACATTGGCTGAAACGTTGTTAAAATAACAACCAAAATGATGATTGTTGTACTTATTATACAAATAATACAAATTATCAATCTTCATCTTTAAAAAAATGGCGAAAATTAAACAGATCGTGTAGATTTACTAATTTACTTATTATTTTAGTTTGTTGTAATCTAGGTAATTGTCGGAATCTAGGATCCCGGGCGACGTCGGGTAACCCTACTTACGTTATATATGAGGATGAATGATTCATCATATTGAGTATACCGGTTGTTACGACCAGTTTCAATGAAGTCGGAATTAGCCGTCAGATGTTTAATATGCCTATTTCAATTTCCAGAAAGAATAAGATAAGATTTCATTCTTTGAAAAGCAATGGCTTAAGGAAGGAATAATAAAATTTCTTTTATTTGAAATCCTTTGTTTTGAACAACGGATGACTTAATAGATATTTTATTTAATACAATCTTTATTCTCATCTTTTACTTGTTTATATAATTGCACTATCTCGTTATTTTAGTTTTTTGTAATCTAGTATTTTATACATGCGGATGAATAAGTATACCGCTTGTTACGACCAGTTTCAATGAAGTCGGAATTAGCCGTCCGATGTATAATGGGCGAATTTCAATTTCCAGGTTTGAAATAGGGTCACATATGCGCGGTCCCCTTTTTTATGACAATGATGGGCATAAGAGGTGACAGAAAAACTGAAGGACACTTAAGCCTCCACTTTGTTTTGTCTTAACATATGCCCGCTTAAAAATGGATGTCGAGGTTGAATGAATTAAAACTGGCGGGAAATGTCCGAAGAGAGAGAAGGAGAGAGAATAGAATGGAATCTTAAAGAAAGATAGAGACAGAGAAAAGGAAGGAGAGAATGAGATAAAGAGAATGGGGGTGGGACAAGTGAGGGGAGGGACTGAAAGAGAGTACGAATGAAGCACGTAGAAATTAAATAAGAAAAAATGTAGAACCTAACTTTTTTTAATGTCGTGTTTATTATTATTACGGGTGTAAACCCTTCGTCAAAAATGACGCTAAAAAATTACGCATCGTCAGTGTTCGCAGGAATATCTAATAACGGCTAAATCGGTAAAATTAAAAATAATTAAATAAAAAATACAGAAAACGTTTCAGACTAAAAAGTTTTAAAAGAAAGAAAACACGTATCACTTTTTGTGGTTTCATTTTACTTCAGCCGAAGTTCTCAGAAATCAAGGGACCCCTTCCCTGAGCTAACACTTAATCTCTATATGAGATACATAAATAGTCGAGTCTTCCGTTAAAGTTCGCCTCTACCTCTCAAACGACAGTAAAGAAGCTAAGAACATCCATTTCCCTCTCACCAGTTGACTAGTTAATTATATCATAGTATATCTTTATGGTGGTATTTTGGTCTTACCGGATTCCAGGACAAGAATTCATCTAGTCTGGTGGATTATCCAGCTTAGTGATGTTACTAGAGGCAAAAGCACTCGGACGAGGCCCACAAATTCTTGTATAAGCAAGTGTGATGTAGCTATCTTATTTTAGCTTCGAATACTATGTTATTATTTTCATTTAGTCAGGGTTTACTTGTAGAGTGAAGTATCCTCGTGCCAGGTTGTCCTGACAAACCCCTGTACAGAGAGACCTTAGACACTCGAAGATAATGTCTAGTAGGCATTCAAGTTCTCACCAGTATGGGCGTGAGTATGCAGATGATATATGTTATTTATTCCTCGGAAGGTGCTCCTCTGTTTTTTGTATAAAAAAGTCACACCGGATGGCGACTGGTTTTGTGTAGAGCATGGATATGTTCTTATATATGCATCATTACTGTTATATATATATATATATATATATATATATATATATATATATATATATATATATATATGTTGTTTTAAATTTCGCGAAACAGTTTTCATGGTATATACTGATGTTCCCTTGCAATAATAACGTAAAGTCTTAGCAGTTAACTAATACAGTGCTTAAAGAGATTAATTGACTTACCAACCAATGAATTGTCAAGCTAAGAACTTAGGACTAAAAACTGCTTTTATCTTTATTTTATTTTATTCTTTTCCTCTCATGTAGTTTAAAATGTTGAAAAACTTCCAAGATCATATATATATATATATATATATATATATATATATATATATATATATAACTTCTTTGTAGTATAGCAGGAAAATTCCAGCAGAGTGCTCGATTAATTGAGAATTAAAGTTAAAAATTAAAAATTAAGAGCGTAATATTAATTTATTTTGGTACAGAAAAATTAGTAAAACATTTGTACTTTCGGTTTCAAGCACCGAATGATTTAGCCATCCGACTTTCTTCAGCTTCAGAAATTGAAGAGAGCCGGATGGCTAAGTCATTCAGTGCTTGAACCCAACAGTACGAATGTTATACTAATGTGTCTGTACCAATATATATATATATATATATATATATATATATATATATGTGTGTGTGTCAGGTTATGTTGAAAAGAAATTAATAAAGTGCTCAGTCGCAAAAAAGTGAGTGCTAAATACAAATTATTTATTCAAAAAACTATACTTTACATATTTCAGAGGCGTACCCCGGTTTCATCCGGATGGACTGACTTTTTAAACTTTTAAAAGTCGTCTATAACTAATTTTCAGCGACTCAAAATTAAAACAACAGGGATTTATATATATATATATATATATATATATATATATATATATATATATATATATATATATATATATACATATATAAATGTATATATGTATATATATATATATATATATATATATATACATGGGGGCCAAGAAGTCACTGAGGGAATTTTAAATTTAATAGATTATCATTTTTTTAGGGGGTCTTAATGGAATTTGAACATAATATAACGAAAGCAATGGAGACTTGTTTGCATGACAGAACAAAAATATAAATGTTTGAAACGTAATCTAACCTTCACATTCTCCAGACTTGACTAGCCCTGACTTTTTATTGTGTGAGTATCTCGAAGAAAAGGTTTACATAAACGAATCTGAAACTCTATAAAAATTGAAGGAGAACATCAGGAATGAAGTCTGGGAATTAAACCGCAATCGAGTGATCCTTCAATCCCTTATGGATGATATTTTGAAAAGGGCACAAAGTTGTGAAGCTGAAAATTTAAAAGATGTTATTTTGGGGTTCTTTTCAATTTCTGTTCTTTTGTTCAAACACATTTCTCTACTTTCTTTTATATTATGTTAGAATTCTATTAAAATACCATCAAATATAAATAATCAAGTTAAAAATCCTTCTTTCATTTCTTGGTCACGCTATATATATATATATATATATATATATATATATATATATATATATATATATATATATATATATATATATATAATATATATATAAAGTAGATAGTAGTGGGGTTCGAGAGAAATGTGTATATGAAAAGCAGTGGAGCCACCCAAATTTAATAATTTCATAAAAATTATTTATTATTTAATATTTTAGATGTTTTGAAGAAACAGCTTCGTGTTTAATTTTCTATAACACGTGTTTCGAGCATGTTTGGCTCTCTTCAGATAGTGTTTTGAAAAAAGAATTATTGTGTTTTTGAAAAAAATGTGGGTTCAATCTTCTTAAGCCTACATTTTTTTTTAAATGTAATAATTTTTTAAAACTACAATTTTTAAAAAATCAATATCTGAAGAGAACCAAACATGCTTGAAATACGTGTTATAGAAATGTAAACACTAAACTTAAAAAAATGTAAAATGTTAAATAGTAAACAATTTCTTTTAATAAATGTTGGTAGCATCACTTCTTTTAATATATATATAATATAAGAGTATATTCATAGCAATTACCTCACAGGAAAACATTCATGTTCCATTCTCGGGAAAAGCATCAGGCCAATATATATACGACGTCATTATATATGAATTAAATAAGTTCAACTATATTGATAAAATGACCTTAAAACCAATAGCTTTTCAAAGATGTCCAATACTATGTAAAGCTTTATAAATATCTATTATATAAACATTTAGAACGGCCTACGCAAATGCGATTACGTTTCAGCACCCCTGTGCTTCGTCAGGACAGAAAGATAATAATGAAAATAAAATCTTACAATTGGTGAAAAAGCAAGAGAACTAGAAATCAGAAATAATAAAACTCCCCAACACTTAATAAAATCAGCTGCATCTCAGACGAAATTCGGCCCACCAGCACAACCAGTCTGCTTTTAGCTGTTTAATTTAGATGAAAAAGGGGTGAGCGTTAAGCGTGTTAAAACTGTCAAGCCATATAGTCTATACAACGCGCGGCAATGATGAAAGCAGGCGAAATCTTGGAGAAAATCCACGATTGCGGAAACCAACCCAAATAACTAACAATCGAAAGATAAGTTTAAATATAAACAAAACACATAGAAATAACATCAAACGAAACCAAGGAAACTGAAACTCCATTAAACTGACTTCCCTATAGAAAAAAACTATGGCACACATATCGAGGCTGGTGCCGCACAGTGTAAGAATTGCATATACACTGTAAAATATTTAATTCTTTGGGTGTTAATATTTTAATTGAAGTAGTATTGGGGTCGATAAGTAACAGATAAACTTATCAATATTATATCATAGATATAAAAATAAATATTGGGTTTATGTAGTTTTTATTTGAAGCATTGTTTAGTAAAGGTACTTTATACGAAAGCAATACAATGCAAAGGTATAACGAATAAACACGAACGGAAACAAATTAAGACATATCACGGTAGGACGATTTTTGCAGTTTCCACCTTTTTATTAATACAATATATACAATCTTTTTAATATGGCATTACAATCTTACTCAGGTAACATAGTAATATAATATGAAAACAATATGGAATACTGTTGTCATACATGGGCTGGTGAATCTCTGTCCCATTTAAGGGTTCTTGATAATGTGCAGAAACGTATCTGTAATTTGATTGGCCACACCCTTTCTTCTTCTCTACACCATCTCCCTCACAGTCGTGATGTTGCTAGTCTTTTCTATCATGACTATTATGGCATGTGTTCTTTAGAATTGTCAGATTTGATTCTCTGCTTCCTTTGTTCCAGCTCGATTGATTCGTTAGTCTAGTGGTCTTCATCAATTCGCTGTTCAGGCTGGTTAATCCCCGTCCCTATTTGAAGGTTCTTGATAAAATTCAGAAGCGTATCCGTAATTTGGTTGGTCTCATCCTTTCTTTCTCTCTGCACCCTTTCTTTCACACAAACGTGATGTTGCTAGTCTCAGTCTCTTTTATAAATACTATTTTGACACATGTTCTTCAGAATTATCTGACCTAGTCCCTGCTTCATTTGTTCCAGCTCGTTTGACTCATTGGTCTAGTGATTTCAATCAATTCGCTATTTTGATGCCTCATTGTAATATAGCTACCTATTCCAATAGCTTATTTCCAAGAACTGCAGGCTTGTGGAACTCTCTTCCTGTTGACTGTTTTCCTCCTACCGATAACCTTGGTTTTTTTTCAAGACTACGACGAATAGGCATCTGCTATCATTGCGATAATCATTTTTCGTTCTTGCTAGCTCCTTAGATCAAGTGGCTTCATGCCTTGTCTGGAGCGATTTCCATTTAAAAAAAATACCTTTATGTGAAAATAAATAGATTTTTCACAGCGAAGTACAGTTATTCGGCGTTTTCACAGTCACAGACAATTTGTGAATGTTGAAATTGTAACGTTAGTGGAGAACAACGTCACCTTATAAAAATAGAAAATTATCTTTACCGGCCAGTATCCGATCGAAGACACTATTTGTTTTGGGGTCTTCCTCGGGTTAACACCATTTGGTCTTATCAGAATAATTACCCCCGGAGTCATCTAGAATTGACAAACAATGTAGAATCTCCTGCCTGAGTATAAAAACAGCCGATTTGGCATGGTCTATCGTAGAGCCGGTTGTTGTCCAATCGCCACGTCCAGATGCCCATGTTTCTATGTAGAATTCTAACAAAACCCCGTAGTCGCCTGTTCATGCGTTAGACCCCGAAATTGATCCGCTTGTATTTAGAAACACTGACGTTTGGACATTGGCCAGGTAGAATTTACCATGCGGCGCGGTGACCTTCGTTATCTCCTGGGCACACCTATCAAATGCAGGATTTGATTCTGTTCTGATACAAGACTCTTGGTCTCTTGCAGAGAGGTAGGTGACGACCACAAAAGTATCTGGGTTTGGGAGGAGAGGGTAAAGCTTGGGATTCTTTAGTTATTCTTTTTTTTTTAATCTCGTCTTTGTATTTCTTTATTTTGTTTTTTTTTGGGGGGGGGTCGCAATGATATACCTAACTTTCTTGTCGAAAGGGAGCACTAACAATAAATGGATACCGACGTGGAAAATGGAACTCGTTATGCCGAATTCGAATCCAACCAGATCCATTGCCTTCACTTATACTCTGATACAATTGGCAAAGGCCTGAACATCCTCCCCCCCCCCCGAGCTATTATTACATACGCAGTATATGTCGACAAGAAAGAGCTGATTTTACACAACCTTAGCCAGTATGCTAAACGTGCACATGACCCATCGGGGCACTACAATAGCAACTATTCATTCTATTTCGATTACATTCAGAAGTTTCTGAACTGTGATACATTTGTCAAGATATTCTTTTTTGCATAACTAAAACTAATAAGTCTATTTACTTCTATACTTATTATTATTATCAACCTACTTGGAGTTCTCACACGAGACATCATCGGTGATTTCGAACTGATAATAACCGATGGTATTCCCTGGAGTCTGAGTGACAACAAGTCTCCCCAGATGTGTAATACTCTGAACCTCGTTTGATAAGCATTGCAATTGACTTCGCGCTATTGCAACAGTCGCTTACCATTGATTTCTCGCTGGTAACAACCATTGGTATTCTCTGAGATTTGGGTTGCAATAGGCTTTCCCAATGTCCCAATAATATCTGCACTATTCCAATGAAGGTCTGGTTTGTGCTTCCCATTCACAGTCTTTTCATCCTCCTTGACCATTCACGACTATTTTGTGTAATATCTGGTGGTGGTGGTGGTGGTGGTTGTTGTTGTTGTTGTGTCTGTTGTTGTTGTTGTTGTTTTTGTTTACTACACGGACTTTTAACACAAGTTATTATCAGTGATTTCTCACTGACAATAACCGATGGTGTTCCCAGGAGTCCGAGTGACAGCAAGTCTCCCGAGATTTCCAACACTTTCTACCTCTTCCAATAAGTGTTTCAAGTCATTTTGCGTTATATCAACAGCTGTTTACCATTGATTTCCCGTAGGAAACAATCATTGACTTCCTTTGGAGTTTGAGTGGCAATAAGCATCGCAAACGTTCCAGTACTCTCTGCATGCTTCAAGTAGAGGTCTGATAGGTGCTCTCTCTCTCTCTCTCTCTCTCTCTCTCTCTCTCTCTCTCTCTCTCTCTCTGTTCGGTCTTTCTATTTTCATTGTCCTCTTATGCACATTCTGTGTTCTACCAGTGGAGATTGGTCCTACCACATGTTTCTCGGCCTTTTGGCCAGGAACAAAGTGTAGTATCTGTTCCGATGGATACTACACCCCATAGACCGGTATTGTCTTGGCCTTCGGGGCTTGATTTACGCCAGTCTATGGGTCTGTCCGGTGCAGTTCTAGGAGGTCCACCCTCCCAGGCTTTGCCTTCTCACCCTTTGAGAAGGAGTTAGTATATTGCTAATCGCCTGAGGCGCCCCTACCGGGGAATGCCAACGGGGCTGCCCAGGCAATTTTTAACGGTCAAAGTGCTCTTCCTCTAGGGTGCTGACTTATCAAATCCCACTTTCCGACCTTGTGTCACATCTTACCGTTGTGGGAGGTAAATAAATAAATGGTCCTACCACATGTTTGTGTGTTATTTGAGAAGCAGTTTCCTTGAACTCGTGTGATGTTCTTTCAATGTTTTTGTTTTATTATTATTATTATTATTATTATAATTATTATTATTATTATTATTATTATTATTATTATTATTATTTATAGTAGTAGTATAGTAATATATAGAAGTATTATCATACGTTTTTATGCTTATATAGAACTAAAGAGACTTATTATTTTGCCATTTAATTCATATGCGTATCAGTTGTGTGTAGAGACATTTGTATAAAATTAGATAACGACGCTGAATAATAAGAGTATTTCGTTCTCTAAATGCTCACAGAGACATAAGTAAATATTAGACTGGTTGAATCAGCATAGAGTGAGAGCCGTAGAGAGAACTACGCATATAGCTTAAAAGTAGAGTGGCGACTTGTTCAGTTAATTACAAATTACGACTAATTAGAATAATTAAATAAGATTTTTTTGAACTCATAACTCATTTCCAAGACTAAGGTATATATTTTAACAATTATTTTGTGTTATTAAAGCATATAGGAAAAAACGTTGATTAGCTCACATTTAGTATAATAATATATAAGGGGTTCTTGTCAGATAGATGTCTCGAAATAAAATAAAAATTATCTGTAGTATTGTGTGGGGAGTTATTCGATCACCAGCAGATGGCCTGCAATATTTGTATAGGCAGAAAATAATATTAATTTTAGTTCGCCATTTTCAAGAACTCTGTTCACACCTAATAGGAAAAATATATAATTGACCAAAAAAAAAGAAAAAACACGCATTCCTTATATATATATATATATATATATATATATATATATATATATATATATATTAAATTCCCGAAACAGTTTTTCATGGTAAACAACTGATGATCCCTTAAAATAGTGTTAGAAACTAACTAATATAATAACTGTAAAAAATAAATTGACTTACATGAGTGATTTTCCACTGGAAGACTTGAGACTATAAGTTTTTTTTTTTATATATATTTTTTTTATTTATATAGTTTTAATGGTTGAGAAACTTCCGAGACTATGTATATATATATATATATATATATATATATATATATATATATATATATATATATATATATATATATATATAGTCTAAAGAAGCTTTGAGTCATTAAGAAAAAAAAATGTAAAATGCAGTTTAAATTCCCAGACAAACTAACTAAATCCAAGATATTGCAGACTTAACATTCGTTGGAAAATTTATAAATGAAAAAATATAAGTAAAAGAAAAAAAAAGTGGGGGTTAATTATCTAAGAGTGAAACAAAAACAGGAGACCTTAAGCGTATATATATATATGTAGATGTGTGCGTATATTAATAGTTATGTTTACATACACACTGCTAATAAATGAATTTTAGATATAGACCCCTAAAAACATATAGCCTATCAGACGAACTTTAATTGTATTTATCATGTGGTTATTAGTTTCTCTTTTCTCTTTTCTCTTTTCTATTTTCTCTTTTCTCTTTTCTCTTTTCTATTTTCTCTTTTCTCTTTTACCTTTTCTCTTTTCTCTTTTCTCTTTTCTCTATTCTCTTTTCTATTTTCTATTTTCTCTTTTCTCTTTTCTATTTTCTCTTTTCTATTTTCTCTTTTATTTTCTTTCTCCTCATGTTCTGTCTCTTTGTTTTTTCCTTCCGTTTACTTAACGAATCCCTTCTGTTCTATTCCCTTTCTTTCTTTTCCTTCTCGATACATATGTACCGGGAACAAAATAGACAACAAGAACCCCCATATATGACCTTGAGAAGCGACCCCTTGTTGCAGGTTTTTGAGACAATAAAAATAATGCTAATTTTAGTTCGCCATTTTTAAGAACTCTGTTCACACTTCATAGAACGCTTGATGAAGGGAATGGTTCTCGAAAATTTTCCACATACTATACCCAAAACAACAACAACTAAAACTCAAATTGGGATTTACTTTACTTTGCTTCTAAAACCATCCAGCAGATTTGGCACGAAATTGTAAGTTGTACGTTTATTTATTATTTGTTATTCATTCTCAGTTTTTTTATTCACTACTATTATAATGTTTATTTTCCAGCGTTTATGATTTTCTGTTGACTGATTACACCTATAAACACTTTGCTAGGTAGCGAAACATGTGTAGGGAACTATAGCTTAACTACATAAATAAATAATAAAATAAAAGTTTTTTCGTTTTTATTAATCCTCTCTGGAAAAAATATCTTGGTAAATTCTCCAAATATACGTATAAATGCTCTGTACCCTAAAATCGGGGCTCATCGAGCTTGTTTTTATTGGCCTTGTTCGAGACTTTACTGAATATTCTCAGTGAAACATCAATATATATATATATATATATATATATATATATATATATATATATATATATAGTCTCGGAAGTTTCTCAACTATTAAAACTATATTTAAAAAAAACAGAAAACATTTTAGTCCTAAGTCGTTCAGTGGAATATCAACTCTGTAAGTCAATTTACTTTTTGCAGTCACTATATTAGTTTACTTCCAAGAATTTACGCTAGTCTTAAACATTATTTAAGGGATCATCAGTTGTTTACCATGAAACAATGTTTCGGGAATGTAATTATATCTAATATATAAAGTAGAGACGATTTTTCCCCTGTACCTTCTCGGAGTATAGGAAAATAACCACATGCATCACAGGCTACTAAACTCACCACTATACTACACTTATTCACTCAAGCGTGGTTTAGTAAATTTGTTATTATTTTCATCTACCTAACACTAAATATTACATTTGGCTAACCATCAACGTCTCTCCAAAAAAACAACTCCATATAGGTGGTAGCAAAGACTTCCCCCCGTAACAATTGTGTACTGTGACTACACTCATCGACACCGGGAAGTAATAAACACAGTTTAATTTTCGCAAAACACCGGTTGTCATTCATTATTTGCCTGGTATTAACTTAACACGCATGCCAATAATGAAAGTTAGGTTAATTGGCCTATTCACACATGAATTTGTTGGCCGAAACCTTAGTTCAGGCGGTAAAAAGGTAGGTTTCATTATCGCGAGTTTTACCGTTCGATCCCAGTCTACTCTGCCACTTTTTTCTTTTTTTTAAATTTAAAACATTCGCCAACACGGTAGACGGGAGGGGGGGGGTAGAAAAACAAAAGGCCGTTTCTTTTTTATTCGACGTCATGCAATAGGTAGTACTTTGTCCCGTGCAACGCCGGGCGACGAGTTCCGCTAGTATATATATAAAGAGAGCGCAGAGAGATAAAGAGAGATAGAAACCCAAAAAGATTGAAAATTTCATCTTATTTGAGTGATCTATAAACACTTTTGCTAATTCTTTATGAGAGTATAAATACAGATATACGTATTACTATGACAATGCTCACTAATTAGCATAACAAAGGCTAAAACTCTTGTAGCCTTCACCTTACCTCGTTGATAAATGCCAATGTCTTACACTGTAGAATAAACGTTTGTATATATATATGTGCGCATCGAAGAAGAAGAAGAAGAAGAAGAAGAAGAAGAACAACAACAACAACAAGGTGAAAAAGGAGAAAAAGAAAATAAAGAAGATGGAGAAATACTAGAAGAAAAAGAAAAAGAAGAAGAAGAAGAAGAAGAAGAAGAAGAAGAAGATGGAGAAGAAAATAAAGAAGAAGATGGAGAAAGAGTAGAAGAAAAAGAAGAGGAAGAAGAAGAAGGAAGACGAAGTAGAAGAAGAAGAAGAAAAAGAAAGTGAAAAAGGAAAAAAAAGAAGATAAAGAAGAAGATGGAGAAAGAGTAGAAGAAAAAGAAAAAGAAGAAGAGAAAGAAGAAGAAGAAGAAGAAGAAGAAGAAAAAGAAGAAGAAGAAAGAAAAAGAAGAAAAAGAAGAAGAAGAAGAAAAAGAAGAAGAAGAAGAAAGAAAAAGAAGAAAAAGAAGAAGAAGAAGAAGAAGAAGAAGAAAGAAAAAGAAGAAGAAGAAGAAGAAGAAGAAGAAGAAGAAGAAGAAGAAGAAGAAGAAGAAGAAGAAGAAGAGAAGGAGAAAAAGAAGAAGAATCAACCCATTGCTTCATCGAAAATGAATAAGGTTCCGGCAATGCATAAATTATAGAGGTCGCTTTCAAAATCGACACAATAAAAGTATATCTCGACGATCTCCAAACTATGTACATACAAGTGTTAAACAACGTGATCGTTGCCGCGGAAGTCGTCTGCATACACGCGCAGTGCCTCGCGCATTTACCGCTTAGAATTTCTATTCCCTGGACAAATCGAGGAGCAAAATCTACACATCTCGAACTGACGCCAGGACCATTTATTGGCAGGCAACAGAACGATGGGAGTCGGGCCAAGACGCTCGCAATGGCGTCCGGAATAATAGGGGAGGGAATTGAAGAACTTGGAATAACAAGCGTTTGTGCGTAAAGCGGAACATGAATCGAATATTGGCGAAGTATCGATAGAACCCAACATAGCAGGAGTTGATTCAGTGTTTGTGACCTGGCAGGGAGGGTGTGCTATCAATAATAATGTGCAATAAACATACGGATGTTTATATATATATATATATATATATATATATAGAGAGAGAGAGAGAGAGAGAGAGAGAGAGACAGATAGAGAGAGAGATGAAAGAAGAGGGATAAACATGTACGAATGACAAATTTATTTCAACTTCGATTGTTCAATGCAAGGTATACTCGGTAAAATATATGTTTATTATTCTTTCCTTAAGCCAAGGATTTTCAAAGATTTAAATCTTATCATCAGAGGAATTACATATATACATATGTATATATATAAACAATAACAAATATTTTATAACAAATATTTTATAACAAATTTTATAACAAATATTTTATAACAAATATTTTATATTTGTCGCTCCTCGTAAAATAAGTAGAGCACTCTAAATGGTAGTACAAACACAGCATGACGTCACTTGCTTTATATGCATCATTCCTTCTTTAATAGAAGTAGAATGCCTGGATATCGTGCCGCTTTTAAATGTGTTAAATTATCATTGTTTATCGGCTATTCAAATATTGGCCGCGCGGTTAACGACGTTGGATTTGAGTTGAAAAATACTTGTAATCCAGTGTTTCGAATCGTACGACCGATGAGTCCTGATTGAAAAGGGACGAAACGTATACGTACATAGATAATAAACAATAACAAATATTTTATATATATATATATATTTATATATATATATATATATATATGAATTTTAAAGAAAAAAAAAACTAGACACATATTAGGGCTGTCAGCATTATAAATTATTTAGACCTAGGTAGGTCCCGCTAGATGCGTAACAAGCCACATTTCGGAAGTTTTTTTTCCTTTAAAATGTATTGCTGCTCTGTTAAAAAGTACATTGAGCTGTCTTATTTTGATTCCCATCGAAATCACTCAACTCTGCACACATTATATATATATATATATATATATATATATATATATATATATATATCCATAATGTAAAGTGACATTTTCTCTATTCTATTAAACGGAATTATCAACAAACTATATTTTCTTTATTCACTTTTCACATACATTGGTGCGTGTAATTTCATTTTTAGTCCTATTAACCAATATTTCTAGTTAGTCCTTTCCAATATTTTCGTCAAGTGTATACTCTCTTATAACATGTACTAGCACCAAAACATATAACGCGGGATAAAATATTTAGTAAGATACTTTGATTTCGCTTCACCGGTTGTAAACGATACGGGACGCATTTAAGTGATAGTATTTCATATTTTTTTTAACATTAACAGATATGAATTGTTTTTTAAATGTTCACTGTTAATCATTTAACTTAGAGCAAATAGTAAATATGTATTAGTCGTAACCTTTACGTTAATTAACGTTTTAAAAACTAGATATCAATAGATAAAACGATAAGTATATTGTTACGTATGGTGTGCACCTGCACATTACATCCAGCGTTATCGTATAGAATGAATTGAAACGATTGCATTCAGCGTTATTATCATATATAATTATTTTGAATGATGATATTCCTTATAAAATATAAGCTTACGGTTTTTTTTAAACCTTTATTCTTGTAGAGGCCTACCGTTATTTATTCATTGGCGTTAGATGAATAATGGTGATATTAAAATGTAAAACCTTTTTTTGATTCCACCGTCAACAGAGAAAGGGTTTGGTTGAGTTTGTTTTTTTGTTTTACGGCATATCAACCTTTTTCGGGTTATTTAATGCCGAATCCAGTCGGTTTAGTAAATGTTTTATGCTTCAAGTTCTTTATATGTTCAAGTATTTATTCATCATGTTTTATTTGGTTGGTTTGTTTTACGGCATATCAACCCTTTATAGGTTATTTGATGCCGAATCAGCTCATTTTTTTAATAAAAGTTTGTATGCTTTAATTTCTTTATATCTGTAAATATTTATTTATGGTGCTTCGTTTTGTTGTTATATTTTACGGCACATCAAACATTTCGAGTTATTTACTGCCGAATCATTTATTTACTGTCACAGCACACGTAGATGCAAAGAAAGAATCAGATTTTCAATTATTCCTGATAAGATCTCAGTTTCTAACAGCTGTTGATCGATAACATCGAGATGCTAATGTCGCAGATTATATACATGTCTGTATAAATAAAAACAATTATATATATATATATATATATATATATATATATATATATATATATATATATATATATATATATGAATGATTTTTTATTCAAACATGTACAAAGTCTGCTACACTGGCATGTCGATTCCCTTTAGATTTCTACCCTGTGGATTTTTACCCTACCTGGATTACTATATATATATATATATATATATATATATATATATATATATATAGTCTCAGAAGTTCTTCAACCATTAAAAACTTGGGACAAAAGTGTGTTTTTTTCATATGAAAAAAAACAACACTTTTGTCCCAAGTTTTTCGGTGGAAAATTACTTTTCTTGTAAGTCAATTTAATTTTACAGTCACTATATTAGTTTGCTTCCAAGAATTTACGCTAGTCTTAACATTATTTAAGGGATCATCAGTTGCTTACCATAAAAACCTGTTTCGGAAATTTCAAAACAAAACAGTATTTTATCCTATGGTTTCCCAACACAGTTGATCAGACCCCACATCCCTTAAAGGACAAGAACAAAAACGTTCCGTATATTAGATTTAAGTTTTGTTCCCGATTAATGTTTTGCTAACTTATATATATATATTTGGTAAGTATGTAGGTATAAAACATTTTAATATTTAAAAAAATATATTTATTGTATATATATTTATTGTATATATATATATATATATATATATATATATATATATATATATATATATAAAATGACGATTTCTATTTAAGCCTATAGGCAAGATTGTTCCCTAAAAATAATTGAATCCTTTAAGCTTACCAATATCGTAAATAGACTATATACAAACATGTTGTTTAAAAAGCCATATATTTCCCCTGCCTTATATCAGCATGGAAGCTGGCCGAGATGGCAACGGCGTTAAACCTATATTTGAAAACGTACGGAAATCTATTGTCTTTAGATAACCGTGAAATTTCCGCGGCTTGTTCTACTAGGAAACGTGGATATTTCTGAAGGATACAGTGAAAACCGGCGGTAATTCGATTGTGAAATAGATTAATACTGACGGTTAACCAGAAAGAAGAAAACATACGTTACACAATTCCTTCTGCACCCTATTGCTGGCAGATCTTACTTGCACACGCTTTTAAAACCGATTTGATCGATGCACTAAGACACCGGTTCTTAAAGGTTAATGAAATTGGCGCATTTCCACGTGTTTGTCCCTACATTCCCGCGCTTTTTTTTTCTTCTTCCGGTTTGCTGCCAATCTACTTGCTTGGACCGTTACTCGAAGTTCCCGGCTATTGCATCTAAATGAAAAACCCAATTCTCCCATGAATTCAATGCGCACATCTAAGTCGGTGAAAGACGGCTTCTTTTTTTTTTTTTTCGCGAAGCTTCAGTAAAAGCTGAATTGTCTTCAAGGAACTAAAAGAGTTTTTAGTTTCACATGTTCTGCTTTAATTATTATCGTGCTAGTTCCACTGGCAAAAATGCATGTACTATTTCTTATGTTGCGCAACAATCTCTATTTATATAAAGTTAGACATGTGTACATGCGTATATATTTGTATGCATCGGATTAACTAATAAACTAATAAACCGATCATTAGACGCTGAGCTCAAAACTTCATCATTATCGGTTAATTAGTTTAAGGGTAAATCCTGTACATACACATATATAAACAACACATACGCATACCTAATTGTATCAAGATAGATAGATAGATACAGGGATATATATATATATATATATATATACGGATGACAACAGAAGCTGAAGAGAGCCAGTTGGCTAAGTCCTTCCGTGTTTGAAACCGACGGTACGAATGTTGTACTAATTTTTCTGTACCAAAATAAATAAATAAATAAATATATATATATATATATATATATATATATATATATATATATATATTTGTGTGTGTGTGTGTGGGGGGTGTCCTTGCTGGACTTAAGGGATTTAATGGCCTTGAAATGGTTGCCTTGCAACACAAAAGATTTCGAGTCAATAGAACTACTTGCAAAACTGTGGACAAGATCAATCAGACGTGCTTTTAGCCATGTTGCATCCTCAGACGAAGATGGCGCGTGTCTCTTAAGTTGTAAATACAACATCTCAAATTCAGCTAAAACATCCTCCTTATTAACAAGTAATGGAGGATACCAAAGTCAAGGCCACGTGAGAGGACAATTCTATCGGTGTCAGACAAAGAATATTTAGACAAACTGAAAATATGTCTATCACTTGTCTTACCCGAGCCAAACTTCCTATTAATAAGAAAACTCGAAAAACTTTGAGATTCCGAGGTACGTTTGACTTTCTGCAAGCCGAGATATATCTTAAGAATCGTATTTAGTCAAAAAATGATAAAACCGACCAAACAAAATTCCACAACCGGTGATATTTGCCTTTGACAGAAATCAAAATTGCAGATAAGTGGACAATTTCGTCTTTTAAAAAGGCTCGTTCAACATTGACTGCATTACTCGCTTTAACCTTCAAGACACGTCTAGAGATTTACCCTGGTACGACGTGATTCTTTAAACAATCCCGAAGAAAAGAAACTTTGGATTGAAGAGAAATAATCTTAATCGTCAATTCAGTAACTTCATTTAACCTTTTTATAATAGTTATGTCGTACCTTGAGCTCAAATATTTGAATAGATTTATATATATATATACATATATATATATATATATATATATATATATGTATGTATGTATTTATAAATATATATATGTAGTTATATATATATATGTATGTATGTATTTATAAATATATATATGTAGTTATATATATATATATATATATATGTATGTATTTATAAATATATATATGTAGTTATATATATATATATATATGTATGTATGTATTTATAAATATATATATGTAGTTATATATATATATATATATATATATATATATATGTATATATGTATTTATATATGTATTTATATATATATATGTATTTATATATATATGTATATATATATGTATGTATTTATATATATATGTATATATATATATATATATATGTATTTATATATATATATATGTATTTATATATATATATGTATTTATATATATATATGTATTTATATATATATATATGTATTTATATATATATATATATATGTATTTATATATATATGTATTTATATATATATATATATGTATTTATATACATATATATATATATATTTATATATATATATGTATTTATATATATATATATGTATTTATATATATATATATATGTATTTATATATATATATATGTGTGTGTGTGTGTGTGTGTGTATAGTTCGGCAGCAAGCCGTTGTTTATGCAGGCTTTATTGAAGACCACGGAGCTCTCTCTTTTCATAATGTTTCGTGTCAATCTCTCGACGCGGCGAGCTATTCTGCCGTTATCAGGTGTTAACCGGTGGAGTATGACACCTAGCTGGCTCTTAGTATCGATAGGACACAACCTCCTAAAGACAATCGAGAGATCGAAAGCACTCGAGGAATTGCCTACGGCACAACGCTAGGTTCCATACTCCACCGGTTAACACCTGAGTACCGCAGAATTGCTCGCTGCGTCGAGAGATTGACACGAAAGATTGTGAAAAGAGAGAGCTCCGCGGTCTTCAATGAAGCCTGCATATATATATATATATATATATATATATATATATATATATATAATATCAAATAATATTTTTTATATTTTACCTACGTACAACGTCGTTTCAAGCGTACAGCTCTCATCAGCGCGGAGAAGTAACATTCTCGGACGGTCACAAGGCGCGAACGTGGTTCACAGAAACACCTTGAATCTGTAAGCGTTCGCTTTTGTCCCATAGACCATTCGATAGGATTCAACAGAAGAGCTGGGGTTTTGCACTGGAGCTTTTTGTCTATTTTTTAATCTTTCCAACGGTGTTCTTACTTTAAGACATATATATATATATATATATATATATATATATATATAGATATATATATAGATATATATATATATATATATATATATATATATATATATATAGATATATATATATAGATATATATATAGATATATATATATATATATATATAGATATATATATAGATATATATATATATATATATATATATATATATATATATATATATATATATATAGAGAGAGAGAGAGAGAGAGAGAGAGAGAGACAGAGACAGAGACAGAGAGAGAGAGAGAGACAAAGAGAGGGGTAAAGAGAGTGAGAGTTAGGGGCAGAGGGAGAAGTAACAGTTACAATTGTTTTTTGTTTGTTTTCTATTTTGTACTTGGCTGAAGTTTTGTATTTTTCTTTCCACCTTAAAAAGCGCATTTTCTTTTTCATTTTGGTTTTCGAGGTTTTCTTTCTTATATTTTATCTTGCTTTTTGTTTTTTGGGGGGTTTTGGGTTTTTTTTTATTGTACTCGTTTTCCTTTGAGCCAATCTCGGCAAACATCTACGGACAAGCATTTCACTTTGCTTGTAGCCAACTGCCAAACTAAATAAATAAGTAAATTAAATTTAAAAAAAAAAGGGAAAAGAGCAGCTCCCATCTGGCCGCAATAAAACGTTTTACTTTTTATTGGGTCCCTTAATGCAGTGGTCCCCAACCGGTGGGCCGCGGACCGGTGCCGGTCCGTAGACCAATTGGTACCGGGCCGCGTAAGAAATACAGTTTAGAAATATAGTTTGCATACATGTGCGCAGTTTTTAAAGCTCTTTATCTCAGTTTGTACGCTTTGTCATAAAATTAGTCATACGCTTTGTAAGCTTAGTCACTAGTGTTCTCATTGACTTGGTGTTCTAGTAATGTTAAAATGTTCATGCACTTTATATTCGTTTTCTAGTGTACCTGTATTTTATTTTGAAAGGAATTTTTAAAGTAAATTTTTAATGTAAACTTTTTAATGATATATTTATTATTATTTCGAGGCTTTTATTTTCATGTTATGTTGTTGGTACGATGCTACATGTAAGTTGCAAGTAAACAATCTACCCCCGGGCCGCGGTAAAATTGTCTAACGCTTACCGGTCCGCGGCAACAAAAAGGTTGAGGACCACTGCCTTAATGCATCACTGTATGTTGCATCAGTAACGTTATTTTCCTTTACGTAAAGGGATGAAACAAAAAGGGATTTTTCACAGATTGACCTGTTGTTGTTTGGGGGGGGGGTGTTATCATGCAGTCGTCTAAGTTAAAAGAAAAAAACACACAACAAACACAGTATTCAAAAATTATATTTTTGGTTCATTCGTTTTATTTAGGAAGGAAAAACCCAAACATCAAGTTTAGAAACATAACCGCGTTTATGCAATTTATTTTCCACGCTCGATTCGTAAATCTTAAGAATATCTGCGATTTGTCTGGTTGTCAAACAGCAATCTTGTTCAACAACGGCTTTCACTTGGTCACTGTCGATCAAATTTGGCCGGCCAGAGCGAGGAGCATTGAATAATTTCCTTTTCAGAATCGAGCAAACCTGCTATGGCGTACCCGTTCTGTAACAGCATTCTCCCCATACACATGGCATATTTTATGCAGATTTCGGTAGCTTCCTTTCATTTTCTGTAGTAACAAAAAAATCAGATATTGGTAGTGCTCTGCTTGATTTTCCATTTCAAGGCCTGAAATACAAGCAAAAATTTAAGAACGCCTCTGCTCGGAGACTTATTACACACTAACGTCAACATACTCGCAACACCAAATACAAGATTTAGAAGAATAGGAATATAAAAGATTTTTAGTAAGCCGGAAAGATTACATTAAAAAAAAAACGAACGAACTTTTTTGGCCAATCTAATACTGTCTTTTTATTGTAACTTTTTGATGGTCGTTTGTGATGAAGATTCACTAAGCGAAACGACTGACTTGCTACGTCTATGCGTGGGTGGGTGTACGTATGTAGATGCAGTTGTCGCCGCGTGCCCCCAAAACGCGTGTAAAAATGTTAAAATTAGATCGTATTAAAAATCTGCTTTTAAATTAAATCTTCCCGCGCAAACCAATAAATAAGTAAATAAAAGAAAATAGAAAAAGCAAAAGGAAGACATTTTAGTTTTTATTGAACTTTAAAAAAAAACACTCTATATTGCATTTGCCAGATCTTTTAACAATCGGCTTCTCTTGAATCTTGAAAATACATCTTTTTAAACAGTTATGCTTTTTTAGAACCAAATCTTTCTTCTACATCATAAAGTGACCGTACGTGTGTCCGGCTCGTTTCTATAATCACGTATGCAAATTTCATGAACAAAGAAGGGGAGGCTTAATCTTAAAAAATAATTGAGAATAATAAAAAAAAAGGGAAATAACGAATAACCATGTAGGCAAATGTCATTTTATGAGCAAAGTTGCGGAGGCTTAATTTAAAACAATAATTGATAATAATAAAAATGAAAGCAAAAAATATATTTCACTTCTAATATGAACACAAAAATAGTCCCCTATTATTAGTAGTAGTAGTATTAGTATTGCTATATGTAATAATTCATCAACGATTTCCACAGTTGTCAGAGGAAGCGAGAGGGCGTGATAGAGAAAGATGGATGAGATAGGTATATCGGGGAGCAAAGAAAAATAGGGGGGTGAGTTGGGGAAGAAGGAGGATAGATAAAGAGCGATATAGAGAAAGAAATAATTCAAATAAAGATATTATACACACGGTTTAACTCTTCTGCTTTGTAGTCCATGTCATCAAGGTAAATCTACTTCATCCTTTCAAACAATTATTCTGTTAAAATGTTAAAATTAGGATCTTAATAATGTAAACCGTTAATTCATATCTTTAGCAAATAGCTGTCTTGTTTTCGGGCCTCCTCAAAAAGCTGTTTACGGGCGACTTTCACTTGGTCATAGGCTACCCTCGCCTCTGTAACAAGACCAACGCCACGTTTACTTTCAAAGTAGACACTATATTTTCAAAGAAGCTCACCCATTTTTTGCAGGTGGAGCCAATTTTTTTTTTTTTTTGTGAACTTAAAATATTTCTCAGGGTTGGGGGAGAGTAAAAAAAACTGTTTTGGGTGGGTGGGTTGGAAGATAAAAAATTTGGGGGGGTCGGGGAAAATTTTTTTGGGGGGTGGGACCAAAATTTTTTTTTTTAAATTTAAATATTTCTCAGGGTTGGGCGAGAGTTAAAAAAAATTTGGGAGGGGGGGGTGGAGAGTAAAAATGTTTTTGGGGGGTCGGGGAAAATTTTTTTGGGGGGTGGGATTCTGTCTTAGCTAAATATTTTTCCCATTGCAGGCCTGCCGTGTGGTAGCGGTTGAATGATAAAACAAAAACTGCTAAACCTTACATGAAAATAACAATAAAGTAAAAAAAGACTAGCAACGTTTCTTCTCTGAAGAAGGAGCGGTAGGGAAGTGGAGAGACCATCTCCCACTAGATTAAAAAGTCGATTTAGTATTCTGTAAAGCCAAGAAAGGGTTCTCCGAGCGGCATCTTCTAAGATGTGGAATCAGTACTGCATCTGAGAACGTATCCGTGTCTTGTATAAATAGATTGCATCTGGAGTCAGGTACTTCCTGGAGCGATAGAATGACCCAACGATTTTTTCCAGAGATCTTGTTTTATGTACTAACGACCCACCACTCATCAAGGCCCATAGGCCACTCGAGGATAAGGGTTAATGAGTTTTTCAGGAAGACAGTGAAGCAACAACATGAGGATTGGTAACAATGGTTGAGACTGGCCATAAATTAGATCATTTCAGAGGACGGCTCGACAAAAGTTTGTTTACATTGGACTTGAAAACGACCATAATATAGTCGGCTGGGAAGCAGCCCCAGGGTATTGTGTTCCACAGACGGATAGTTCTTGGAAAGAAACTATGCTTATGTAAGTTCTGTTAAGGTTTAAGTACAGAGAGAGAGGGGAAAAGAAAAAGAAAAGGTATTTGCAGTTGTCGTAGTATATATATATATATATATATATATATATATATATATATATATATATATATTTGTGTTATAATGGAATAATTCCAGGAGGAAATCCGGGTATGAGAGCTCAATGTAGTAAAC
>OY744541.1:79629707-79652207 GCA_963556195.1 Sepiola atlantica
AACCTTGTCAAGCGAGACTGTCCTATAGTTTTTTTTTCCTATTCTTCCTCCTCATGTTGATGGTGGTATTAATGCCGAGGGGTCGAAAATACGTCGAGTTCTTTAAGACGTTAGAAGTTTAGTCTGGTCGATGTCATGCGCAGATTGGCGCTATTTTTTTAAGTAAGGATGTTAACATCTTTGAAGAACGGATTAGAATGTATTAAATATTTTTGAAAATCAACAATCGTGCAATATTTTTATAAATGAAAACTTCATTTATTTAAATTTTTATCGTGAATTTTCGTTGTAAAATACAACCTTGTCAAGCGAGACTGTCCTATAGTTTTTTTTCCTTTTCTTCCTCCTCATGTTGATGGTGGTATTAATGCCGAGGGGTCGAAAATACGTCGAGTTCTTTAAGACGTAAGAAGTTTAGTCTGGTCGATGTCATGCGCAGATTGGCGCTATTTTTTAAAGTAAGAATGTTGTATTTTACAACGAAAATTCGCGATAAAAAAATTTAAATAAATGAATTTTTCATTTATAAAAATATTGCACGATTGTTGATTTTCAAAAATATTTAATACATTCTAATCCGTTCTTCAAAGCTGTTAACATCCTTAATATAATATATATATATATATATATATATATATATATATATATATATATATATATATATATATATATATATATATATATATAGTAATCCAGGTAAAGTAAACATCAACAGGAATGGAATCCAAAGAATATCAACTGGGTGTATACAACGGTCTCAAATCTGACCACGTGACTTTTACAATTTACTTTTGTTTCTTTTCGTTTTCTCTTCCATTTCATTCTTCCAAAATATTATCTGAGGTAAAGATCGGATTGTAAGTCTGTCTGATGAGATCTCAGTTTCTAACAGCTTTTGAGCGATAACATCGACATGCTAGTGTCGCAGATTTTGTAAATCACTGTGTGAAGAAAAATAATCATATATATATATATATATATATATATATATATATATATATATATATATATATATATGAGTGTGTGTGTGTGTGCGTGCGTATGTGTATGCGTATATTTGTGAAATCTCGTTGATACAGAATGTATGAAAGACAAGGAGGACAAAAACAGTTAAATACAGGCAGAAATAAAAATCAAACGTGTAATTTGTATTTCTTCTAGTGTTAGATTGTTTTTCTTTTCTCTCTTTCACACACACACTGACACAAATATATTTATATATGTATATATATATATATATATATATATATATTATATATATATATATGATATGCACGCTTGAACTTGAGCTGAGCACAGGTCTGAAGAAGGGAAGAGTTCCCGAAATATTCTAATATCATACGGAGTTTCCGCAAGACCATTTTGACACAGGTATTGCATAACATTGTGACATTGTGTAGATAGACAGATATATTTATGTTTGTAAAATAAATAAATAAATATATATATATATGTATACATTGTACTAAGTATGAAACTATTCAACCTGTTCCACCATTATATGTCTTATGTGCTCCAACTTGTGTCTATCCGTCCTACCTCTGTGTTGTATTGCCTTCTAAGTATCACATTTTTATATATATATATATATATATATATATATATATATATATATATAGAGAGAGAGAGAGAGAGAGAGAGAGAGAGAGATATGGGAAAATATATGTTTCGGCATATACTTCATATTTTTTATATAGACTCACCTGTTCAAAGTTAAAGCTCGACGATTGTTAACGTATAACAACGTAGCATATATCAGCAAATAGTGTTATGTTACATTCCAGTGATTATTATCCATTTAACTGATCATCTTCTGAAACAAAGACGAAGGTACATTTTACGGACCGTTTCGTTCACAGACGAACATCCGGCATTAGTTTGTCAATCCCAGATATTCCATTCAGAAACCAAAAAAGTTCTCTCCCAGAATAAAATACATAGCGAGACAGTATGAAAGAAATCACAACAAAAAACTACTAAAATTAATTTTTACTTAGGAAGTGACATAGAAAACGCTATCCAGCAAGATTAGCCCTCATATATATATATATATATATATATATATATATATATATATATATATATATATATATATATATATATATATATATATAGGGTGATTCATAAGTCACTTAGCTATTTATTTTTGAAATTCTAAAGTTTAAAATTACAGCAAATTTTCAAAAATTTCACCTTCGTTCTGCATGCATAGCTCCATTCTTTTTTTGCAAGCAATTTACGACTCTTTGTAGCATATGATTGATAATGGTGTTGTGCGAAGGAGGCTTTCTGTTCACATCACGTTTCCATTACCATACAAATAGCAGTAATTAGAGAGTAAGATAACACTTATCAAAATTTCATAGTATGTTTGTGCTGCATATGCTAATCATTTTAAATAGCTAAGTGAAGTGACTTATGAATCGCCCTTTATATATATATATATATATATATATATATATATATATATATATATATATATATATGTGTGTGTGTGTGTGTGTGTGTGTGTATGCATATATATATGTATATTAATGTGTGTATGTATATATATATTTGTATATATATATATATATTTGTATATATATACATATATATATATATATTTGTATATATATACATATATATATATATATATTGATGTTTCACTTAGAATATTCAGTAAAGTCTCGAACAAGGCCAATAAAAACAAGCTCGATGAGCCCCGATTTTAGGGTACAGAGCATTTATACGTATATTTGGAGAATTTACCAAGATATTTTTTCCAGAGAGGATTAATAAAAACGAAAAAACTTTTATTTTATTATTTATTTATGTAGTAAAGCTATAGTTCCCTACACATGTTTCGCTACCTAGCAAAGTGTTTGCTACGCAGTTCATCAGCGGAGATACAACACTTAAGATATTGACCTGAACAACTGACAAAACCCCACAGGGGATTGACCTAGTTGAAATCACTTAAAAAGGAAAAAAGGGAAACAAGTTAAAAACTTGTTTTCCTTTATTCCTTTCCACAGTAAAACTCTATATATATAGAATAAGCTTTTTCTTTGTTACATTCTTTGCACTCTATTAATTTTTAGACACATAACAAAACCTACTTTTCACAAAAAGACAAATATTTTTCCAGAAATACTCTTTTATGGAAAATCTTTAAAACATAAAATAAAGGAAATTTTTCTGCTTCCGTTAATAATAAAAAAAATAATAAAATATTTTCCAAAATATTTTTCCCTGGAATACCAGCAAATATTTTTATTAGTTTTGTTCGCAAAACAACTTCTCACAGAAAAATATTTAACATTTTTTCAGCAAATACTTTAATTTGTAATTCAACTTTTTTTTTTCTGAACAACACTATTTAAAATGGTTCCGTCCGACTGCTGCACTACATTTTTTCTGTCGGCTTTCCGCCTAAGCAGGGGGTGATGTAGCGGTCGGACATAGGACCTATTTATTCTTGTAGTGTATCGTTTTATGTATCTGGGTAGTGTTATTTTGAAGAAACGGATCTGCTATTTAAATACTCATCTGCAACCATATGAATGCTGGATATCAGACACAATTTGCAAGATTGTTTTTTTACAAATAAATACTCATCTACAATCATTATATGATACCAATGCGACTGTAGGATGTCGCAACAAATTTCAAATTCAGTTTTTACCGTTATACAAATACCAGTTTGTAAAGTTTCTAGAATAACCATGTGAATACTGGGTATCGGACACAATTTGCAAGATTTTTTTTAACACTATTTAAATACTCATCTGCAATCATTATATAATACCAACGTGACTGTAGGATGTCGCAACAAATTTTAAATTCAGTTTTTACCGTTATACAAATACCAGTTTGTAAAGTTTCTAGAATAACCATGTGAATACTGGGTATCGGACACAATTTGCAGATTGTATTTTACCATTATTTAAATACTCATCTGCAATCATTATATAATACCAACGTGACTGTAGAATGTCGCAACAAATTTCAAATTCAGTTTTTACCGTTATACAAATCCTAGTTAGTAAAGTTTCTAGAATAACCATGTGAATACTGGGTATCGGACACAATTTGCAGATTGTTTTTTACCATTATTTAAATACTCATCTGCAATCATTATATTATACCAACGTGACTGTAGGATGTCGCAATAAATTTCAAATTCAGTTTTTACCGTCATACAAATACAAGTTAGTAAAGTTTCTAAAATAACCATATGAATACTGGGTATCGGACACAATTTGCAAGATTGTTTTTTTACCATTATTTAAATACTCATCTACAATCATTATATGATACCAATGCGACTGTATGATGTCGCAACAAATTTTAAATTCAGTTTTTACCGTTATACAAATACAAGTTAGTAATGTTTCTAGAATAACCATATGAATGCTGGATATCAGACACAATTTGCAAGATTGTTTTTTACCATTATTTAAATACTCATCTGCAATCATTATATAATACCAACGTGACTGTAGGATGTCGCAACAAATTTCAAATTTTACCGTTATACAAATACCAGTTTGTAAAGTTTCTAGAATAACCATGTGAATACTGGGTATCGGACACAATTTGCAGATTGTATTTTACCATTATTTAAATACTCATCTGCAATCATTATATAATACCAACGTGACTGTAGGATGTCGCAACAAATTTCAAATTCAGTTTTTACCGTTATACAAATACAAGTTTGTAAAGTTTCTAGAATAACCATGTGAATACTGGGTATCGGACACAATTTGCAAGATTGTTTTTTAACACTATTTAAATACTCATCTGCAATTATTATATAATACCAACGTGACTGTAGGATGTCGCAACAAATTTCAAATTCAGTTTTTACCGTTATACAAATACCAGTTTATAAAGTTTCTAGAATAACCATGTGAATACTGGGTATCGGACACAATTTGCAAGATTGTTTTTTACCATTATTTAAATACTCATCTGCAATCATTATGTAATACCAACGTGACTGTAGGATGTCGCAACAAATTTCAAATTCAGTTTTTACCGTTATACAAATACCAGTTTGTAAAGTTTCTAGAATAACCATGTGAATACTGGGTATCGGACACAATTTGCAAGATTTTTTTAAACACTATTTAAATACTCATCTGCAATCATTATATAATACCAACGTGACTGTAGGATGTCGCAACAAATTTCAAATTCAGTTTTTACCGTTATACAAATACAAGTTAGTAAAGTTTCTAGAATAACCATGTGAATACTGGGTATCGGACACAATTTGCAAGATTGTTTTTTTACCATTATTTAAATACTCATCTGCAATCATTATATAATACCAACGTGACTGTAGGATGTCGCAACAAATTTCAAATTCAGTTTTTACCGTTATACAAATACCAGTTTGTAAAGTTTCTAGAATAACCATGTGAATACTGGGTATCGGACACAATTTGCAGATTGTATTTTACCATTATTTAAATACTCATCTACAATCATTATATGATACCAATGCGACTGTAGGATGTCGCAACAAATTTCAAATTCAGTTTTTACCGTTATACAAATACCAGTTTGTAAAGTTTCTAGAATAACCATGTGAATACTGGGTATCGGACACAATTTGCAAGATTGTTTTTTACCATTATTTAAATACTCATCTGCAATCATTATATAATACCAACGTGACAGTAGTATGTCGGCAACAAATTTCAAAATCGGTTTTTACCGGTATTTGAATAGCAGTTTGTAAACTCGGTATGTTATTCACAAAAATGCAGAGTCATTATACACTTTACCAGATACAACCTACGTGAATATATCTATTCGTAACAGCAACAAAAAAAAACGTTATCGCTTTTCTTTCAATTATAGAAACCTGTTTCTCTAGTTTTCTTTTATTTATGTATTTCGTTTTTCAGTTTCGCAGATTTATAGGCTAAAGTCCATTGGGGTCTCCTCGGAGGCCTCATAGGCTTGAGGTTCTTTTTGTTGTTGTTTGTTTTTTCCTTAGTTTTGATTGGCTGTCAAAGTAAATGAAATAATTGCTTCAGCGTAAGCCTACCTGCCTTGGTTATTGATGGAAAATATTTGTGAAAAATATGTGTCGGATGTGAGCGGGCCACTGAACGGGCTTTTACTCGGCGCGAACAAAAAAAAAAGTAGAATAAAAGAGGCGCGTTTCTTTATGTTCTACGGCCTGTTGCTCTAATTTGGATTTACGTCTGTCTCTTTTGTCAATTATTGTCTGCTTTTTTGTGTTTTGTTTTATTCAATCTCTTCCATTTAGCTCGATGTTTATCGCTTTTTTGTCTTCGGCCATTTTGTTTTGCTTTTTTTTTTAAATTTGTTTTAGATGTATTCTTCAGTATTTTTGTTTACACTTTATTTTTTTTACTGTTTTTTTTAGGGGGGGACGTTCCATCTTTTATGCATTCGTCAGATTTTATTTTCGACTCCTGTTTTAAATCACATCCTGCGGTTTTCTTGGGTAACTTCGTTTCATTATGGCTTCCACTCTTTCTCCCTTACTTTATATATTTCTCTGTGTTATGTTCGCTTCATCTCTCTCTCCCCTTCTCTCTCTCCTTCTCTCTCTCTCTCTCTCTCTCCTTCTCTCTCTCCCTCTCTCTCTCTCTCTCTCTCTCTCTCTATATATATATATATATATATATATATATATATATATATATTTATATATATATATGGCAAATAGAAAGGATCCACACAAGGATATCCAGACATAAGCTGTCTGTCATATTCAACAACAAATATATAATTATATAGAGAGGAGTATTAGAAGGCTATCACAATGCAAGAAATGGAAAGTAAGGCAAAATCAAGTGATTTTTTATATATATTTTTTCAAAAAGATTTATAAATTTTTTTTATATAAAGCAAATCTTACTTGATTAGGCAAGACTTCAACACTGTGATGTAATGTGTGAAGCCGTGTTCCATAATATATTTCGAGGAAGACCTCTTTGTCAAATTATATATTTAAAAAAATCACTTGTCTTTTTCTTACTTGTCAACGCCGACATATTTCGATTTATTGCATTGTGATAGCCTTCTAATACTCCTCTATTACACACAATACTTCAAGCAAACTACCTCTCATTATAAATATATATATATATATATAGTGTTATAATGGAATAATTCCAGGAAGAAATCCGGGTAAGAGAGCTCAATGTGGTAAACAGAGCAATAATAACGTAAAATATAATAACACGAAATTACATGATTGTCGATGCAATAATTTATTTCAACCTTGCGGTTTTATTCAAGCATCCAACTTAACAATTACATTTTTGATACTGATAGAAAATTGAGTTATCCTCGGCACTTCGAATACAATCAGAGGGAGTAGTGGTAGCAGCCAGTCCAAACACCCAACACAGAGCGAGTAGGAATTAAACTAAATTAATCTAAGGGAATCTTATGGTTTTTTTTGTTTATTTTTATTAAATAATAACGTCTGAGTTAAGCGCACATAATCTTTCTACATATCCGAACTGGTGACATACGCCTCCATACATACGCACACATATACCTATTCTTAACATCACACACACACAATTTTTGGCAAGCCTGAAATTATCAAGGCCACCGATATTTTTCACCCGGCAAACGAAACGAGCGAGTCTGCTGTCATCAGCCGATTGACACTTCACGTGCCCTATTTCTCTAGATACGCGCGTCAGAATTACTTTGAAAATTAAAAATACTCTGATTTTAACAAATTCATCTTACATTAGTTTATAATCTATGGAAGCCTATAATTAATTTTAATCTAATATTGTCTAGTGATAATATTATACACTTAATTTAATTCGCTATCTTATTTTAAGTAAATAACATCTGCATACATCCCCACATATATACACATCTATCTCTACACACACATACATGTATACATACATATACACACACATACATATATACTTACATCTACACACACATATATATATACACACATACACACATATACATATATATATATACACATACCCACATACGTACACACACATACATACATATATACCCCCATACCTACTACCTTAAATTAAAATTTTTTTAAAACATCGAAGATAAATGTGTTTCGTCTTTAAGTATTCATTAAAGAACATCCCTACTAAGTGAATGCATACCTACACATATACACACACAAACATATGCACATACACACACATACACCCATATACATATACACACCCATATACGCACATGCACACATAGCCTCAGATGTGCAAAATAGAGATACATATATATGTATACATATACATACACAAATGCACACCCGTACACATACCCATATACATACTCAGTCATACGCGTACGTACACACATACCTATACTCATATACTCGCACATGCCCATACATGCACACATACACCTGCACCCATGTATACACATATATACCTATATACACATACATATATACAAAATAACATATCCGGCCTGGAAAGTTTTAAATTGCACATACATACCCATAAGTAAAATAATACATACGGCCTGGAAAGTTTTAATAACCGGGGTAAGAGTTTAATTAAATATACACATACATTGATAAGGCAAATATGCAGTACATACATACACACACACACATACACACACACACATACATGCTAGCAACTGCACAAACACATGCATGCATGTACGCATATATATACATACAAAAATAGATGTACCTATATATACGTACCTATTCTTATCATACATACATATACACTAATGCCCGCATACACGCGCATCCGCACGCGCATGCATACATAGTAAATATAAGGCTATCTTATTTCAAATAAGTACTCTGAAAATATAAGGCTATCTTACTTCAAATAAGTACTCTGAATACACGAAAATCTTAAGGTACACTCGTATATGCATACATCCGAAAAACAATTATAACCAATGTCACCAGATCAGTAATTACATGTTCATAACAGACATTAATGTAAATATTTATGGGGGTTTACCGTAATTGATCTATTTTGTATCTAACCGTTACAAGTCTAGAGGTCTATCAGATTGTTAGATATTGGTAATTTTAAATTTGCATTTATGTCTGCATTTCGCCATCAATTCATCGCGTTTGTTCGATGTTCCGATGGGTGCCTTTGACTCAGCACAGATTGCCGATCTGGTGGGCATATTTATAATGTACACACTCAGCAGAATTGTAGAACCTAATTTAGTTGGTTTATACAGGGATGATGGACTAATTATCATCCCTAATAGTGACGGCCCCATGGTATCCAAAATACATAAAAAAATAATAAGAGCCTTCAAATACCTAGGATTTAAAATAGACATAACCCCAAATTGTAAAGAAGTTAACTATCTAGACATTACACTAGACTTAAAAAAGGGGACTTACAAACCCTTCAACAAAGATAATCACACACCATCATATATCAATATTAGATCTAATCACCCGAACTGCATAATCAAACAAGTACCTAAAACGATTAATACTAGAATTAATAAACTTTCGGCTAACAAGGAAATTTTTGAAACAAACAAACATTTATACAATAGAGCGCTAGAAAAAAGTGGATATAGCGATAAACTCAAATATATCAAGAAAGAAAATAAAAATAAATCCAGGAATAGAGGCCGTAAAATAACATGGTTCAATCCCCCATACTGCCAACTATCTAACATCAACATCGGGAAAGTATTCTTGAACCTAGTAGATAAGCATTTTAGCATGAATAATCCACTCAGAAAGATATTTAATAGAAAAACCATAAAAATTAGTTACTCTTGTACCAAAAACATGGATAAAATAATCAGCACCCATAATCGTAAATTACTAAACAATTCTAGTAAAAATAAGGTTACAGTAGATAAATGTAATTGCCAAGTTAAAGAGAACTGCCCACTGGACGGTAACTGTAAAGTTGAGTGTGTGGTGTATAAGGCCACTATTCATCCGGAAGATAATAACAGGGACAATAAAGTCTACATCGGCATCTCCGCGGGTAACTGGAAACAACGCTTTTATGACCACAAACACTCTTTTAACAACCCAGATCTCAAGAACAAAACAGAATTAGCGAAACAATGGTGGCTTCTGAAAAATGAGAACCGGTCCCCGGTGGTTTCGTGGTCAATACTATGCTTTTCGGATATCCCAAATGGATTTAGGCAGAGATGCAATTTATGTTTAGAGGAGAAAATAAGAATCCTAAAATACGACCGCAATAATCTTTTAAACAAACGCGATGAATTGATGGCGAAATGCAGACATAAATGCAAATTTAAAATTACCAATATCTAACAATCTGATAGACCTCTAGACTTGTAACGGTTAGATACAAAATAGATCAATTACGGTAAACCCCCATAAATATTTACATTAATGTCTGTTATGAACATGTAATTACTGATCTGGTGACATTGGTTATAATTGTTTTTCGGATGTATGCATATACGAGTGTACCTTAAGATTTTCGTGTATTCAGAGTACTTATTTGAAGTAAGATAGCCTTATATTTTCAGAGTACTTATTTGAAATAAGATAGCCTTATATTTACTATGTATGCATGCGCGTGCGGATGCGCGTGTATGCGGGCATTAGTGTATATGTATGTATGATAAGAATAGGTACGTATATATAGGTACATCTATTTTTGTATGTATATATATGCGTACATGCATGCATGTGTTTGTGCAGTTGCTAGCATGTATGTGTGTGTGTGTATGTGTGTGTGTGTATGTATGTACTGCATATTTGCCTTATCAATGTATGTGTATATTTAATTAAACTCTTACCCCGGTTATTAAAACTTTCCAGGCCGTATGTATTATTTTACTTATGGGTATGTATGTGCAATTTAAAACTTTCCAGGCCGGATATGTTATTTTGTATATATGTATGTGTATATAGGTATATATGTGTATACATGGGTGCAGGTGTATGTGTGCATGTATGGGCATGTGCGAGTATATGAGTATAGGTATGTGTGTACGTACGCGTATGACTGAGTATGTATATGGGTATGTGTACGGGTGTGCATTTGTGTATGTATATGTATACATATATATGTATCTCTATTTTGCACATCTGAGGCTATGTGTGCATGTGCGTATATGGGTGTGTATATGTATATGTGTGTATGTGTGTGTATGTGCATATGTTTGTGTGTGTATATGTGTAGGTATGCATTCACTTAGTAGGGATGTTCTTTAATGAATACTTAAAGACGAAACACATTTATCTTCGATGTTTTAAAAAAATTTTAATTTAAGGTAGTAGGTATGGGGGTATATATGTATGTATGTGTGTGTACGTATGTGGGTATGTGTATATATATATATGTATATGTGTGTATGTGTGTATATATATATGTGTGTGTAGATGTAAGTATATATGTATGTGTGTGTATATGTATGTATACATGTATGTGTGTGTAGAGATAGATGTGTATATATGTGGGGATGTATGCAGATGTTATTTACTTAAAATAAGATAGCGAATTAAATTAAGTGTATAATATTATCACTAGACAATATTAGATTAAAATTAATTATAGGCTTCCATAGATTATAAACTAATGTAAGATGAATTTGTTAAAATCAGAGTATTTTTAATTTTCAAAGTAATTCTGACGCGCGTATCTAGAGAAATAGGGCACGTGAAGTGTCAATCGGCTGATGACAGCAGACTCGCTCGTTTCGTTTGCCGGGTGAAAAATATCGGTGGCCTTGATAATTTCAGGCTTGCCAAAAATTGTGTGTGTGTGATGTTAAGAATAGGTATATGTGTGCGTATGTATGGAGGCGTATGTCACCAGTTCGGATATGTAGAAAGATTATGTGCGCTTAACTCAGACGTTATTATTTAATAAAAATAAACAAAAAAAACCATAAGATTCCCTTAGATTAATTTAGTTTAATTCCTACTCGCTCTGTGTTGGGTGTTTGGACTGGCTGCTACCACTACTCCCTCTGATTGTATTCGAAGTGCCGAGGATAACTCAATTTTCTATCAGTATCAAAAATGTAATTGTTAAGTTGGATGCTTGAATAAAACCGCAAGGTTGAAATAAATTATTGCATCGACAATCATGTAATTTCGTGTTATTATATTTTACGTTATATATATATATATATATATATATATATATAGTAAGCAATGAAAATATATATGGCATTTTCATTTTTCATTGCTTACTACCTAGCTCTACTTACGTATCGAGCACTGTTGAAGTAAATACTGAAAACTGACACATAAAAAATTATATCTCCTTATAATATTTTATGTGGATACATGAAGTACTAATATATATATATATATATATATATATATATATATATATATATATATATATATATATATATATATAAATATATATATTCCATTTTTTTGGCTGTCGTATGTTATTTGGAATGCGTTCGCCCAGGATTGAACTTAGCACCAACGGCACAATCAGGAATCAATTTTTGGTACTGTTCAACCTATGTTTGTTATTCAAGGTTTTCTATCTCTATTAGAGGTCTCCAAATCGTATTCAGCTCTATGCTTGATTTGCTCAGTAGGTTGTCATGTCTGAACATGTGAGCTGTTTCCTTAAGTTTCCCCACTTACTGTTTATTATTTTTACTTCTTCCCAGAGGGGGCGATGGTCACCCTTCTCCTTCCATACATGGTGGGATATACCTGATTTTTTCGTATCCCCTCTAGTTACTGCTTTTCGATGTTCTTCCACCCTTACTTTGAGGGGGCGGCATGTTTCACCCTTGTAAACCTTCCTACAACTACATGCGATTGAGTATATGCAATTATTGGTCATGTTTTCATCTATGGGTGGCTTTACTCGGACTAAATGGTGTCTTCTGAGTGTTGATTCACATTTGAATACCGTCCTTATGTTGTAGGGACAACATATCTTTTGGATTTTTTCGGAGATGCCTCGTATATATGGTAGACAGACCGTAGGCGGTTTTGGGGGATTCACTCTCTTCTTTCCACTATTATTACCTCTGGTGAATAGTATACTGTCAGGGTAGCTGTGACGTCGGAGGGTATTCTTCAACCTGATCATTTCTTGGTGGTACGTATTGGTGTCGCTACTTATTGTCTGTGCTCGGTGTTGTAGACAGCGTGCGATTCCATGTTTGATACTGTATGGGTGATGGGAATTGAAATTCAGGTATTGTCGGGTGAAAGTAGGCTTACGATATACCGATGTCTTAAACCTCTGCTCTGTGCGTGATATGAGTATATCCAGGAAGGTCAATTGATTCTTTTTTTCTTTCTCCATTGTGAACTGTATAGATGGTCTTATTGAGTTCACTTGGTCCAGAAGTGACTGGATGTCTTCCTGGTGAGGCAAGAGTATGAAGGTGTCATCGACGTATCTGAGCCGCATGGTAGGCTTTAAGAGAGCTGCACCTAAGGCCATGTCTTTAAGGGAGCTGCACCTAAGGCCATGTCTTTAAGGGAGCTGCACCTAAATTCATGTCTTTAAGGGAGCTGCACCTAAGGCCATGTCTTTAAGGGAGCTGCACCTAAGGTCATGTCTTTAAGGGAGCTGCACCTAAGGCCATGTCTTTAAGGGAGCTGCACCTAAGGTCATGTCTTTAAGGGAGCTGCACCTAAGGCCATGTTTTAAGGGAGCTGCACCTAAGGTCATTGACTTTAAGGGAGCTGCACCTAAGGCCATGTCTTTAAGGGAGCTGTCCCTAAGGTCATGTCTTTAAGAGAGCTGCACCTAAAGCCATGTCTTTAAGGGAACTGCACCTAAGGTCATGTCTTTAAGGGAGCTGCACCTAAGGCCATGTCTTTAAGGGAGCTGCACCTAAGGTCATTGTCTTTAAGAGAGCTGCACCTAAGGCCATGTCTTTAATGGAGCTGCACCTAAGGTCATGTCTTTAAGGGAGCTGCACCTAAGGCCATGTCTTTAAGGGAGCTGCACCTAAGGTCATGTCTTTAAGGGAGCTGCACCTAGGGCCATGTTTTAAGGGAGCTGCACCTAAGGTCATGTCTTTAAGGGAGCTGCACCTAAGGCCATGTCTTTAAGGGAGCTGCACCTAAGGTCATTGTCTTTAAGGGAGCTGCACCTAAGGCCATGTCTTTAAGGGAGCTGCACCTAAGGTCATTGTCTTTAAGGGAGCTGCACCTAAGGTCATTGTCTTTAAGGGAGCTGCACCTAAGGTCGTGTCTTTAAGGGAGCTGCACCTAAGGCCATGTCTTTAAGGGAGCTGCACCTAAGGTCATTGTCTTTAAGGGAGCTGCACCTGAGGCCATTGTCTTTAAGGGAGCTGCTCCTAAGGTCATGTCTTCGAAGTGTTCCATGTATATATTCGCCATCACTGGTAACAATGGCAGCCAAGAGTAGGAAGTCAATCCTTACACTGAAACTCATGATGAAAACACCTCATCTCAGAAATGCAGAAAATTGCTATATATATATATATATATATATATATATATATATATATATATATATATATATATATATATATATATATATATATAAGAGCGAGAGAGAAGGAGAAAGAGAGAGAGAGAGATGGATAAATATATACTAGTAGAGAACACCGTTCCAAGACGGGGAAAATCATATAACATAAGAGTTTTTGCACCACTTTTATGTCCTTTTACGAATGTTTAAAAGTAAGAAATACTCCTACTTAACTTTATGTCTCTGCATAAATTAAAATTAAACTAAATATAGCCCACATTACTTACCATTATACCTATCAGCTCTGTTCGAGACTTCATCATAATGGCAGTCAAGATTAGGAAGTCATTCCTAACACTCAAATCCATAATGAAAACACCTCATCTCAGAAATGCAGACAATTGCAATATATATATATATATATATATATATATATATATATATATAGAGAGAGAGAGAGAGAGAGAGAGAGAATGAGAGAATGAGAGATTATCTTACATATTACTGTATGAAGACAGAAGGTTTCGTCGTATCACAGCTCTTAGATATGGCTAGACGAACAAATTCGTCTCACGGAGATGGAAAGCTGACCGCTTTATAAACTTTCGGACTTCTTACCCACTACGCCATCATCAAAAGCTATGAAGCAAGATAAATCTTAATGTTTATATACGCATTATCAGCTACCTAGAGTGTTTTATTCGTTTATGAAGAGCTTTGGTATTATTTCTAACCGTAGCCGGCGATCATACCTACTAGAGTGTTCAATCGACGATATATTGCTTACTTGGCATAAGTGTGTCTGGCAACAGGTTTTACGTGTTGAATCTACTGGAGATGATAGGGGGGGGGGGCAATAGACCGGAGCGAATAAATGTCTCTCGATTGATCTCCGAGCGACGTCTGTGTTTTCATACCGCTTCCTGTGAAGTATTACCGGCGTGCCGCTATTTAAGTGGTCATATTAATCAATATCAAACGAGGTGTCTAGTAAGCGCCGGCCTTGCCCATTATACGTCACGCCCTATGACGGCAGATTTTAGACGTGCCGGAGAGTTGACATTCTCTCTTGGGCGCATGTAACGCATGGGTCAACACCGACGCTCGTGCGAGACAACCGACAAAAAAAGGGACGAAAAAACAAAAGATTAATGACGAAAAAAAAAAGGACAAGCTATAATTTGAGTGAAATTATACCAAACAATGAAGCATTGTTAGTAGTCGTTTTTCATGCCTTATATTTATTCAGTGTATTTAATGGTTTCGTTTGGTTGTTTTACGGCATATCGACATTTTTAGTGTATTTCTCAATCAAGGGAGGCGCGAGAGCGCTCTATCCCTTAATAGACCTCAAGAATGGTCTATGCTGGAAATCTCATTTCTTTGATCAATCATAACTCAAAAACTAATGAACCAAATTAGTTAAAACTTTGCTCAACATTTTTATTTGATAGGTTCTATAAGTGTGAATAATTTCAGCATCATTAGTCAAGGCAACCCAGAGATCCAGAAAGTTCAATCATGAAATCATGATATCTGTGTGTACGTACGTACGTACGTACGTACGTATGTGCCACCCTGTATCTCATCAACTATTTGATGGATTCAGCTGATTTTTGGCAGAGATAGAGGTGCTAGGGTCTAGTTGGTGGCATTTTAATTTCAGTTTACCATATACCTTAGTTTTTCAGAAAATTCAAAAAAACTTTATGAGAAGGTTATTGTATTGAGGCATAGCCTTTACAAAAGTAGTGACATTCCATGAAAAATAGCAGTATACTGAAATCATATGCCCTTAATAGGGTTAAGATGAACATTCATATACACTAAATGTACAAAAGCAAGGAAATTCCCAAATTGTTACACTTTTATTGTCATTAAGGGTATGACTACATATCAACCAACCATTTCATTATCACATCACTACAGTATAAATCTCTATGTATGAGTGGATGAAGTGTGTGAGGTGCGCTGAAGAAAAATTCCTACCAGTAAAATACATAGCCCTGTTGTGCTCGTATACCCTTAATGACAATAAAAGTGTAAAAATTTGGGAATTTCCTTGCTTTTGTACATTTAGTGTATATGAATTCTCATCTTAACCCTATTAAGGGCATATGATTTCAGTATACTGGCATTTCTTCATGGAATAGCTATATAAGTCGATTCTGTGGATACGATTTGCTGAACACAACGCGCTATTTTACACATACCTGGCCGTTATATAATGCGCGTAGTCGTTGTTAATCGAAGATATTTTGGTAAATCTGCAGTTTACGGGCCGTGTTGAAATATCAACCTTATTATTTAGAAATCCATTCCTAACATGGGGATGGGGCTTTGTTAACTATTCTGTACTTTCACACAACAATTTAATAAGCAAATGATACCGTAGAAATTTAATTGGTAAATATTTGCTAGCGTGATTCACCCCCTCAAAAACTTCAAATTCTACTCTTCTTTTTTTTGCGATTACATGTAAACAGCCTGAAAAAATGTCCCCCATTTAAGGTCTGAGGTGAATGTCAGTTCTAGAAGCTTACTTAAAGTGGTGCTATGATACAAGCTCGATTCCAACATGGCGCGCCCACGTCGTCAGTCCGCTTCGTAAACCACTTAACCACATTCCACCTCTAAAAAAATGGAAGTAAAAAGACACACGGGCAACGCCGGGTCGGGATAGCCAGTATAGAATCAAGCGAAAAGGCCAAAAATGAAAGAAAGAAAGAAAACGAGCCGCACGTGGATGGCGTTCGTTGCTTGTTGATTCCTCTTATTTCTTGGCCTTTTGGGCAAGATCAAAGTGTAGTATGTGTTCCGATGGATACTACACTCCATAGACCGGTATTGTCTTGGCCTTCGGGGCTTGATCTACGCCGGTCTATGGGTCTGTCCTGTGCAGTTCTAGGAGGTCCACCCTCCCAGGCTTTACCTCCCCTCTTTGGGGAGGAGTAAGTTTATTGCTTACTGCCTGAGGCGCCCCTACCGGGGAATGCCGACAAGGCTGCCCAGGCATTTTTTGTAGGCCAGAGTGCTCACCTTCTAAATATATATATATATATATATATATATATATATATATATATATATATATATATATATATATATATATATATGAGGGTTCATAACTAAAAGATAACTCTTAGAGAATAAGACCTATTGTGATATGAGGAAAGCTCAATATACTGGATAGAGCTTCATTGACTCACCTTATATATATATATATATATATATATATATATATATATATATATATATATATATATATATATATATATATATATATATATATATATATATATATATATATATATATATATATATGTTTTGAGGTACAAAACTTATAAATACATTTAAAAAGAATACGCGGAAATCTCTCTAAGGCCGTTTCGAAAGGGCCTTAGAGAGATTTCCGCGTATTCTTTTTAAATGTATATATATATATATATATATATATATATATATATATATATATATATATATATATATATCAAAAGGGAGTGTATCCGAGTGAAGGTGTGAAAGTGAAATATTTGAGCTGTGTTGCGGGAGGGATGTCAACAAGATGTGTAGCTCTATCAATTACTTTCACGATCGACCGACTCTGAGACAATTGCGTGTGCAAAAGGGCGCGGGTTTCGATACAAACGCGTGTGTCCGCCGACAAGACGAGCGACGGTTCACATCGGGGCGTGGCGGTTGGGGGTAACCAGATACCCGGAAGATGGGGGCTAATTTCAGTTTCTACCTGACATCACATCACGCGTGGCTAACGGACACAGTTGGTTGCAGCGGCACAGCAGGTGATTGTCATTCTATTAGTCTCTCGTTTTTTTGTTTGTTCAAATTCAACTAATAATCATTTGTTAGTTTAAACTGGACACTAAAATGTTTATTGTATTTAGAAATTAAAAAAAACAAAAACATGTGATAATTCATAGGATGAAATAAACGAATATAAATAATCGAAATGGGGGGTGTACGAGTGTGTTTCGACGTCTTTTGTCACATTTGTTTTGGTGTTTTTATTAACGATGATTTAGATGCATACGTACAAAAAAACTGTTATATAAACAGATATATCGATAGAGCTTTAGACTGATAGACAGACTGGTATATATATATATATATATATCTATATATATATATATATATATATATATATATATATATATATATATATATATATATATTATAATATAAAATGAAGTAATAAAATAAGGTGTCAATCAAATTTTATTAGAATTCAAAGTTCAAGCAAAGTATCTTAAAGTCCTTAGCTCATGAGTTTTCAAAGATAATTCTTCTCTTCAGAGGACCATTACCGCAGTTATACTACTACAGGTAATAAAATTACGCTTTGAAAATATATAAAATTCAATACACAAATACATAAAAATACATAACATCAAACATATCAACCCAAAATCATACTTATTGTGTAATCCATACAGTCCATCCAGGTCATACAAATTGAGAAGCATGTCGGGATTTTGGAACTTTGATTGGACTTTTTGTATTATTTGATTTATTTATCATTAACATTGAATATTGACACATTTCGCGACTGGATAACTTTGCTAGCCCCTTCAATTTCACGTATATGGACTGCTGTTTATAACTCGGAGTAATGTCTTTCCTGATTATGCTTCTCAATTCAACAAAAGTATGAATTCTAATAAAATTTGATTGACACCTTATTTTATTACTTCATTTTATATTATAATATTAATGCTCTATCCAGTATATTGAGCTTCAGTTTTTATCCGGATGTTTCACTAATTATAAGATGACGCTTATATCTTTTGTTGGATTGCTTCATATATATATATATATATATATATATATATATATATATATATATTATACGTACATACAAGTAATCCATGGACACGTGTTTCTGGCTCCTCTCTCTAGCAACTAAAACAATATGAATAGATGTATATACATATATATATACATATATATGTATATATATATGTATATATATATATATATATATATATATATATATATATATATATATATTGTGTGTATTTAGGCAGCATATTTTCATTTAGGCAAACATTATTAAATAACACGGAGTGGTTTTGTTTGATGTGACTTTTTAATATTTTTTCAATTTTCCGAATTGTCTATCTAATGTTTCGGTTAAATTGATGTAAATATGATCCATGGGTTTCTTGTTCCATTCTTTTTTCTTTAGTAATTTTTACATGGCCGACCTCGAAAATAAAATATTTAATATAATCACTAAACCTTCCATTTATGCCCGCTACGTTGATGATATTCTTATTTTAGTAAATAGTATAGATGAAATAAAAAAAAACTACAAGATACTTTTCAAAATAATTCAGTTCTTAAATTCACTCATGAGCTTAATGTTAACAATAAAATTCCGTTTTTAGATGTTCTTATTGACTCCAACAGTGATGCATTCATCACCCCTCCCTATAAAAAACCTACATCTATTAACACCTGTATTTTAAGTTTTAAAAGTGAATGCCCATATAGATATAAAATTGCTATGGTCAAAAATCTATTAAACCGTGCAAAATTAATCTCCTCATCCAAAAAAATATTTTTTAATGAATTAAAAAACATAAAGCAAGTCCTAATTAATAATCAATTTCCCAATTATATGGTTGATGAACAAATAAAATTAATGATTAGAAATTTAGATAATCCTACTAATAATAAGCTAAATAATTCCCACTACATAAATCTATTCTATTGTAACCAAATGCATCCAAACTTTAAATTGGATGAAAAAGCTCTTAAAAATATAATACATCGCTATATATCCCCCACCAATTCTGATGATAAAATACGATTTATCATTTATTATAAAAAAATGAAAACATCAAACTATGTTGTTAAAAATAACACTTCTCAAACCCAAAATACATTAAGAAGAACCAATGTAATATATCAGTTCCAATGCCCTAAGGGAGAATGTATCTCCGACAACAATAAAAAAAAACTAATTCTTACATAGGTTTCACATCCACAACACTATCCCGAATACTCACCCTACATCTCTCCGACACTAGCTCTATATGCCAACACATAAAAAAACATAATTGCACCCCCTCCCAATATAGAAACATCCTTGTAAACAATACCAAAATAATACACCACGATAACAATATCAAAAGATTAAAAATACTCGAAGCCCTCTACATAAAAACTAAACATCTCACAATTAATAATGTCAATTATGAAACTAGTCGCAACATTTTAAAGTGTCTAGCATAATAATTAACATTACCAAATTCTTAGCCATTAGGTAGTTATGCGTTTGAACTGTATGCACTTTCTTTAACGTCATCAATTTCTTAACGGTTTCAACAGTCAAACGTTTAAATCTACCATATGTGTAGAACGCCATCACGCTCTCATGTACATTTCAACTTTACAGACGCTTTTTCAAGTTATAAACTATTTGCCGTTATAATTCAAAAATGAGCACAACAGTAAAGTCATAATTTGTAAAGACACTAAAACTAATACCGCCTGAAGATGATTTGACGATTCAAATCGAAAGTACTTGCAAAAAAGAAAAAAGAATGGAACAAGAAACCCATGGATCATATTTACATCAATTTGACCGAAACATTAGATGGACAATTCAGAAAATTGAAAAAATTTTAAAAAGTCGCATCAAACAAAACCACTCCGTGTTATTTAATAATGTTTGCCTAAATATATATATATATAAATATATATATATGGGAAATGAAAAAGGAAAAACCAACAGATGTGTTTTATGTATTCATCAACGTTTCGTCTTTATTTGTAAAACTTCCTCAGGGTGATAATTTTAAGGAAAATGTCATGCAAGGACATGAAAATATTGGGTTGATATGATGGGTTGATGAGAAGAAGTAGTAGCCACTACTGGGAGCGCAGGACCAAGGTCCGGACTAAGAGAAGTTAGTGGCAGAGAGTGAAATGAATGTGGATGGGTGGGAGTTAAAAAGGGAGTGGGGGAGTGTTAGTGAATTTGTGTTAGGGTGGGAGAGAGGGGAGGGTCTAAGGTTTTTGTCGTTGTCACGTGTAGCATGGATATATCGATTAATAGATATATACATGCTAGAAAAATACCGCTCCCAGGTTTTAAGGAAAATGTCATGCAAGGACATGAAAATATTGGGTTGATATGATGGGTTGATGAGAAGTAGTAGCCACTACTGGGAGCGAAGGACCGAGGTCCGGGCAGAGAGAAGACAATATATGCGATATAATTTTTCAGTAAATCTTTAAATTACTGTTAGTAGAATACAAGATGGTGGAATCTATGTTAATATTTCTGGAGAAACACCTCCTTTTCAAATCACAAACGTTGTTTTCATTTAAATGGAAGTAACCTCCCAAGATACCTTAGAGAGAGGGACATAGATAGATAGATAGATAGATAGATAGATAGATAGATAGATAGATAGATAGATAGATAGATAGATAGATAGATAGATAGTTTTCTAATCACAAAATTAGTTTGTACGAGATAAACGTATTCCGGTTTGGAATTATCTTTAAAAATATAAAAAATTTAAAAATGTTCTATTGAATTTATTGTCGAGTATCGAGTCTTTTTCCCACTTTGCTTATTTTTCTACGCTCAATTTCTTTCATTATTTTTAGTCTATGATGAACGAACCCGCCGATTATTTCGTCTCCATCGACTAAACAATGATGTTAGAGTATTTTACTTACTCCGTGAACGGGACATTTTATTCATTACAAAACCTAATATAGAAAAAATTGCCCTGAAGAAAAAATAGTTTAATGACTTCATGAACTGGCAATGAATATTGAAAAATTCAATATTTTTTACTAATAAAATTTAAATAAAAACGTTAAATTCATGTTATTCTTGAATGTCTTACCATATTTTTTTAATTATACTCAATTAATAATAACCATTATTTAATTGGATGGTCAGAACGAACGATGTAAAATTAGCGATAGATTACAAATGGCGATGTGTAATACCTCATAAGAGTGTATATATATATATATATATATATATATATATAATGAGAGAGAGAGAGGAAGAGCGAAATAGATAGATAGATAGATAGATACCTCATAAGAGTGTTCA
>OY744541.1:79657207-79699707 GCA_963556195.1 Sepiola atlantica
AAAAGTAATTTGAAAGGATTAAGAAAAATGAAGAAAAAAGGAAGAGATTAATAAAAAGAAGTTTTGATGAGTAGAAAAATGAATGAAAGAGAAATGAATTTTTTAAAAAAAGTAATTTGAAAGGATTAAGAAAAATGAAGAAAAAAGGAAGAGATTAATAAAAAGAAGTTTTGATGAGTAGAAAAATGAATGAAAGAGAAATGAATTTTTAAAAAAAAGTAATTTGAAAGGATTAAGAAAAATGAAGAAAAAAGGAAGAGATTAATAAAAAGAAGTTTTAGTGAGTAGAAAAGGAATGAAAGAGAAAAGAATAAAGAAAGAAAAATTGAAAAGAACGATAATTTGGATATGTTGAAAAGGAATAAAAGAGAAAGACATAATAAAAAAAAGAATTTGAAATAATAAAGAAAAATGAATGAAAGAAAAAGAAGAATTTAAAATAAAGGAATTTAGATAAGTACACAAATAATGAAAGAAAAAGTGAAATACGATTTAAAAGGATAAATAAAAATGAAAAAAAAAGGTTTTGATGAGTAGAAAAGGAATGAAAGAGAAAGGCGATTTGAAAGGATAAAGAAAAATGAAAGAAAAAAAGGAATATATAAGAAGAGAAGTTTTGATCAGTACAAAAGGAATAATAGAGAAAAGAATAACAACGAAAGGTAATTTGAAAGGATAAATAAGAATTAAAGAAAGATAAAATTATTGAAGATGGAAGGAAGGATTTAGATGAGTATACAAAATAAAAGAATGAGACGTTAAAGAGAAAGGATATTTTGAAACGGGTAAATAAAATTAATGAAAGAAAAATGATGATTTAAATCAGGGTTACTCAACCTGGGGTTCCCGAACTCCCAGGTGTTCACAACAAGATTTTTAGGGGTACTTAGATGACTAATGAAAGAGGTATTTTAAATAGTAATAGTTGCGGATTATGAAATTCAGTACCTGTTCCTTCATGAAGTTGATTTCATTATTCGTTTAGAAAAAAACATATATCAATATATAAGTAATAATTCCAAAAGAAAAAAAGAAAAAAAGTAAATATAGAACTAGATGAGGTGCAGCTTCTGAAATCACATCTTGTTTCTTTGCGGATGGAGTTGCAGTCTTACTTTCCCGAATTGAGTGAAATGGAATCAAAATTGATTAGAAAGCCATTTATTGTGAATGTGCACCTTCTGCTAGATAGTATGCAAGAAACATTCTTAGTGTTAGCAAATAACTCATAATATGATTCAAAATATGAATTTGAAACTCTTTCCTTTACCAAATTCGGGTCTAAAATGAGTGAAATTTACCCTGTTGTATCTGAAAAAGTGTTGAACTTTTTACTGATGTTCCCTAGTACTTACCTGTACGAGTAAGGATTTTCAACGCTGTTGAATATGAAAACTAAACATCGATCATGACTGAATGTCGAGCATGACCTACGAGTGTGCCTGTATAATGCTGTTCCACAAAGAACTTGCTTGTAACAAACAGGCACAGTCCTCACACTGAAGTTCATGATTGATTGATATTTAAGAAAATATTGTTTCACTCCTGCTTGTGTAAAATCATTGTAAAATATTTTTAAAACTGATATTTCTTCTGAATAAGGTCATCAAAATTTGAATAATTCTATAATATCCTTTGCAGAATTATTGTAGTAGAATGAGTTAGTCAATAAATTACCATTATGTTCATTGTCACATTATTGGGGGTTCGGGAAGATGGTTTTATAACTGAGGGAGTACTTAATGAGAAAAAAGTTAAGAACCCCTGATTTAAATAAAAACATTTGGATGAATAAAAGAAAGAAAGATAATTCAAAAAGATATGAAAAAAAACAAAGAAAGAGATTTAAAGGAAAGGAATTTTGATGAGTAGACAATGGATAAAAGAGAAATGAATAAATAAATAAATAAATAAATAAATAAATAAAGAGAATGTTAGAGGCTGCAGAGAAATGGAAAAAAGATGAAAATTTACAAAGAGATTCATGTAAGTAGAGACATTTAAAAGAAACAAATTTAAAGACGATAAAGAAAACGAAAGAAATAAAAAAAGATTTAAAGGGAAGGAATTAGGATTTGTATAAAAATGAAAGAAATGAAGAAAAATGAAAGAAATGAAGCAAAATGAAAGAAATGAAGAAAAATGAAAGAAATGAAGAAAAATGAAAGAAAGCAAAAAAAGGAGATTTAGATAAAGAATTTTGAATGAGTTCAACAGACGAATTCTGTTATTTTTAACAATGTGCGCATATATATATATATATATATATATATATATATATATATATATATATATATATATATAGGGTGATTCATAAGTCACTTAGCTATTTATTTTTTTAAATTCTAAAGTTAAAAAATACGGTAATACATAACAGAAAGTTTATTCAACAAATTCATTTATGGTAGTTTAAAATTACAGCATATTTTCAAAATGTCCACCATCGTTCTGCATGCATAGCTCCATTCTTTTTTGCAAGGAATTTCCGACTCTTTGTAGCATATTTGATTGATTATGGTGTTGTTCGAAGGAGGCTTTCTGTTCACATCACGTTTCCATTGCCTTTCAACAAGTGTGGGAGATTCATCAAATTTGGCCATATGAATAACAATAAAAATTCGCTCTTCAATTGTAAATGACATTTTAAATAGCTAAGTGAAGTGACTTATGAATCACCCTATATATATATATATATATATATATATATATATATATATATATATATTAATTGAATGACAATCAAATGAGAAATAAATCAGATTTTATTAAAGTTCAAAAACAAGGAGTGATATTTTATTATGTCATTCAATTAATATTATTGCTCTATACACTATATTGAGCTTTGTTTTTATCCTGATAATCTACTGGTTAAAACTATTATTTATATATTTAAAGTATGATCTTACCCTCTCTCTCTCTCTCTCTCTCTCTCTCTCTCTCTCTATCTATCTATCTATATATATATATATATATATATATATATATATATATCGGTTTTAAATATGATGAACGGAGTCATAGCGAGTCGAGGCACTATCACAAGAAAAAAAAGAGAGGAAATATTAAATAATATATTTAATTGTCGATTAAAAACTTTTTAAAAAATAAAAAGATCGGCTAAAATTAACAGAATGAAAACTAATTCCCAAGGTACCTTTCGGCCGACACATTGTCAAGAGAAACGTCGGCGAATATCGCTTAAAAACGGGGAAAAGAGTAACGTGGGGAGAAAACAAAAATGTGTCGACAATGTGTCGGCCGAAAGGTACCTTGGGAATTAGTTTTTATTCTGATAATTTTAGTCGATCTTTTTATTCTTTTTAAAAGATTTTAATCGACGATTAAATATATTATTTAATATTTCCTCTCTTTTTTTTCTTGTGGTAGTGCCTCGACTCGCTATGACTCCGTTCATCATATTTAAAACAATTATAAAATTATGTACCACCAAAAATTTGTTCAAATATATATACAGGGTGGGCCAAAATAAGGGTCCTATCTTTAAATTTGAATAACTTGAATTTGAATAACTTCCACAAAATAAAAGTTAAACTCACCAAACTTTATGTGTGTGTAGACTGACCCTTCCGAGATTTTTTGAAATAAACAAAACAAATTTTAGCCGAAAAACACTTCTTAAAACTTACAAAAACTAAAGTATTGTTTTTTACACTGTTTTGAGTTTTTTAAGCAAAAATAATGTTTTCTAAATGAGGGTACGTTCCTTAGGGCTAATACGGCTCATGCTTGCTTCGGAAGGGGTCCTTTACTTATTCTAAAACAAAAATTTTTTTTAAATCAATAAATAAAAAAGTTATGAATTTTTAAAAATAGGACCCTTATTTTTGCCCACCCTGTATATACCAATCCACAGATAATTACGTGCATTTTATTATCATTTTATTATATACTAGCTGTCCTTACCCGGCGTTGCCCGGGATTCATTAAACTTTCGTTTTCTGTATGGTTGCCGAATTATTTTTTAAATATTATTTTGATGACGTTTGAATACAATTAATTTGTTACGGTGATATAGATTTTAATAGCTTCTAAAAGTGTCCATCTTTAAATACATAAGTATTTTAGCTTTCTGAACATCTTCTTGTCTTGGTGTTGCGTTTTTATTTAAATAAATAATTGATTGATACTAAATAAATTAAATAATAATGTGTAAGTCCCGTAGAGGCAAGACTGAAATAATATTCGTGCAAACTTTGAAAAATATTGATTACGCTTACTTTCATAAAAAAGCTTAAATAATAGTTTAATTAACAAAATATTTCTACCAAAGAGACTAATATTACGCGCGCACCTGCACATACCACTTCAAGAAAATATCTTTCTCGCAATAAAATATTTGGAGTTTGTAATATATCATCCTTTCTCACCACAGAAAAATGAAACTGTGATTCTGTTTTTATAACCCGGAAACAATTTTCAAATGAGAAAAATATTGTAGACTTAAAGTGGGGATTAATTTAACTATATAAAGTTAAAAGAAAAATGGTTTAAAACTACATGTCGACTAATCTTTATTAGAAATATTTGCATAAGCATACTAAATCTATGAAGGTGAATTACAATATTTATTTTTAGGAGTTACTTGGAGGGATTGATATTTTTTCCGTTTTAATTGAAATCTTTTTTAAAATATTTCAACGATAAGAAACTAGAATATATATTTTCAGCTAAATATTCTTGAAGTCAATAAAACAAAGGTGTACAGACGACTAATTGTTAATAATATTGACCTTAAATGACGGGGAGGTGACGGTGGTTAACGACACGGACTGAAGACCTGGGTGTTCCAAGTTCGAATCCAGTCGGTTCCAGAGTAACACTTTCACTTAGGGATGTTGGCAACCTTCTCGTGGTCCTTCCCGTTAGAACCCGATGTCTAACCAGAAAAATTACTAACTAGAAAAACATCGGGAGAAACAAATGCCAACACCAGAATCATCTGATTCCCAAGAAAGAAGAAGTAATGTGAGTTACTCTCAATTAATATTTTGATTTGGTCGGTATCCTTAGAAGGTGGTCTGCCTGAGCGTTCCTCATCATTATGACTAAAATCTACTCTAAGCTTTATGAACAACCTCCGTACAATTATGCCAGTTAAAACATATTCATCGCACACTGAACATACCTTTTTTTGTTGGTTGCTAGGGATTTTGTGTTTATAAAAATGGACAAGCACCAAGTGTCTACAATGGGTCTCACAATCTTCCGTTTCCAAAGGGCTCAAAAATGACCACAAGTTCAATCATCTGTAATCCACTTTCTAAATAAATAGCGTTAAGTATGCTGCTCTAACCGCAAATGTAAGTATACGATATCTGTCAATAAATTAACATGTGCCAACATGTCGAAGAATGAACTACTAACAATCGGCACGAACGTTTCGGACCATCTGATATTAATACTTTTTAACCATTTTCATCGATAATCGTGTTGTGTGAACGGACGTATCTAATTTTAGATGTACTCGATTATATCCATAAAAATATCTGTCCGTTAGCCGGTATGTCGAGCTTACTATTTTGAACTGAAGTGTGACATACCTATCGTGAAACTCTTCATAGACATATGCAGGCGCATCTCAAATGTATGCACCGCTGCGAATGGAATCAAAAGATGTTATTACGATTTTTTAATTTTTTATTTTTTTAACATAGTTCACCCCATACAAGGCAGGCCGCCACTGTAGACGTAAGGGGCTACTGAGAAAAAAGAAAAGGGGAGAAGGTTGGGAGGGGGTCAACCTAAATTGGGATCTGCGCGGCGAGATGTCTGTTTACATTAGTTTTAAATTTCTGCATCTCAGTACTGTCGGGGAAACAGGGGGCAGGGAGAAAGTTCAAGGGGCTAGCAACACGAGGAAAGAAGCTATTTGAGTAGAAGGCTCTCCGGCATCTGGGGACCTCCACAGTGAATGAATGAGATTTAGTCGACTGTCGAGTTAATCTAGTGAATTTACGTCGAGGGGGCACCAGAGCAGCCAATTCATCGGAGCATAATCCAGTGAACGGACGTATCTAATTTTAGATGTACTCGATTATATCCGTAACAGTATATGTCCGTTGGCCGGTATGTTGAGCTTACTATTTTGAACTGAAATGTGACATACCTATCGTGTCAACATGTCGAAGAATGAACTACTAACAATCGGCAATCTGATATTAATACTTCTCGTTAGAACCCGATGTCTAACCAGAAAAATTACTAACTAGAAAAACATCGGGGAACCAAATGCCAACACCAGAATCATCTGATTCCCAAGAAAGAAGAAGACCTTAAAAGACATTAATTATTCCACACAAAAAAAAATGCTAAAAATATACAGATTGATGTAGAAAATTGTTTTTATTATTTTCGGCATAAGATTGTTTCAGCTGATACTGGGAATTACAAGATATTGATAAATACTAATACAAATACCAGTTGACTTATTCTCAGGTATGTCGATCTTCAGTGCCGTATACAAAACTAAAGAAAAGTCAATGAAAAACCATGGCATGCAAACCCTACATTTCGAATCGTACTTAATTATCATCATCATTTTTTTTTTAAGTTTTTTTTTTTTGTAGTTACTATCACCACAACAATTATATGTCGAAAATAATGAAAACGATTTTCTGAAAAGATGTAGATTTGCCCTTTCTTACATTTTTTTGTGGGTTTAAACTAAATAAAAATATTTTATACCATAGCTCTAGCCTCGTACTATTTAGCTATAATAAAACTTTATGTTATTAAAACTTGACATTTAAAATATAAAAAACATAATATACATGGTAAATATATATATATATATATATATATATATATATATATATATATATATATATATATATTTGCCTCGTACTATTTAGCTATAAAAAACACTTCATGTTATTAAAACTTGAGATTTAAAATATAAAAAAAACATAATATACATAGTAAATATATATATATATACATATATATATATATATACATATATATATATATATATATATATATATTTATATATATATAAATTTGCCTCGTACTATTTAACTATAAAAAAACACTTTATGTTATTAAAACTTGAGATTTAAAATATAAAAAACATACTATACATAGTAAATAAATATATATATATATATATATATATATATATATATATATATATACATATTTGCCTCGTACTATTTAGCTATAGAAAACACTTTATGTTATTAAAACTTTAGATTTAAAATATTAAATTTTTCAATGTACATACGAAATACTTATATATATATATATATATATATATATATATATATATATATATATATATATATATATATATATATGCTGGTATATACATACTTTTCAATTATTTTCTACCCTATAACTATTGTGTTTGACCTCTTGATAACAGCGGGTTTCTCCCTCTCTCTTTTTTTTCTTTCTCTCTCTCTCTCTCTCTCTCTCTCTCTCTCTATATATATATATATATATATATATATATATATATATATATATATGCGAATTTCTATACGTTATCTCAGCCTCTTCTTTTGCTATCTTTATTTCTCTTTCGCTTTCTCTCAGCCCTTCTTCATCGGCCCCTACTGATCGCTTTGTCCACTTACCATCGACCATTCCTCATCACTTTAGTTCTTTCTTTACGTACTGCTCCGATGATAAATCTTACTGATTGCTGTTCAACATACGGATACAGACCGGCACTTTGTATTGGTAGCAAACAGCATTAGCATTGATCTATGACGGGGGACAATGTGTGCACACGCGGGCGGGCAGCGGGCGGGCAGCGGGCGGGCAGCGGGCACAGGCACGAACTCCTTCGGCTGAAATCTTTTATTCCCGCCTGCCGACGTGAGTTGGCTGCCTTAACACCCGGAACGCCGAGCGTTGGAAGAGCCGAAATTTCATGCCCCCATGCGGCTGCTGCGGCTGCTGCTGTTGCTGTTATTGTTGCTGTTGTTGTATGTTATGGTGTATTGTACACATGATGATGATGATGATGATGATGATGATGATGATGATGATGATGATGATGAGGAGGAGGAGGAGGAGGAGGAGGAGGAGGAGGAAAAGATAGAGGAAGAGTATTTTGCGGTGACCCTTTTTTCGTGGCTGGAAACAAGGGATAAGACTTGATTAGAAGGAAAGGAAGATGAGGAGAAAAGGAAAAGGAGAAAAAGAAGAAGAAAAACAAAAACAAAAAGAAGAAAAAGACCAAGACCAAGACCAAGAATAAGAATAAGAATAAGAATTAGAATAAGAATAAGAATAAGAACAAGAATAAGACCAAGAACAAAGAACAAGAACAAGAATAAGAATAAGAATAAGAATAAGAATAAGAATAAGAATAAGAATAAGAATAAGAATAAGAACAATAATAAGAATAAGAATAAGACAAAAAACAAGAAGAAGAAGAAGTCCAAGAATAAGAATAAGAATAAGAACAAGAATAAGAATAAGAACAAAATCAAGACCAAGAACAAGAAGGAGACCAAAAATAAGAATAAGAATAAGAACCAGAACAAGAACAAGAACAAGAATAAGACCATGAATAAGAATAAGAATAAGAATAAGAATAAGAATAAGAATAAGAATAAGAATAAGAACCAGAACAAGAACAAGAACAAGAACAAGAATAAGAATAAGAATAAGAATAAGAACAAGAATTATAATAATAAGAAGAATAAGACCAAGAAAAAGAAGAAGAAGAAGTCCAAGAATAAGAATAAGAATAAGAATAAGAATAAGAATAAGAATAAGAATAAGAACAAGAATAAGAATAAGAATAAGAACAATAATAAGAATAAGAATAAGACCAAGACCAAGAACAAGTAGGAGACCAAGAATAAGAATAAGAATAAGAATAAGAACCAGAACAAGAACAAGAATAAGACCAAGAATAAGAATAAGAATAAGAATAAGAATAAGAATAAGAATAAGAATAAGAATAAGAATAAGAACCAGAACAAGAACAAGAACAAGAATAAGAATAAGAATAAGAATAAGAATAAGAATAAGAATAAGAACAAGAACAAGAACAAGAATAAGAATAAGAATAAGAATAAGAATAAGAACAAGAATTATAATAATAAGAAGAATAAGACCAAGAACAAGAAGAAGAATAAGTCCAAGAATAAGAATAAGAATAAGAATAAGAATAAGAATAAGAATAAGAATAAGAATAAGAATAAGAATAAGAATAAGAATAGGAATAAAAATAAGAACAAAAACAAGAACAGAAGAGCTAGAAGAACAATTAAAACGAACAATAATAAGAGGTAGAATATAAAGAATTAAAATAAACAAGAAGAATGAAAAAAGGAGAAGAAGAAGAAGAAGAAGAAGAAGAAGAAGAAGAAAGAAAAAAAGAAGAAAAAAAGAAGAAGAAGAAAAGAAGAGGATTTAAACCGAACAATAAGAAAATGGGGGGAAGATGAAGATCTGAAACGAAAAAGAAAAAGAAAAAAAGAAACAGAAAAGCAGGAAACGAACACGGAAACAAAAAACAAGACAAATAAAAAAAAACATTTTTAAGATAAAAAGTAAACGAGACATAAAGAAAAAAAGATAAATAATTAATATGTGAAATGCTAATGAAGAAATATTATGAACTGACATATAAAAATTATTAGATAATAATGTGAAAAAACAAACGGAGAGGGAAAAGAACAAAAAAAGAATCAAAGCTCACATTCCGTACAAGATGGGATACGATCGTTTCTAAGCCGAATGTGAATATTTTATTTTATATTTTTTAAAGAATTATACACAGAAGCCCAATGATCATTATTTATGTATCATTCTGACCACAGGTCAAGTTCGTAAGTCTAACAGTCTAAAAACAAGCGGCTACACGGAGAGAAAAACAAACACAGCGGAGATGAACACCATTCTAAAAAGAAGACTTCCAGAGGTGTTTCCGGCAGTAGATGGATCGGTAGGCTAAGTGTGTGCAAGCACAAGGGGCCTACTTTGAAGGTGATTACGGTCCAAATCCCGTCACGTATTTGAAATATTTTTTCTAGTTTAAGGTCGGGTACTTTTTAGACAGGCCTCGTATATATATATATATATATATATATATATATATATATATATATATATATATATATATATATATATATATATATGTGTGTGTGTGTGTGTAAAAGAGTAACGCTACCAACATTTGTAAAAAGTTTTTTTCCAACATTTATTTATTATTTTGTTATTTTATCATTTTATCATTTTATCATTTTATATAACGCGTTTCAAGCGGTGGTCTGCTCTCATCAGACATGTAAATGAATTTACATATCTGATGAGAGCAGACCACCGCTTGAAACGCGTTATATAAAATGATAAAATGATAAAATAACAAAATAATAAATAAATGTTGGAAAAAACTTTTTACAAATGTTGGTAGCCTTACATATATATGTTTCTCTCGTTGGAACTGCACTAATACTGTACTACCCTCTTCTCTCTCTCTTTCTCTGTCTGTCTCTCTCTCTCTCTCTCTCTCTCTCTCTCTCTCTCTATATATATATATATATATATATATATATATATATATATATATATATATAATTTTATGGAAAATTAAAGACCTAAATACCAGAGGAAAGAAGAAAATAACGGTTAAATCCATGGTGCTACTTAATACAGGCCAGGCAAACATGCGATTTGGGTCCACGACTGGGGGCAGACATGTTGACCAAAAGTTTTAGTAAGGGATTTCTTAGTAATGTCCAGTAAATGGCAACTATACATAGTATCAGAATGCAGCTTAGTATAATTGATTTATATTCATCAAATCAAATGCAAAAAAGTACAAAAATATAAAAGAACTAAATTCACAAAAAAATCACTTTACTACCATGAATTAGACACATTTGTGATATTTAAAAAATCAGGAGTCAATTTGTTTATATTAGCCACTTGATTACAGAAAGTATAATGACATAATAGAATCAGAAAGCGAATTGAACATTTTACAAAATCAAATAATTTATTAACAAAATAATGTTTGGAGAAATAATTTTGATAACTTTTACAAATTTTTTATCTTTGCAACATATACAATTTATTTTTACAGAAGATGAAGAAAACACCTTTTTCATTCATGATACGATAATACATGATGTACACAGTCTTAATAATAAAATATACTTACATTAACGAGACCATAAAACAAATAAAATATATGTAAAAAAGGGGGTAAATGTAAAACATATCTGATAAATCCTTGGAAAATGATGCATCATCAATATCAATTATGTAGTCCTGTACGATTGTATCAACATTTTTAGTTTATGAACAATATTTTACGATAATTTCAAAACTTTTAATTCTGTTTCTTCTTGAATTGATATTACGGGACTGCTTCCTAACTGACTGCAACATGGTTTCCTTCAAGTCCAATTTTAGCAAATACCTTTTGAGCCGCCATCTTTGATAATCTAATTCTGCCCAATCCTCTCATCGTATTGTTCATCGCTCAACTGGTAATCTCTTTAACGCTTATCCTCAAGTGGCCTCGTGGCCTTAATGAGCGGTTGAGCGTTAGTAAAAAAAAAATAAGGGTAATTCTATACCTATGCTGATTTTATAATCTCATTTTTTTTTTTAAGTAACTAATGTGTCTCTGCCTTACATACAACTTTTATAATTAAACCTACTTCAAAAGAGAAAGGTTATCGCCTTGCATACAAACAGGACTAATACTTCAAGTAAGCTTCTGATGATGATTTTCATGTTGTAGTTGAAGCTCATCTGTGGCAACTACAACAGATGCTTCCGACCCAGGATAGGCTTACACAGTCACAGCAGACGCTTCACAAAGCCCACGGATATCGTGCATCAGGATTGTCTGGTCTGTATAAAGTCCTCTCGGTTGGCAGTAACTCTTCATTAGACCTGGCCACAACTCGAACTTTAAAATACAGCTAAATAAAATCGTGCCTCAGGATTGTCTGGTCTGCATGAAGTCCTTCCCGTTGATCGCAGCTATTTCTTAACTTGCAGAATTACATATGTTTACATCTGACACCGACAACAGAAAAGGCTCACCGATTGTATGCGCATTTGGAAAACTTTTGGCCAGAAGACATAAAGTAAAGGGACAAAAGCAACGGTATTGCTCTCACTCGGGTTATTTTTGGTTTCGTGCCTGACACGTCTTTGCTTGCAACACGCAGATGGCGGAGACGACCAGAGGACGACGGATTCTGATGACGACTTCTCATGGAGTTTCACCAGATCCCTGTTACCCAGGTATCTCTGACACTACTTCGTTTCCACAACTCTGACCAGGGTGAGGAAAGGTTGGGCTTGGGGCGGGGCGAGGGATGTTGATTTTTAGTATGCTGTCGCTTGGTGAACAGATATATACACATAGCAACATAAAAAAATTGCAGTCACTACAAATTACTCTGTATTAATTGATTGTAATTTTTTATGGAAATCGCACCAGACAAGGCATGAAGCCCCTTGATGTAAGGAGCTAACAAGAACAAAATATGATTATCGCAAATGCAGGAGATGCTAATAGAAAAGACCAAGGCTATAGGTAGGAGGAAAACAGTCAACAGGAAGAGAGTTTCTATCAACCTGTTTGTGAACCCATTGGCCCAAGATCGGTCATGTTAGTGCACATTCTGCAGCTAGCGGAGAAAACGTCTGATAATAAAAATGCTAACAAACACAAGTGATAGTAAAAAATTAAAATTATATATACCCATAAACAAAGAAGTATACAAATATACATATATATGTTTAAATAAAATTTAAAAAATAATAATGTATATAAAAATACAAACTTTAAAATATGAGCAAGCTCCGAAATATATCCATATATATATATATATATATATATATATATATATATATATATATATATATATATATATATATATATATATATGGGGTATGGTACACGATCATTCATGAAAATAAAATGCCGTGGTAGACGAAATGTGTAAAAAATGACAAATGTGAAACAGGTTAAAGTGCAAGAGAAAAACAAAAACGAGAGATTTGACCGGTTTCGTTCGTGTTGGCGAACGTCTTCAGAAAAGTGAAGATTTGAAAATGGTTTTCTCCTGCACTTTAACCTGTTTTCCATGTCATTTTTCACACACACACACACACACATATATATATATATATATATATATATATATATATAAAAACACACAAAATGTACGCATATATATATATATATATATATATATACAAACTCACAAAACGTACGCATATATATATATATATATATATATATATATATATATATATATATATATATATAATGAAAATCGCTCCAGACAAGGCATGAAGCCACTTGATGTAATTAGCTAACAAGAACGAAATATGATTATCGCAAATGCAGGAAATTGCTATTGGCTTTAGTCTTGAAAAGATCAAGACTATTCGTAGGAGGAAAACAGTCAACAGGAAGAGAGTTCCATACGCCAGCAGTTCTTGAAAAGAAGCTACTGGAAGAGGAAGCTGTATTACAATAAGGATCAAAACAACGAATTGATGGAGACCACTAGACAACCGCGTCATGCGAGCTGAAACAAAGAAAGCAAGGAATAGATCAGACAATTCTAACAAACACATGCCGTAATAGTATTTGTAGAAAAGACTGAGACTAGCAAAATAACATCTGTGGAAAAGAGAGTGTAGAGCAGATGAAAGGATGGGTCCAATCAAATAACAGATACCTTTCTGCACCTTATCAAGAACCCTCAAATGGGACAGAGATTTACCAGCCCAAATATGACAACAGTACCCAATATATGATCTGATAGTACACAAAAACATGTAGTTTGTAAACATCGTCATACAAAACGTAATCTTGGTTCTCAATCTATCCGCAACTTTTATAATTTATTTGGGAAGATAATCCAACTTATACTAATATCATCTCGAGGAAATAGACGATGGGAAGATCCCTAAGGATATCCTTAATGGCAAGCTCGCAATCGGCTCCAGACGAGCTACACGGACGTCTGCAAGCGAGACATGAGGGCAGGTGGAGTCGACCCAACAGGCTGGCAGTCCATGGCTGAAACCGTAGCCGATAGAGAAAGGGCTGTAAAGGGAGTTAGAAGAGGAGAAACCAGTAGTGGAGGTAGAGGAGACAGCACAGACAATAGAGAGCTGCAACAGAACTCTCAGAACCAGACACCGTCTTCATCTGTGGCAACTACAACAGATGCTTCCGACTCAGGATAGGCTTACACAGTCACAGCAGACGCTTCACAGAGCCCACGGATATCGTGCATCAGGATTGTCTGGTCTGTATAAAGTCCTCTCGGTTGGCAGTAACTCTTCATTAGACCTGGCCACAAACCAGCTTTGTTTTGAAATACAACACAACTAAATCTACAGTTCAGGGCTTTACTTTTACCCTGGACAGGATCAACCGTTTCGTGAACCGTGACACCAAGCTGCCATCAATATGTACTCAAACTCAGGTTATGTTATGCTTTACGGGCACTACAGACGTCCGCCTTTGCTGACGTCTCGTCGTGAAAAGGGCCGTTTTAAACTGCTATGGTGTGGTGCTGATCTATCCTATGCCGGGTGAAGATGAACTCTTCCAGAGACTACGAATAGAGTTACGACTAAGTGTCGTAGCAGTCATGGCGGTTTACATTGGTGGTAGTCATAGCCACAGTATCGGACGCAGACTATCTGTAACATAGTATTATGTATTTCTGTAAACACACTCTAATCAATATACTACCATGTTGTCTGAATTATTAATGGCCATTCAAGGTTTAAAAAATCTCACGTATCCGACGTAACGACGCAGCCATAAGAAACTTAACCCCGATCGTTTATATGCACAACGCAACATGTAGAAAATATTATTTGTACAACGGTTATCATGACAACTAACGCAAGAAAAAAGAGAACCATACAACGGTGATATACTTTTTATACCAAACTCTGCTGAAGAAAAACGTACAAAAATAAAGTTAACCTAACTCTTAGATTATTCTATGAAAAATGCCAGTATACTGAAATCATATGCCTTTAATAGGGTTAAGATGAAAATTCATATACACTAAATGTACAAAAGCAAGGAAATTCCCAAATGTTTACACTTTTATTGTCATTAAGGGTATGACTACATATCAACCAAACCATTTCATTATCACATCACTACAGTATAAATCTCTATGCATGAGTGGATGAAGTGTGTGAGGTGCGCTGAAGAAAAATTCCTACCAGTAAAATCCATAGCCCTGTTGTGCTCGCATACCCTTAATGACAATAAAAGTGTAGAAATTTGGGAATTTCCTTGCTTTTATACATTTAGTGTATATGAATTTTCATCTTAACCTTATTAAGGGCATATGATTTCAGTATACTGGCATTTATCATGGAATGTCACTACTTTTGTAAAGACTATGCCTCAATACAATGGTCATTTTTAAGTTTTTTTTTTAATTTTCTGGAAAACTAAGGTATATGGTAAACTGAAATTAAAATGGCATCAACTAGACCCTAGAACCTCTATCTCTGCCAAAAATCAGCTGAATCCATCAAATAGTTGATGAGATACAGGGTGGCACACACGTACGTACGTACACACGGATAATACAAAATCATGCCTGACGTTTCTGGATCTCTGGGTTGCCTTGAATAATGATGCTGAAATTCTTCACACTTATAGAACCTATCAAATAAAAATGTTGTGCAAAGTTTTAACTAATTTGGTTTATTGGTTTTTGAGTTATGATTGATCAAAGAAATGAGATTTTCAGCATAGGCTATTTATGGGTCTATTATGGGATAGAGCGCTCTCGCGCTTCCTTTGATTTCAGTCAGTTGTCGCAGCTTTGATGATTGTTAGTTTAGTTGGAACAGAAGCCGACGTCACGCGATTGGCTAGTTACAAAGCCATTTGGCTATCCCACCCGGCGTTATAAACTGTACGATTCGATACGTCTTACCCTTCGGCAATCTAGTAATACGACCCTTTGCCCTTATGCTTGCTGGCCGATTATATAATCGAAACCTCAGAAAACTTTACGCACGAGCAATGTTGGAACAACAGGGGTCCCCTAACCCCCATTTTTGTGATGCTAAGTAAGTAATCGTGTCGATGGGTTAGAAGTTGGATGGGGTTTTACCCTTTAATCTTTTGCCCGTGACCAATTCAGTTGACAAACGTAGACTTATGCGATCACCTGGTCGATACAAACACCCCACACACACTATATATATATATATATATATATATATATATATATATATATAGATAATGACGATGATATTTTTTTTTATTTTTTATTTCTATTTATCAATAAAAAATTTTAAAAATATCCTCGTTATTATTGCCATTCCGCCAACGCTTCAAATGTGTGACTTTTCAAAATATCCTTCCACGCAACCACGTGACACACAGCCATATCAACACTTTTCGTCTTAACATCTAGACGGATTTTCAACTTGGCTGCGATAAGTATGTATCAACCAAGAAGAAAAAAAAAGAAAAAAAAGAAATATTCTTCTGAAGATGGTATATATTACCGAAAGTACTCAAGTTTATAGAAAAAAAATGTGTTTAAGATAAATAAATGATTTATTTTTAAAAACAAATAATTTGCGTTGTGCAAGGTTTTCTAAATATTTTATAGAAATTAAATATCCTCGTTATTATTGCCATTCTGCCAACGCTTAAAATGTGTGACTTATATATATATATATATATATATATATATATATATATATATATATATATATATATATATATATATATATATATATATATATATATATATATTAAAAACTACGGATGAATTATCCTATCGGCAGAGATATTACGCAGACTGACTTGAACAAAAGGAATGAACGCTGCACGTTTTTGAAAATTCGAGTTTTCAAAACAGTTTCATTTTTCTTCATTTCTTATCATTCTTTGAGAATAAGCAGACGACAGTTCGAAATATCAGAATAAAATATAATATTTACAAAAACAACAACATCGTTTTATGCTTCATACATCACTAATAATCCCTAAAACACTATATATATATATATATATATATATATATATATATATATATATATATTTTTTTTTTTTTTTTTAATTTTTAAACTCTTTCAAATTTGAAACTTTGACAGTTTTATCCTGTCAACTTATCAATCAGAAATTTTCCTCTGATGATAAGATTTTAATCTTTGAAAAGCCTGGTTTAAGGAATGAAAGAGAAGAAAAATAAATGTTTTTTTATTAACAAAACTGCTCCTTGTTTTGAACAACTGAAAATATCGATTTGCTTCCATGTGCAGGTCTTATCAATTTTCATTGACTTACCATATATATATATATATATATATATATATATATATATATATATATATATATATATATATATACGTATTCTTTGTTATTGTTTTTCAGGCGATAGAATCAGAGCAGTTTTCTTAGTATTTTCCACTTCCTAAACGGTAAAAAAACATTGCATTAAGTCGCCTTTATTAATAATACGTGTAATTATTTTTATTCTATTTTATATATATTTATTTATTAATTTTTTTAAATTTATATATATATTTATTTATTAATCATTTCTTTTTAATTTATATATATATATACATTTATTAATTTTTTTTTTTAATTTTTATGTATATATATTTATTAATTTATTTTTCAAAATTTTTTGTATATATATATTTATTAGTTCATTTTTGGGTGGAACCAAACAAAAAACAAAGAAAAGAGCAAACTCACACGTGGGGGAACCCACTAATACGCCATGAACCACTGTATAGTGTAGGTGTTTTCAAGACACTTTAATTCAAGAACTTTTTACTCTTTGTGAATTTTTCTGATTATTTTGTAATGTTGCGGAGTCGATATTAACATAAAATGTTTGTTTGGCACAAGACAAATGAAACAGACCGTAACAAAATATATCTCACAAAAATGTTATGTTTTTTTGGAATGGTGAAAAAATAACAATGAAAATAATAAAATAAAAACATGGTTATTGGAATATAATATGAACCTGACTTGAACATATATATATACAAAGAAGAACAGTTCTTGAATTTTAATGTCTTGAAATAAACTACACCACACAGTGGACCATTGTTAGCGACAAGAAAGAAAAAACAAAGAAAAGAGCGAACTCACACGTGGGGAAAACCCCGCTAGGACGCCATTTTGAATTTTATTTTTACAAAAAAAACACATATATATATATATATATATATATATATATATATCTCATTTAGTAAAACTAATTCGAGCTCCCGGCACTTGCAATGTTTACATTGAGATATTTCTTACATTCAGTCAGTGCCGTATGATAGCGCAGCGCCGACTGTCAGCTCGACGGTTGAGTTTCAATCCCGGCTTGAGGCACTAACCGGTCTAGCCACACTGAGGAGCTGTGAAACAGCGAAACAGTCTGTATGTGGATGACTATATATATATATATATATATATATAGTAGTCATCTTCAGACAGTAGTTTCCCCGCAACACAACTATACAGTGCTGCTTGGGTGTGTAAGGTACGCGTTATCCTTTTAGTGTAAGTTGCGGCGAGTTTATTTTAACGCATATATGTTTGCTGTGTTTGTCATAAAATAAAATGTCGGACGGCAATTTGTAATACATCTGACCACTCTCAGAACAATCATCTATAAAACCGTTTTGGCCGGCCTAGCCAAAACCTCACACGGACTAATTGAAAACAGGACAGTGATCACTTCATATCATCGTCAACCCATATTCAATCGCCTTCTAAGTGGATCTAATAATCACCTGGCGGGCCCTTCAATCGACATTGGTTGGAAGCTTCAAACAAAAGGCCGGCTCTAGCGTCTGTAAAAACGGTTGGAATTTGCGTGTGTCCGTGTGTGTGGGTGGGGATGGGGCTTATTTATTCTATTTGTTTATCCATCAAGAAAAAAGAAGAAACACACAGGTTACTATAGTTTTAAAATATAGCCATTATATAAACTATTAGATATATCGAGCCAGCCTTGCCCGGGATGCAGGAAAGTCATTTTATTTTTTATTTTTTATTTAACAGAAATAATTATGTTAATAATAATGTTTGTTATTAAGTATAAAACTCGTGTTATATCCTATAAAATTATGAGTTATTTCCCTTGCTGATTTATATTATTGGTGAATATTTAAAAATGTTTCTATATTATCAGTGATTTGAACTGAACTATGTATTAATTTAAAATGAATTGCATCGGAGTATTTTATTATATTGCAAATAACATGGTACGATAATAACAAATGAAAATTGGCTAGTAAGAAGCAAATTTTTATTCGTAAGCTTAAATGTTTACTCTTCAAGGAAATAGAAAAACCCGACAGTGTACTATACTTCTAATATCCTTTTTTCCATGTCTTATTATATAAACTACTAGATGTATCGAGCCGGCGTTGCCCGGGATACAAGGAAGTCATTTTAATTTTTATTTTTTTATTTAAAAGAAATAATATGTTTTTCTAAGGTATCCTTTAAAAAAATATAGGTCATGTCCCTTGCTGATTTATATTATTGGTGAATATTTAAAAATGTTTCCATATTATCAGTGATTTGAACTGAACTATGTATCGATTTAAAATAAATTGCATCGGTGTATGTTATTATATTGCAAATAACATAGTTTAACAATAACAAATGGAAATTGGCTAGTCAGAAGCAATTTTTATTCGTAAGCTTAAATGTTTACTCTTCAAGAAAAAAAAGAAATACCGACAGTGTACTATACTTCTAATATCCTTTTTTCCATGTCTTATTATATAAACATGTTTGTTACTGTTTAACATGCATTATAGCTTTTGACGGCTTCTTTTATTTATTCAGTAAAGCGTTCAGATATATATATATATATATATATATATATATATATATATATATATATATTTAGAGAGAGAGAGAGAGAGAGAGAGAGAGAGAGAGAGAATGGAACATCACACTTGGAAGCGTTGATGAAATGGCCATAATAAGGAGAATATTTTGAAAAAAATATTTAGAAAAATCTTGAAAACGCATTTTTTATGTTTTTTTTAAAATGAATTATTTATTTACTTTAAAAACTTGAGAACTTTCCGTGTTATACACCCTTGTCAAAAGTATAAGAATATTTTTCCCTTCTTCGTTTTTCGTTTTATTCTTCTTGTGTGAGACATATTTATCGCAGTATTAAATAAAATGAAAAATGTGGTTCTACAAAATTTAATTAGCGTTTTAAAGAGACAAAATAACGTGGTTATAAGAAATCGGGAGACAACAGTAAATAGAAAGGAGAAAGAGAGAAAACAAACACTTTTTTCTATATGTAATAGTCAAAAGAGTATCTGGCTAAAACCTACAAGTTGTAGAAAAAAAATTAATTTTAGTCACAAAACTTTTCGACTAAATATTAGTACTCTAGATGCCTTTCGGTCGATACGATTGTAATCGATGAATAACGATTAAAATAAATGATTTAATTTTAGAATATATATATATATATATATATATATATATATATATATATATATATATATACATATATATATATACATATATATATATATATATATATATATATATATATATATATATTTCTCTTTTTGTGTTACTTATTTATTTTTTCTGCAATATCTTCCCCTTTTTTGTCCTTTAAACTTTCAATGAAGACGATGGTTCTATTCCTTCGGCGCCATTTTGTTTCCTTCCCAAATGCTCGTGTCTGTTTACGCATGCATTTATACACACATGTAAATATATGTAAGCCATTGTCGACGTCGAATTTGTAAGCAGATAGTGATGATTTGGTCGCTGATCATTCGGTGTTCCGCCCGGATATCAGAGTACCAATTTCGGACATAATTGGGAGAGACAGTCGTGTGATGCGTGGACTATAAACAATTTGTGCGTGTTTGCGCAGGCGTAGATGTGCCGCCATTACATTCTTTGCTCTTACCATCGTCATAAAAGCTCTATCTGCATGAGAATAGTCTCATTTAGAACTGGAACGCGGCGGTTCTTATCTTCCCGTGGTCAGGGTTGTCAATTTTGCTATCTCCTCATACTAAGCAACAGTAAAGATTTTTCAGATTTTCTACAATTTATGCTTTTTTTTCGAACTCTAAAGTCAAATATTTCAAAACTACCAAACGTGCAGTTAAAACATTCGAAATCATTAAATTTAAAAAGGTTCTATCTACACTGATTGTAGTTTTAGGATATTCGACTTCAAAGTTTGACGAAACATAACCGTTTTATGAATTGATGAAGATATTTTTTTCAATCTATTCTTTTGACTTCATGAACAATTAAAACAACTGTGACCCGTTTAGTCAATAGGTGTTGTATATCTTATTAGATATGTAATTCTATTTACGTCTTAGGGTGGTTAGACAAAAGGTCAGGTATGGGTTTAAAAAGCCAGCGCACTAGGATTATCGCACTCTGGCCTAGAAAAAATGCCTGAGCAGCTCCGTAGTCATTCCCCGGTAGGAGCGCCCTAGGTGAGTATTTATTTACTCCTCGAACAGATCCTTAGACGTCCATTTATTCCCTTACTTCCTTTCTTTTTTCCATATGATTTTCACATACTCTATTGTTTTACGAAGAGATATGAGTTGTTTCTAATTCCAACCAGCGATCTAACGTCCTAGTATGCCAAACCTACAAATATATACATAGACAGAGGAAGGGGGATTAAATGAGAAGGAGTGATAGAAATGGAGAGAGAGAGGGTGAGTAAGAGAGAGAGAGGATGAGTAAGAGAGAGAGAGGGCGAGAAGTTGTCGACGGTGAGAGTGTCAATGAAATTTCACGCGCATTTTAATTCCTGTGTGTTTATTTATCGGTTCGCACAACGTATTTGATTTAATCTCAACCTATTAAGCCATCCTCACTTTACCATGCCACGATGCAATGGCGACCATTAAAGTCCATTCGACGAGCCTGTCCGCGTCTGCTGTTGTTAGTTCGTGCCGAATCTCTTACAATGGACGTTAATTACAATGGAAATCGGAGCCACCTCGACCAAAAAGGAATATTACCATTATCATCCCCGCTAATTCTCCCATCCTCTACCGTCCACTAATCACTTCAGGATCGTTCGATTTCATAAATTGCAAGAAGGAGTAAGCCTTCCTTTGCCACCCACCACATTTTAACGATACCGGCGTTTTTATCCCAATTTTTTTTTACAAACCGCATAAACTATTTATTCATTTTCCATTACCATTAATTACTCTACGACATCTCGATTTCATAAGTCGCAAAAAGAGAAAGACATACGCTTGGCAGCCATCATAATCGAACTATAACTGTCTTATTAAATCATAACATAAAATGCTGGCCTCTCCCAGACAATTTCGTATACGGACAAATTCTAATAATGATCCAAATTTATTTAAGAGCCGGCAAGGCGTTTTTCCCCACCGATATCTGTTTTTATTACACAGTAACGTGTTTATAAACAAGCAGCGGTTAGCAAAAGGATTCGGATGGTACGTTGGGAATGAGAAGTTAAAATTCCTTTTAAATACTAGTGTCTGCTGGGATACATAGATTGATTCATGGAAACCATCGAGTACCAGTCTAATACAATTATATCGTAACAAGGAATGTAATGAATTCTTGATGAATATATTGTTTGTATTTTTTTAAATATTTCGTTAATTAATAACATAGAAAGCAGATGATCAGCTAAAAAAAAAAGAAAAAAATGTTTTTATTTTTTATTTTGATTTTAATAAAAAAAATCTGCATCTAACACATGGTTTTTATGAAGGCATTTTGCCTCTTTCTTTATGTTTAAAATTCTAAAGATGCTTAAAAAAACGAACTTTCCCAAAGTTATACCTACCAGCGACCATGCGCGATTTAAGTTCAATTTAAAAGAGACATTTGCACCGTTAGTCCACATAACGTGACTTCTAGAAGACCAGGAAGGATTATTACGAAAAAAAATGTTAATACCTTTTAGTTGTCCAGAGCTCTGTCGAGGTTTGTTATATCAACGAAATATTAGATAAAAAAGTCAAGATTTTAATAAAAAATATCTGCATCTAACACATGGTTTTTATGAAGGCATTTTGCCTTTTATATATATATATATATATATATATATATATATATATATATATATATATATATATATATATATATATATATATATATATATATATATATATATGCGATTTTCTGAAGGCTTACTAAAGCATTCCTTTCAAATCTTTAATGGTGATCATTGGTGTCCTGAAAGGAATGGTTTGGTAAGCCTTCATAAAATCGCATATAAATGCTCTGTAATCGAGTATCATCGAGCTTGTTTTTATTGTAACAACCCCGGTCTTCACTGAATGATCTATTTTATAAGTGAAATATATATATATATATATATTAATTTTAAGTAAATATTAAATTATTTTTAGCTACATACGCCGGCATTTAAAGTTTTCGCTCTCATCAGTGTAAAGAATTATAATCTCAGACGGTCGCAAGATTCGAACCCGGTTACATAATCGCCGTGTTCTCCGCAAGCAAATGTCATAACCAAACGGCCACAAGACATTTCCACGTAGGGAATTTAAGTTCTATTTATGCGAAGGAGACAGACATAGAAAGGCTGTCTAGAGTGTTCTACGAACGGTGTCGGAACATGCCATATATATAGGAGTGCGAAAATATATGTTTTCGCATATACCTTTTACACTTTATGTTTACCAACCTCTTCCAATTTAAAGTTCAATGAGTGTCAAATTTAAAATTTAATTTTAATTTTTTCATTTCTAACTTTTTCTTTTACTTTTGTAACTTTAAATTTTGATTTTAATTTTTAATCTCTCAATCTTAATATTTTTAAGTAGTAAATATTCTTAACTATTTTAACCTTGAATTTTCTATTTCTCTAATTTTTAATTTCTATTATGACTAGTTTTTGATAGTGCTTCTTGCAAGCGCTATATTAACTGACTCTCACAATAATTGATAAATAGCAAATTCAACTATTAATTAACTTTTTCCACAGTATATGATTATATATGTGCTTAATTCTCTCTAAAGAGTGAATCTTCCTTCTAATTGTTTTTTTTGTATAAAAAAAGATAAATGTTTTTCTTTTTCCTTGAAGAACGATTTTCCTGACCTGTAATTTAACATCAGGTTTTTCCCATTTGAGTCCCGTTGTATATCCGTATGAATTGTTTTGTACGCTGTCTGTACGGTTTTTATTTATCCATACTTATTTTACCGTAACCTTATCTAATTTACTGTATAATTTGGAGAGCTCAGTACAATGGTATTGATGATGACTGTTAGCTTCTAAGTTGGCGTCTATACGATGTGCTGATGAAGGGAACCGATATGAATAAAAAATATCGTCTCAGAAACGATCGTACACACACTGTTGTTATGTTGAATTCTTGTAACGTAAATAAATAAATAAATAAATAAAGTTTACCTATTATATATATATATATATATATATATATATATATATATATATATATTTGATGTATACACATTAAATTTTATAAGGAGATATACTTTTTTATGTATCCATTTTCAGTATTTACTTCAACAGTGCTCGATACGTAAGTAGAGCTAGGTAGTAAGTGATGAAAATATATTTATGGCAATTAAGCTACATAGAGGCTCCCGCGTTTCATCCCCGGGAGGATTCTTCAGGCTAAAATGCCTGAAGATTCCCTCCGGGGATGAAACGCAGGAGCCTCTACGTAGCTAAATTGGCATAAATATATTTTCATAACTTTATATATATATATATATATATATATATATATATATATATATATATATATATATATATATATATACATATAGTTAAAAGCCCCTTTTAATATGTAATAGTTTTAAAAGTAGAGTCCTGTTTGTAATTGAAAAGTTTGTTGTCATTTCTGCGATAAGCAAGTCCCGCTCGAGCGTTGAACACTGTATACAAAGACACACTTGCCCCGCCTCCCACATCTTAATTTCTATTACTGTCTGTGTCGATTTCTCGCGGCCGCATGGTCCTTAGCTTTTGTCTCGTGATTCTAGCCTGAATCTACGAACTGCGTTCGAGCCCATGCGACCGCCTGCAACCGCCACTCCTACACTGATGAGCGTAAGAGAGCCCTAAATGACGTCGTCTGTAGGTGAAAAACACTTTAACATTTAAAAAATGTTTATATATATATATATATATATATATATATATATATATATATACAATTAATTAATGTTGTTTTTTATTTTTAAACCCCTTTAATCCTTAAACCCATTCTCTCTCCCTAATTCCTGTCGAACACACATCATCAAACCCCAAAACAGTAACGGCCAAATATACAAAACTAATAATATTGACTCACGGGAATTATATAGAAATATTTCTTTTATTTTTTTATTTTTTATATATTTTTTCATATCTCTTTAAATCTTCTCCAGTTTAAATCTCAACTGTTACTTTTCACCCTCCCCCTTTTTTTCAAATCTTATTAAACATTCCTTACACTAAATTTTAAAAAAAACATACACAACACTCTAAGCAAACAACGCGTCCAGGCGAGAGTGACACGTGACTTCACATTTCCGAAACAGATGACAACAGAAGCTGAAGAGAGCCGGATGGCTAAGTCCTTCCGTGCTTGAAACCGACGGTACGAATGTTGTTCTGATTTTTCTGTACCTATATATATATATATATATATATATATATATATATATATATATATATATATATATATATATATATATATATATATATAAGTAAGAAACTAAAAGTAAGCTTTTTAGTAGAAAGAACCTATAGTGAAATGGTAAAAGCTCAATATACGAGATAGAGCAATTATAAAGAAAGATTGTCGAAGAGTGATAAACATACGCTATATCTACGACTTTGAACTCAAATTTCACCATTGGATTTACTTCTTTTTGAACGCCTTCCTGTGATGCCTCTACGAAACTTTTTCTTCTCCATTGAAACCTTCTTCCATTGGACACCTTACCGTTGGACAATTACCACCTGGACAAACCCAATACCTTTTTACTCGAACTTTTTTTCACCCATCTTTTTCTTAATATTTTTTCAAATGTTGAACTTTTGGCTTTTCTATTGCCAACTTATCTATCTGTAAAATTCCTCTGATGATAAGATTTCGATCTTTGAAAAGCCTTGGCTTAAGGAAAGAGCTATAAACGTATACACATAATTTTATTACAGAATATACCTAGCATTGAACATTTGAAGTTTGAAATGAATTTGGACATCCGTGCATGTTTATCACTCTTCGACAATCTTTCTTTATATATATATATATATATATATATATATATATATATATATATATATATATATATATATAGTCGTTTACAACTTTTTAGCGATTGCGCTCTTAAGAAACCTGGAAAACTAGTCCAACGAAACCATAAAGAAATAAGAGATTCAAATTAAAAGGAGAAAACCCCGTACAAACAAACAAACAAATAGACGGCACATCGTTCTTACGAATCTCTGCCCTCCCGCCCGCAGTAGGCACCGCCCCCGTCATCGAAACGAAGAACGTCCATTGCGATTGACTTAGCCTGACAATCATCCATCTTCTTTTCTTCCATCTCGTCTCGAAGACAACGAACAAATTCCCGCCATTGCCCCGGTATCTCCTCTTCGATTCATTACCGTTTGTCAGGCTTGCTTAAGCACAAACCCATCCACGTAATAGACTTGTAATGATGTTTTCTAGTACTTTTAAATTTCATTTAACTAAAAACATAGCTGCCAATAGGTATTGGCAGCTGGAAACAAGGATGTCACAAATTGTTTAAAAACCCAGACTAGAAAGTGGGAAAGGGGCTCGAGCACGTAGTGCTGAAGGAAGATACGGAAAATAAAGGACAGTCGGGTTATGTTGGTGTTGGGTTACAACATGTTGGGAAGGTGGTGTGTTAGGGTAAGGTGGTGTGTTAGGGTAAGGTGGTGTGGTAGGGTTTGGTGGTGTGTGCTTTGAGTCGGATGTTCGAGATTCAGCAGGAGGGTAGGATAGAGACAAGAAAAGGAGAAAAAAGGACAGAAGGGTGGGGGGAAAGGAAAGGGAAACTTTGATAGGAACAGATATAAAAGAAGTCTAGATAAGTCTACATAGAATAAGACTAGATAGAATAAGTCTAGATAGAAAGATAGATAAGTCTAGATAGAATAAGTCTATATAGAAAGATAGATAAGTCTAGATAGAATAAGTCTAGATAGAAAGATAGATAAGTCTACATAGAATAAGTCTAGATAGAAAGATAGATAAGTCTACATAGAATAAGTCTGGATAGATAATTCTATATATAACATATAATATAGATATATATTTATAGAATAAGAGTGTATGTATCATATTTTAAATGAAATTCTTTTTTAAAATGATTTTTGTTCAATCAAATAAGATTTTATTAAATACATATGATATAAGGTTGTTTACTCACGTACAATTATTCCATAAAGAAAAAAAACAAAAAAACAAACAATAAGGCTTGAAACAATTGTCAGAGAAAGAAAGAGAGAGTCAACAGATGACGATTAGAACGGAAGTGACGCCGCCGTTACTGACATAGCGTTGCCACGAACGATAGCCAGGGAGATGCGTTGGAACAACCAGGCTGACTCACGGGGCTCGTATCTAGACGTTGAAATCCTCCGTCCAATGTCCTGAAAAAATTTAACAGTCTCAGGGCCAAGCACACCCGACGTTTCCACTGAAATCGGATGGAATAGATATATAGATAGATATTAATATAAATATTGATTATATATATATATAAAATATATTTATATATATATATATATATATAAATATATGCAAAATATATATATATATCAATATTAATAATATATTAATATAGATAGATATTAATATCAATATATATATATATATAGATAGATAGATAGATAGATAGATAGATAGATAGATAGATAGATAGATAGATAGATAGTATAGAAACGGATAATATAGATAATTATATAGATAATCGATAGATAAGTCTAGATAGAAAGATAACTAGATAGAAAGAAAGGGGAGGAAAGGGAAAGAACGGAGAGCAAAGAAAGGAGGAATTTTGATATAAACGATGGAAAATATGAAAAAAGAGTTTGGAAGGGGATTAGGAAAGAGAAGGTGTGTAATTATGAGAATGTAGGGATACGGAATGCGATTGAGAGCAATAGAGAAAATGAAAAAAGAACGCAAGAAAGTAAAGTGCGAAAGAAAAGGAGGAAATGAAGACGAAAGTTGAACGATAGATGAACGAACAATAGATGCTTGAATGTAAATAGGTAGGTATGTGCGTCGATAAGTAAGAAACAAGGGTGAAGGTGATGTAATAACACAGGAAAGAGACTAGGCAGGGGTGGGCAAACTACGACCCGCGGGCCGCATGCGGCCCAGCAATGCAATTCATGCGGCCCTTCAAAATGCTAGTAAATGAAAAATGATTGCATTTTCGATTTGCAATCCATATATTTCGGTTATTTCAGATATCATTTATATTATAAAATATACTATGCGGCCCAGTAAAATTTGTTTTTTTTTAATGTGGCCCTTGCTCTGAAAAGTTTGCCTACCCCTGGACTAAGGGAAAGCCACCATCCGCCCATGCATGGAGTATTGTTGCCACATCTGGGCTGGTGCATCATCTACTACTCTCTCCCTCCTTGACAAGGTCCAAAAAAGAGTCGCCAACCTCCAGCCCCTGTCCCATCGCCGCAATGTAGCATCCTTGTACTTGTTTTACAAATACTTCAATGGATTGTGCTCCGATGAATTGGCTACTCTGGTGCCCCCTCCACGTAAATTCACTAGACCAACTCGACAATCAGCTAAATCCCATCCATTCACTGTGGAGGTCACCAGATGCCGGAGAGCTTTCTACTCAAATAGCTTCTTTCCTCGTGCTGCTAGCCTCTGAAACTCCCTCCCTGCCCCCTATTTCCCCGATAGTACTGATATGCAGAAATTTAAAAGTAATGTAAACAGACATCTCGATGCGCAGATCCCAGTTTAGGTTGACCCCCAACCTCCTCCCCTTTTCTTTCTTCTCAGTAGCCCCTTCCGTCTACAGTGGCGGCCTGCCTTGTTTGGGGTGAACTACCTTTAAAAAAGAAAGAGATTAAGGGAAGAGGAGATAGAAGAGAAATAGGAAGGAAGGTGAGTAAGAAGGAAGGTTAGAATTAAGTGAAGAAGAAAGAAAGAAAGAAAGAAAGCAGGAAAACTGTGTGTGAATAGAAGACAGATTTTATTTATCTCCCTCCCACGGCGGGAAGATGAGACAAAAGGTCAGGGACAGTGGGATTTGAAAAGCCAGTGCCCTAGATGAAGAGCACTCTGCCCGAAAATTGCTTGGGAACCCCGGTGGCATCACTGGTAGGGCGCCTCAGGCGATTAGCAATAAACTAGCCCCTTCTCAAAGGGTGAGAAGGTAACGCCTGGGAAGGTGAAAATCTTAGAACGGACCAGGACCATACCTCCATCGGCAGAGAACAAGCCATCCTCAAAAATAGGCTAGAACCCCGCCCGTAGAGCAAGGGGAAAGGGGAGGGGCAAAGAAAGAAAGAAAGAAAGAAAGAAAGAAAGAAAGAGGGTGATAAATTAACGTGAAAATCAATGAAACGGGCGGGTGGAAAAAAAAGATAATTGCTAAAATTTTCCTTAAGGCCTTATCGTCTGACCCTCTAAGAGGAAACGTAAGAATGATAAATGTTGTGAAGTTGTCCAACAGTAAATAATAAATAAAGGAAGTCAAGTCGAGGGTTGGTTTAACAAGTGTATTAACAAAGTAAGAAAGTGACTAGCACTTGGCTAGACAGTTACAAGACTGTGCTTTGTCTTCTCTGTGTCTCTGGGGACTCGCACTATTTATAGTGACAACCGGTGCAGTTCCTCCTGTGTAAGAACGGCCGGTGTTACAATAAATTAAAAACTAAGAAAGTAGAATGAGATATGAGGGGAAAATTGTTTAGGTTGGAGAAAACGATTGAGAGGAAAAAACAAATAAACAAAAAAAAACAAAACGTAAAGCTCTCAACGTTATGGTGGATTTGAATCATTAAAGATCTGTAACTGATGCTTTTGCCTTGGAACATGTTCGAATTAATTGCATGATAATTAATGTAAGAAGTGCGCTTTCTAGCTTAAATTGTTCTCAGTCCATCTGCTTCTGGACTTTATCAGGTATGGGGGCGTAGATGCTTCATCATAAGCTGTTCATTCCTTGGATACTTTTTCCAGACAAGCCGCTTGATATGAAGAGCTAAAAAAACGATAGATGATTAGGTTGCATAACAGCAAAAAAGGAGAGGAGGGTATAATTATTTCAAAATAAGGTAGTCTTTTAACTGACGGTTATAAAACAGAGGCAAAATAATTGAACGTGAAACCGAAACATTAGCATGGCAGTGACGGACACAGTCATCCACGATGAAAATACCTAAAGGGACTCACATCTATGCGTAACATTGAGAATACCCAGGTATTTAGCAAGAGCTGATAGACAAGCCTTTCAAGAAACTACCCGTGAGCTCGGTGTCCTGGGAAAGTACTGACCAGAAAAGTACTATAATCTGCCTTTAGTCTGACAGTTATCAGACAAACCAAGCCTGTCGGAGACCCACCTCAGCATTCAATTCCCTGGACCCCAAACAGGCGAGTCAAAAATAAGCCCTTAAAGAGCGCATTAGAGAAGAGTAGGAATACAAAGTCTCCCGGGAGAGTTCATCATATAAGGAAGGGGTGTCAATATTTTTTGTTTCAAAAATGTTGTACTTTAGTTTTTACATTCAATGAGCGATGTTTCTGACAAAAAGGGAAGAATTGCTGTTTTCTGGGTTAGAATCTATCCATCTAATTTATTGTTGGCTAATTTTTTACCTTAAAGTAGTATTTATTTTAGCTACTTGCATCAAGTTGCTATATGCGTTGTCTGGAGTGATACGCATAATTGAAAATATATAAAAAAAAGATAACGAGACGACCTATCCGTCTATCTATCCGTCTGTCTGTCTGTCTGTCTCTCTCTCTCTCTCTCTCTTCTACGCGTACAAACGTAACCAGTCTTTGTGATGTTTGCTGTGACACTCCTTCTCTTTGTAATACACTTTTTTTGTTTATAAACATCGACGTCCGAGTGGGTTTATATCCGCAGAACAGCAAGAACTTTGGTTCGACGACGACGGGTGGGTGTATAATGGTGTATAACGCACCTGTAAGTGAAAACATAACACAATTCGCTTCCATATTGACCATAAGTATAAAGGTGTTAAAAGACATCTATACGTAACTACTGCTGTACACTAACGATTCTGGCGATATTGAATTATCTTATCTAGTCGCCGCTATTCCGAATTCATATAAACATCGGCGTCCGAGTGGCTTTAGATCCGCAGAACAGCAAGAACTTTGGTTCGATGACGACGGGTGGGTGTATAATGGTGTATCACGCATCTGTAAGTGAAAATATAACACAATTCGCTTCTATATTGACCATAAGCATAAACGTCTCAAAGGGCATCTATACGTAACTACTGCTGTACACCAACTATTCTGGCGATATTCAATAATCTTATCTAGTCGCCGCTATTCCGAATTCATAAGCTTTAGCCGCCATCAACAGACCGTTTCTCTTGCACAAAACGGTCATCATTTTTTAAAAAGTAGCATAAAATCTTTTTCAGATAAAATTTTAAGATAAAAATATATTAAACCGTTCTGGTATACATTTTAATGAAAATTAAATTTAACTTAAGAATGGACATTTTAATCGTAATTTAGGTTAATTATAAAATCGTAATTTAGGTTAATTATAAATAATAACTTGTAAATAAATGGATGAACTATCAAGAGAAACGTTTAACAGATTTATTAAAACTGAACACAGAATGAATTAATGAGTTAATTTGCCGCTGGACGCGATTGATATATTCACAGTCTGAAGCCGTGGTCTTTGTTTTCTTTCTCTCTGGGCAGACGACCCTTTTCCAAGGGCAATAACTCTTAACTCCCGAAATGGTTCAAGGGAGGTAATTCCGTTTTCGTTAGGTGTCCTAACAAAAATCAATCAAATAATAAATATTTTTAGTGCGCAACCATTTCTAAATTCTACTTAAAACGTTGTTTATGACTGTTTGATACAAGAGAAACATTGATTGATATATGATATACGGTTATGAATTCGTAATGGCGGCCACTGGGTCATATAATTTAACTTTTTCACTATTCTTTTTAACTCTATTGAAAAAAAAATACTTATTTTTTAACACCTGATCTGGCACGTGATATAGCTAAACTAATCAGAGACGCTGGTATCTTTATTACCAATTTATTTATGTAACACGAGCTCTAAGCATCGTTATTACACCGGCTGTTACATTACGTGTCCATTCACTAAATTTTACTCAGTAACTCAAATGTCTAACATCACGTATTTTCTATGCCACATGATTAAAGCAGCCATAATACATTGTATACGGGGTTGCTTCCCTGCAGGCTACAACAGTGTCGTCTTTAAGTCCAATGCCAACAAATACCGTCCTCATGCGTGTTCATTCTATTCATCATTTTGAATCGTCTCATAATATTCTTCATCATTCTACACTCTATCCATCTTATTATCCTCGAGTGGATGTTAGCCTTGATAAGTAGTGACTTATTTGTAAAAATAATATCAGGTAAATCACAACATTTTCGATTAATTGGTAAATTTTTTTTCCTAAGAAAAATCCTTTTCTAGTCATGTAAATTATTCAAAACTGTTTTGAGTAAAAAAGATTTTTTTTAACATAGTTCACCCTAAACAAGGCAGGGCGCCACTGTAGACGTAAGGGGCTACTGAGAAAAAAGAAGATGGGAGAAGGTAAGTGGCAGTCAACCTAGATTGGGATCTGCGCAGCGAGATGACTGTTTACACTAGTTTTAAACTTCTGCATGTCTGTACTGTCGGGGAAACAGGGGGCAGGGAGGGAGTTCCAGAGGCCAGCTACACGAGGAAAGAAGCTATTTGAGTAGAAGGCTCCCCGACATCTGGGGACCTCCACAGTGAATGAATGAGATTTAGTTGATTGTCGAGTTAGTCTAGTGAATTTATTATTTTATTTAAAACAAACAATAAAAAACTGTTTGTCATACCTAATAGACTGTCGCATCTGTCTCTGATTTTATACAATTAATTGAACAATTACACTGTCACGCAATATTTCATATTTGAAGGTGTTTCGAATGCACCCGTGGTTCAACAGGTGATACTGGTTAGTGATAATCAGTTCTAAGTGATAGTCTTCCGTAGGTTGAAGGTTCAATCCTCAGTACTGTCTATAGTAAAAAAAACAAATTACGAATAACTTAAGAATTCTATCCGGCCATGGTTGACGGAACGAGAATAAGCTATCCACGTGAATTAAATAAAGTGTTGCGTTCAAAATTCCCTTCAGATTCCTGAGTTCAACATAAATAATCCTGAGTTGGACAAGACGCACCTGAAGAAGGTCGGAGGTTCCATCGGCCGAAACATTGTGAGAATAAAACTTAAGATGAGAACAGTAGTCCGACGAATCCAAATAATATAAATTTGTGAAAGATATTTCACGGTTGTATTTTGGCTAAGATCAAAGTGTAGTATCTGTTCTGATGAATACTGCCCCCCATAGACCGGTATTGTCTTGGCGTTCGGGGCTTGATTTCCGCCGGTCTGTGGGTTTGTCCCCTGCAGTTCTAGGAGATCCACCCTTCCAGGCCTTGCCTCCCCTCTTTGGAGAGGAGTAAGTTTATTGCTTACTGCCTGAGACGTCCCTACCGGGGAATGCCGACGGGGCTGCCCACGCAATTTTTAATGACCAGAGCGCTCACCTTCTAGGGCGCTGGCTTTTCAAATTCCACTTTCCCGACCTTGTGTCACATCTTACCGCTGTGGGAGGTAGATAAATAACTTGAGAAAATTATTTATCGGACTGTGAAACGTAACGATTGATACCAAGGGAGATAACCGACAATCGCCATCTTTTATTATTAGAACATTTCGGAGTCGTTCGTTTACGAACAACAGAGTTCGTCTCCAAACACACGGACACAGACACATCAATAAACGAGAAGATGCTTAGTCGGTGAGGAAGTTTCGATCAATCGTTGCTATAATGCATTGATTGATAATTTAATTCTGTGTTCGGGTGTTCGGCCATATTAATAGATGAAGAACGCTAACGCTAAACGTTTATTTAACTAAGAGCTTCTTCTTATACATTTAATCACACAAAATAAAATCTTGTTAGTTTGGGATTGAGTTATGTTTGAAATACATTCAATTGTAATTAGCCGTAATTTGCAAAGTACTAATCAAATGGCACATCTCTTACTTAGTGTTATCTATCACTTTCACCCTCTCTCACTTTATGCTGTTTGACCGGAACTCTTATTCTACACGGTATCACCCAGTCTCGCTTCTGTCTATCTCTTCCCTCTATCTCCCGCTCACTCCCTAGTCCAATATAAACAAAGGGAATAGCAACAGCCAAAGTAATGCTATTTAACTTGTAGTTAAAGACGAAATAACAGAGGGAGATAGAGATAAAAAGGTAATAGAAAAAGACTCATTTTTTATTATGTCTGTTTATTTTTAATATTTGAGTTGGTTTGCAAAATTATTTTTTCCTGATTAAAACAATTAAACATGAGCTCAGGTGTAAGTCCAAGGGATGGTATTAAGTAATCATTAAGAATGTTTTAAAAAGCATTATTTACTGCATATATATATATATATATATATATATATATATATATATATATATATATATATATATATATATATATGTATATATATGTGTGTGTGTGTGTGTGATATTTGTTTTGTTTATTATATATATATATTTGTTTATTATATGAAGGTTTATAACTATAAGATAACTTTTTGAGAATTAGACCTATTGTGAGATGAGGAAAGCTCAATATACTGGATAGAGCAAGAATAAGGTGAGTCAATGAAAAATAATTAGACCTGCGAATGGAAACAGATCAATATCTTCAGTTGTTCAGAACAAGGAGCATTTAGTAAATAGAAATATTTATTCTTCTTCTCTTTCAATTTGTTTATTATATATATATTTATATATATATATATATATATACTTTCATTGTATAAAAATATACATATTGCAAGTAAGCAACACAAAACATGCAATTCTAGGGGAAATTAATAAGCTAAAAGCATGGGTTTACATTTTAGTTTCGTTTTTTATAGTGAAGCCATGCCTGCTCTAACTTTCAACTAATCGTCATTTATTTTATAAACCTCATTTGTTTCCTTCAACTAATGAATTTTTCCGACGCTGTTTATTTTTTAAATGTTGGTGCTTTTACCTCTGAGCCATCAGAATCTCCCCCTTTGTTTTGTTTTTTTACCAACTTAGAAGTGAAAGGCATCAACACATTTTTAAATCAACGCAAGACAGTAGACTTAACAGACACAATGTGGGAAATATACTTATTAAATAATGAAGATAAGTCATATGTATCTTTCCTGCTCTTTCTTTATTTATCCTTTTCTCTCTGTCTCTGTCTGTCTTTCTCTCTCTCTCTTTATATATATATATATATATATATATATATATATATATATATATATATATATATGTGTGTGTGTGTGTGTGAGTGTGCGTGTATATAAGTATATATATATATATATATATAAAATATATCATATATTTATGTATATATATATATATATATATATATATATATATATATATATATATATATATATATATATATATATATATGTATATATATATGAATGAACTTTCCCAAATTTATACCTACCAGTGACCATGCGCGTTCAATTTAAGTTCAATTTAAAAGAGACATTTACACCGTTAGTCCACACAACATCGGACGTGACTTCCAGAAGACCAGGAAGGATTATTACGAAAAAAAATGAGGTTAATACTTTTTATTTGTCTAAAGCTCGAGGCTTGTTATATCAAGCAAAATATTAGAGAAAAAAGTCAAGATGAAGAAAAGAAAAAAAAGTTTTTATTTTTATTTTAATAAAAATATCTGCATGTAACACATGATTTTTGAAGGCATTTTTCCTCTTTCTTTAAGTTTAAAATTCTAAAGATGCTTGAAAAATAAAAAAATAACTTTCCCAAATGTGTATACATATATATATATATATATAAGTCAGGCTCATTTTATATTCCAATAATCAATGTTTTTTATTTTAATTTCTTCACATGTCCAAACATCATAACATTTATGTGAGATGTATTTTTTACTGTCCGTTTCATTTACCGTGAGCCAAACAATATTTTTATGTCAATATCGTCTCTGCAACACTACAAAATCATCAGAAAAATTCACAAAAGAATAAAAAGTTATTGGATTGAAATGTATTGAAAAAAACCTACATTATACGGTGGGTTATTTTTGGCGAGAACAAATAAAAACCAAAGAAAAGAGCAAACTCACATCGGGGGAAATTCACTAGTACGCCAATGTTCACTTATATATGCTCTGTTGTTACTAATTGACAATCATTGAGCTGAATCTTTTAAATATATATATGGGAAGAGAAGGATGAAGGTAATCCGACGTGATGGGAAAATGAAAAAGGAAAACCAAAAAATGGATGTTATTTATGTGTACATCAACGTTTCGTCTTTATTTATAAGACTTCATCAGGATGATAATATAAAGAAAAATATCATGCAAGTACAAACATATATAGGGTTGACATGTTGGGAAAAGGAAGAAAATAATGGCCACTACTGGGTGGACGTCCGTACTTGGTGAGGAGTGAAAAATGAATTTTTCTAATATTTCAAATATTTCATACCCTATCACAACAAATCTCCTCTCAACTATTTATTTCGTACCTTCACTCTTCCATACCCCCTTCTTAAATCCCCTCATTTTCTCAAAACGCTCTCTAAGACCATAACTTTTGCCCATCCACCAAAATCACAGCCCCCCTCCTTCTCTACCCACCCTCCTTTTCTCTGCATACACCCCCCACACACAAACATTCCAACTTACTTTTTCCCCTTCAGTCTTGACCGCAGCCATCTGTTCAAACACCTCCTTCCTCCCTCTCCTCCACTCCTTCTCTGCCATCCTCATTATTCCTGCTCATCCCCCCACCTCTTTCTCTTACTACCAGCCACAGTAGTCCTTGCTCACCCCCATCTTTCCACTTCTTTCCCACTCATTTTCATCAACATTCATTTTTCACTCCTCACCAAGTACGGACGTCCACCCAGTAGTGGCCATTATTTTCTTCTTTTTCCCAATATGTCAACCCTACATATGTTTGTACTTGCATGACATTTTTCTCTATATTATCATCCTGATGAAGTCTATAAATAAAGACGAAACGTTGATGTACACATAAATAACAGCCATTTTTTGTTTTTTCCTTATTCATTTTCCCATATATATATATATATATATATATATATATATATATATATATATATATATATATATATATATATATTTATATATATATATATATATATATAATCCTGGTGAGTTTACATCCCCAAGTTATTGTGTTAATATAAAAAAGTGCTCGATAAAAAATAGAGCAGTTTATTCGGTATAATTTTTTATTCAAGCAAACGTTATATGGATACATATTTGCAGACATGTTTCAGTCAGAGCTATAAACAGGCAGATCTCTACGGGCTAAAAAAAACATTTTACTTTCAGCTGTAATGAAACGTTCTATTTATAGCTCTGATCGAAATATGTTTGCAAATGTGTAGCCAAATAATGTTTGTATAAATTTTCTAATATATATATATATATATATATATATATATATATATATATATATATATATATATATAAGAGATAAAACAAATAGGCAATTAATAAATATTACCAAAGGCAAGAAAAATAACTTTTCTACGTACCTGGATAACTCTTTTGTGTTTTAAATTATCTTAAAGCTTTTTTTTTGTTCTATCAAAAACTTCGGTCAAGTCTGTTATGTTAGAATGAAAATAAAATGGCTGTCACAAGACCGCTACATGGAGCCTCGGTAATCGCTCCAAAAACTAAAATTAAACAAAAATACAGAGTTATATCTGGGTTCAGCACTATAGTCAGTGAAATAATCAATTGCCATTTGCGAAAATGGAAAGCTTTTCGCGAACTCCAACAGTTGACAATGTTTATATTAACATTTAGATTTCGCTTATTCACGGCTTGTGATTGACGGCCAAATGGTTTCGGCTTTAGACATTTGCCTCTCTACCCACACTGAAGAGCTGGTATCCAGCGTAAACTCAGTCTGTTGTGAGCACATATACCCCTTCTTGGATTGAGCACTTTAGTAACAGAAATCGCCAATTGCAGTTAGCGAAAATGCAAAGCTCTTCGTGTAAACAACGAAGCACTCTTTGGCAGTTGACAATGTTTATATAAACATTAAGAATTCGGTAACTGACGGATTATAACTCACGACCGAATCGTTAGGAGCGTTGACTATTTACTACAATAATATGACTCTGTTTAATAAATTATTATTCTTTGAAAAAGTTGCATAACTAAAACGAAATATCAAATGAAATGCAGCATGATTGGCTTATTTATTTAGTTTATTATTTGCTTCCTCTGTCACTCCTATCTATAGCTACATTTTTCTGTAAGATAGATGTATTCCTTTAAACACATTTTGACGCACACGCATGCGCACATGTCTATTGAATTACCTACTAGACACAATCCTCGAGTATTATCGGTCTCTCTGTTCAAGGGTTTGTCAGGACAACCTGACATGAGGATACTTCACCCTATAAGTAAACACCGACCAATTATAAAAATAACATAGTATTCGAAGCTCAAATAAGATCCCTTCGACACGGCTATACACTTGATCATACGAAGAATGGTGCACCTTTTCAAGTAATGTTACCTCAAGTAACCGCACATAGCTGGATACTCCACCAGACTAGATAAATTCTTGTACTGGAATCCGGTAAGACTAAGAGAGCACAAGAAAGATAGACTATAATATAGTTCACAGGTCAATTGGGGAGAAACAATTAATATTCTTAATATTCTATAATATAGTTAACAAGTCAATTTGGAAGTGAGAAAAAAATCATGTTCTTAACTTCTTTACTAACTCAATGTTTGACAGATGAAAGAAAAACTGTAATTGAACATTCAGATATCATTGTATCTCATATAGAAACTAAGTGTTATCCCAAAGAAGGGGTCCCTTTATTTCTAAGAACTTCGATTGAAGTAATATAGACAAAAACAATGTAATACTACACTAAGGTTCTTTCATGTTTGTACGTGGGTTATCAACATCAATCTCCTTTTTGAAAAAATGGGATTGCTCGATCACCGACAATACAATGCAAAAAAGTAATATATATATATATATATATATATATATATATATATATATATATATATATATATATATATATATATATATATATATATGGGAAATTAAAAAGGAAAAACCAAGAGATATTTTTTATATATTCATCAACGTTTCGTCTTTATTTTAAGATTTCCTCGGGATGATAATTTGAAGAAAAATGTAATGCAAGTACATCGAAATTTGGAGTTGACATGATGGAGAGGTGAATGAAATTAGTATCCATGGCTACTGTCAGCGCTGGAGGAGAGTCCAGGCTGTGAGAAGTCACTGGTGACGAAGTATGAAATGAATATGGAAAGTTTTAGGTGGGTGCCATTATGGTAGCAGTGAAATGGGGAAATGTGAGAATATAATTGAACTTGCCTTAGGGTGGGAGAGATGACAGGGGGCTGAGATTTTTATTGTGGTGAAGTGTGGAAGTCTTACAATAAAGACGAAACGTTGATGAATGTTTAAAACATATCTCTTGGTTTTTCCTTTTTCATTTCTCATTACGTCGGATTACTCTCGTCCTTCCTTTCTCATATATATATATATATATATATATATATATATATATATATATATATATATATATTAAGTTATGAATATATATATATATATATATATATATATTATTATTATTTTTATTTACACAGAAATATACAAAATCTGCGACACTTGTATGTCGATGTTATCGATCAACAGCTATTATAAACTGCGATGTGACCAGGCAGAGTTAGAATCCGATCTTAACATTAGATCACGGTTAAGATCGGATTCTAGTCTGCCTAATGAGATCTCAGTTTATAATAGCTGTTGATCGATAACATCGACATGCAACTGTCGCAAATTTTGTGCATGTCTGGGTAAATAAAAATAATCATATATAAAAGCTCTATTTGATATTGAGCACTTTTTATAAACCCGGTTGAAATTCTTTGAATAACTAACATGTGGATGTTTTCCCTGAATTATTACTATAATTTTATATATATATATATATATATATATATATATATATGTATATATAATCACACTTTCTTTTCTACTTTCTCGATAAATTACTAATTTCTGGATTTAGCATTCCCTTACTTCTCTCTCTCTCTCTCTCTCTCTCTCTCTCTCTCTCTCTCTCTCTTTCAGGTGTTTACCAACCAGCCGCATATTTTGTCTTCTCCGTTAAAGTATTTCATTTCATCATCGATCTGAAGAGATCAGATGTGATATGACAGGTTATAGATAATAAAGATATCTTAATTAATCGATAATTTCCCAAGGTTGTCAAGTTGTTTGGTCTCTTTTCCTATCCAAACAGCCAGCCATTAAGACACCAGACTTCGACTACAATACATAGTTCTACTATGTCTACCCATACTACATACAATGCTTCTGATTTGACTTATCTATACTTATACTACTGCGTCATAAATTATTACTACTACTAATGATACTACTATCACTATACTGCTTCTAATTTTACTATAATCGACAACTATCCACACCACTACTATTATCTACTATGTCCACTACTATAACGACTACAACTCCAAATTAAACCCTGTACTATAACACATTTCATCATGGTGATTCTTTGTAAGAATTATCTTTCAGTAAATCATTCTGAGCAGTGAATTACTTTCAACCCATCCTATATATATACATATATATATATATATATATATATATATATATATATATATATATATATATATATATATATATATACATAAATATATGTAAAGGAGTAAGGCTACCAACATTTGTAAACAGTTTTTTTAAACGTTTATTTATTATTTTGTTATTTTATCATTTTATAATTTATAATTTTATATAACGCGTTTCAAGCGTGGTGCCTTCTCATCAGATATATAAATCCATTCAAATAGAAAGACATTTCTTCGAATCGAGTTACATATCTGAGGAGAGCGCACCACGCTTGAAACGCGTTATAATTTTATATAACGCGTTTCAAGCGTGGTGCCTTCTCATCAGATATATAAATCCATTCAAATAGAAAGACATTTCTTCGAATCGAGTTACATATCTGAGGAGAGCGCACCACGCTTGAAACGCGTTATATAAAATTATAAAATTATAAAATAACGAAATCATAAATAAATGTTGAAAAAAAACATTTTACAAATGTTGGTAGCCTTATTCCTTTACATATATAATTTTCTCTCGTTGGAACTGCACTAATACTACACTATATGATACCGTATTACCATGATTCCTCTCTCTCTCTCTCTATATATATATATATATATATATATATATATATTATATTTATAAATAAATATTAAATTGTTAATACCTACAGACTCTAGCGTTTTAAGCTTATTGCTCTCATCAGTGAAAGGAAAGTAACAATTTCAGACGGATGAGAGGCGCGAACCCGGTTCACAGAGTCAGCCTAATATCTGGAAACAGCCGCCATATCCACTCGGCCACCGGAAACTGTCGCGTAATTAAAGGAAATTAAGATCTATATCTAAAAAAAAATATTATTGGGTGCTCGGTTATTCAATAATACGAGCGAAATATATATTAATTCATAATATTACAGAAGTTCCGATCGGCATGGTATTTTAAGTTTCAAGCTTGGGCGAACCCAGGCGAAAATGCTGGGTTTTCTTTAGTTGTATTTATAAACTGGCTTAACCTTGTTGATAACCATCTTTCGATCCGTGGGGTTGCTCATGTAGGACTATTTGACCCTCAATAATTCCTTAATTTATAGTAATTGATGAATTAGCATATTTTTTGTGAAATGGCCGAAATAAGTGACTGATTTGATTTGAACCCGGTTTGCTGATTCCATAATGAACGTTTCATCAATAAACGACCCAAAGAAATTGAGCATTCTGATGAGCCTTCATGTACTGAATCCATTCGTCGATCCAAGCAAACACTGCGATGGAACCGATCTCACATAAAGATAAGTGTATGCATTAACGTGATGGTAAATAAGGGACAATTCAAAATTGGAGATGTCAGGGTGGGAGTATACGAGTTTGAAAGGTTAGGGGTGGGAGAGAGACACTTTTTTAAAAAGAGGTAGCGAGGTATTGAGAAAGGCGGTGGAGGTGTGTTGTGTTTGCGAATAATCTGAATCAAATTCATC
>OY744541.1:79704707-79742207 GCA_963556195.1 Sepiola atlantica
TAACCTTAACCTTAACCCTAACCTTAACCCTAACCCTAACCTTAACCCTAACCTTAACCTTAACCTTAACCCTAACCTTAACCCTAACCCTAACCTTAACCTTAATCCTAACCTTAACCCTAACCTTAACCCTAACTTTAACCTTAACCCTAACCTTAACCGTAACCCTAACCTTAACCCTAACCCTAACCTTAACCTTAACCTTAACCCTAACCCTAACCCTAAACCACTACCTTAACCCTAACCTCCGATCTTATTTTATGTTTCAACAGTAGACATCAATTATAAATATTCTCCAAATTTCAGTTTCTTTTGAATATTTAAAAGGTTTTTTAGACGCCATACTATTGACACGACTTCCCATTTAAAAATTACATTATGTCATATTTTCATTGAATTTGATCCAGAATATCTTGATCTTAATCTGCGTAAGGGGACATTAAAGTGGTGCAAACCATGTTCTATTGGAAAATTAATTTTACTCGTCCTGTGACGAGTATTCTTTGAGTTATTTATAATCACATTATAGAAATAAAGAAACTTGATGTTTTTAGTTATTAAAAAAGAAGGTTCGGTTGGGAGAGGGAAATAATGAAGAGAGGAATTGAAAAAGGTGATGGAGATGCGTCATGTTTCTGGATACTCTGAATAAAAATATTATTATTATTTGTACTCACTTGGAGTTCTCACACAAGACATCGTCAGTGATTGCTCACCGACAACAACCGGTGGTGTTCCCTGGAGTCTGAGTGACCACAAGCCCACCCAGATTTCCAGTACTCTCCACCTCTTTTCAAATGGCCTTGCGGTATCGCAACAGCCGCCTACCATTGATTTCTCGCTGGTAACGCCCATTGGTCTCCTCTGGGAGTTGAGTGACAATAAGCCTCCTCAATGTCCTAGCACTCTCTGTACTTTTCCAGTGGATGTCTGGTTAGTGCTCTCTACACTCGGTTTTCCCTTCCTCCTTTACGACTATTTTGTGATGTGTCAGCCAAGGCTGGTGCTATAAGTTTTTTTTTTGTTTTTTTTTTGGGGGGGGGTATGAAATTTCTTGCAATTTCTGTTCCTTAGATCGTGTGATGGTCTTCTTCCTGGGGTTATGTTTTCTTCCTATTGTAACATTCATCCGACTAATTACCGTTCGTGGCGTATGCTGGTTTGTTTCCGCGTTCGATGATTTTCCTTAATATTTATTATAAATTTTCTTCTTCTTCTTCTTCTTCTTCTTCTTATTATTATTATTATTATTATTATTATTATTATTATTATTATCATTATTATTATTATTATTATCAGGTGCTTCTTGATGCTGACACTCATATAAAATATTGGTGTAAACAAGAAAATAACAAAAAACACCTTTATGAAGTACTTACTTGTGATGCTAAAAATACCGTCAAAATATTAACGGAAATTAATGCAGTAGGTTTTTTTTTTACGAAATTCCACTTTTATCCGTTGCCGGAATTTCGCCGCCATTATCGTCGTCATCATGAATTTCCCCACTGCTACCTCCCTTTAATATACCTCTTCATAAATAAAGAGGTAAAATGGCGTCAAACCAGAAAAAAACACTCTAATATAAATAAGTAATTCCTTTTTTTAATTATTAAACATCTACTGGATAATTTTCCGCATATTTCAGTGTACGCTGATATTTTTCAACCAAAAGTAAGTATTTCACGAAATTATCCTGTTAAGTTATTTATAAGTTCTATGTTTTATATAGGTATAACCATGGAGAAGCACCTAGTGTAATTTTTTGCCATTTGGGGGCTTTTTACCCCCTGGGGGTACGAACCAGATTTTTTCCAAGGTCAGCGATACTTATTTTCTATTAGGAACAATTGCCTTCACATTTTGGCCAAGTTTCAAAGAAATTGAATGGATGGATGAAAACTTATGCGGCAAAAAATGTCATTTTTTGCCATTTCGGGGCTGGGGGGGGGGGGGGGCTAACCAGATTTTTTTTTCAAAAATCGGAGAATGTCACTTTCTAACCTGACCAAAGTTACAACTTCATGCAAAATTTCAGAGAAATTCAATGGATGGTTGCGGAGAAAAATCCGGACGGATGGACGGATGGACGGACGGACATGCCTCAAAACATAAGTCCCCCGATTTTATAAATCGGAGGACCAATAAATAGTGAATGGTGTTATGACCCAACGGATCACGAGTACGTTTAATTTTATTTCAGAACCAAGTGTGACCGACCGACGGATAGAGAAAGAGTATTGATTTACTCCTCTCCAGGAGTTAGGCAAAAGGCCAGTTATTATCTTACTCCCACAAGTAAGATGTGACCCAAGGTCGGGTCGGGAAAGTGGGATTTTAAAATTGCCTGGGAAGCCCGGTCGGCATTCCTCGGTAGGGGCGCCTCAGGCAGTAAGCAATAAAGTTACTCCTCCCCAAATAGGGGAGGCGAAGCCTGGGAGGGTGGACCTCCTAGAACTGCACAGGACAGATCCATAGACCGGTGTAAATCAAGCCCCGAAGGCCAAGACAATACGAGTCTATGGGGTGCAGTATCCATTGGAACAGATACTACACTTTGATCTTAGCCAAAAGGCCAAGACGGATAGAGAAAGAGTATCGTAGATTTAGAAGAATGAAACTAAAAATTAAAAAAAAAACATAACAGTAAGAAAGAAAGAAAAATAAGCTGGAAAAAGTGGAATTGATATTAAATGAAGGTGAAAAGGAGTTATCATTCTTCAGTTAAACACAAAGAAGCAAATACCATCTTCGTTTCGTTTTTATAACCAACCCAACATGGCGCCGACTTTTAAAAGAGTCCTTCGAATATTCATTTTTTTTTTATGACATCTGAACGCCGTTTCTAAAACCAAATGTCTTTATTTTCTATTCAATTCATTTTTGTTGTTGTAATGCTATTTTATTTTGTGTCATCTTTTCCTTTTTTTGTTTGGTTGGCAAATCCGTCTTTCATTCGCAATAAAGACGTTAAATTGTGATTTCCATTTCAATGTCGTAATGAGTCTATTTGTCTCTGTTTCTTTGGCGTCGTAACGAAACCGCTCCGATTAACGCAACTCTTAAATGCCAACATAACTTTTTTTTTTAGTGTGTATTCAAACCGATCTATCAGGGATTCGGAAAAGAAAAAACGAGCACGGATATTTGTAAAATGAGTCTATTTAAACCGCGCGTTAACATCGAAAAAAGATTTTATTTGAACGTAAGCGTCAAAAATTGAATAAAATGTCATTTAAACTTAAGTCTAACAGACCAAGAAAACGGTTAAAACTTAAACATGACAGACCAACAAAAAATATATTTCAAACTTAAACCTGACAGACCAAAGAAAAGGCTATTTAAAACTTAACCGTGACAAAGAAACGGAGATCATATTTAAAACCCAGTTCGATAGTCTATAAATGGGCTTTTTAAAACTTAAGATGACCAAATGCTATATAAAAAGTAAGCATAAAAAACAACGAAAATTACTTAACTGAAGATTGAAAACCCATAAAAATTGCGTTTAAAACGTAATTGTGTCAAAAAAAACGGATATTATATTAAAAATCTAAGCTTTATAGTAAACAGAACTGGCTTTTTCAAACTTAAGGTGACAGACCCCAAAAGTGCTATTTCAAAAATTAGCATTAAAAAGCAGCTTTTTAAAACTTAACCATGAAAAGTAAACGAAAAGGATATTTTAAAACTAAGCTTGATATTTACAAGGAAACACTTTTTAAAACTTTATCTTCAAAGACCTAGGAAATTGCTGCTTCAAGAGAAACTAACATTGTGTTTTAAACTTTAGATTAAGAGTCCCAAAGAATGGCAATACTTAACTTAAACGTGAAAGACCAATAAAAATGTTATTTCAAACTTACGCTTGACAGTTTCAAATACTGTAATTTTGAACTTAGTAATGACAGATCAACGAAACAAATATATTTAAAACTTACGCTTGACAGTTTCAAATACTGTCATTTTGAACTTAGTAATGGCAGATAAACGAAACAAATATATTTCAAACTTACGCTTGACAGTTTCAAATACTGTAATTTTGAACTTAGTAATGACGGATCAACGAAACAAGTATAATTCAAACTTACGCTTGACAGTTTCAAATACTGAAATTTTGAACTTAGTAATGGCAGATCAACGAAACAAATATATTTCAAACTTACGCTTGACAGTTTTAAATACTGTAATTTTGAACTTAGTAATGACAGATCAACGAAACAAATATATTTCAAACTTACGCTTGACAGTTTCAAATACTGTAATGTTTAACTTAGTAATGACAGATCAACGAAACAAATATATTTCAAACTTACGCTTTACAGTTTCAAATACTGTAATTTTGAACTTAGTAATGACAGATCAACGAAACAAATATATTTCAAACTTACGCTTTACAGTTTCAAATACTGTAATTTTGAACTTAGTAATGACAGATCAACGAAACAAATATATTTCAAACTTACGCTTGACAATTTCAAATACTGTAATTTTGAACTTAGTAATGACAGATCAACGAAACAAATATATTTCAAACTTACGCTTGACAGTTTCAAATACTGTAATTTTGAACTTAGTAATGACAGATCAACGAAACAAATATATTTCAAACTTACGCTTGACAGTTTCAAATACTGTAATTTTGAACTTAGTAATGACAGATCAACGAAACAAATATATTTCAAACTTACGCTTTACAGTTTCAAATACTGTAATTTTGAACTTAGTAATGACAGATCAACGAAACAAATATATTTCAAACTTACGCTTGACAATGTCAAATACTGTAATTTTGAACTTAGTAATGACAGATCAACGAAACAAATATATTTCAAACTTACGCTTGACAGTTTCAAATACTGTAATTTTGAACTTAGTAATGACAGATCAACGAAACAAATATATTTCAAACTTACGCTTGACAGTTTCAAATACTGTAATTTTGAACTTAGTAATGGCAGATCAACGAAACAAATATATTTCCAACTTACGCTTTACAGTTTCAAATACTGTAATTTTGATATTAGTAATGACAGATCAACAAAACAAATATATTTCAAACTTACGCTTGACAGTTTCAAATACTGTAATTTTGATATTAGTAATGACAGATCAACAAAACAAATATATTTCAAACTTACGCTTGACAGTTTCAAATACTGTAATTTTGAACTTAGTAATGACAGATCAACGAAACAAATATATTTCAAACTTACGCTTGACAGTTTCAAATACTGTAATTTTGAACTTAGTAATGACAGATCAACGAAACAAATATATTTCAAACTTACGCTTGACAATTTCAAATACTGTAATTTTGAACTTAGTAATGACAGATCAACGAAACAAATATATTTCAAACTTACGCTTGACAGTTTCAAATACTGTAATTTTGAACTTAGTAATGACAGATCAACGAAACAAATATATTTAAAACTTACGCTTGACAGTTTCAAATACTGTAATTTTGAACTTATTAATGACAGATCAACGAAACAAATATATTTCAAACTTACGCTTGACAGTTTCAAATACTGTAATTTTGAACTTAGTAATGGCAGATCAACGAAACAAATATATTTCCAACTTACGCTTGACAGTTTCAAATACTGTAATTTTGAACTTAGTAATGACAGATCAACGGAAATTATGTCAAACTTGAGTATCACCGAGCAAAGAAACGGTTACTTAAAACTTAAGCTTGACAAACCAACGAAATTATATTTGAAACTTATGGTTGACAGACTAAAGAAGCGGCTATTTGAAACGTAACCGTAGCAGATAAAGGAAAGTTATGGTTCAAGGTTAAGCTTGGTGGACTTAAGAAATGGCGTTTTCAAACTAAAGCTTGACCTACCAAAGAAATTGGTATTTTTCAACTTAAGCGTGAGAGTTTAACACAATTATATTTCAAAATTAAGCTTCAGAAATCAAAAGAAACAGCTACCTGAAACGTAAGCGTGACAAAAAAAGATTAACCTTGGTAGACTTTAAAAATAGCGTTTTCAAACTAAAACTTGACCTACCAAAAGAATTGGTATTTTTCAACTTAAGCGTGAGAGTTTAACACAATTATATTTCAAAATTAAGCTTCAGAAATCAAAAGAAACAGCTACTTGAAACGTAAGCGTGACAGAAAAAGATTAACCTTGGTAGACTTTAAAAATGGCGTTTTCAAACTAAAGCTTGACCTACCAAAGAAATTGGTATTTTTCAACTTAAGCGTGAGAGTTTAACACAATTATATTTATAAAATTAAGCTTCAGAAATCAAAAGAAACAGCTACCTGAAACTTAAACGTGACAGAAAAAGGAAAATAATGTTAAAACTTCAGATTGGAAGCTTCCAAAAGCGGTTTTTCTTAACTTAAACATGACAGACCAATAAAAATTATATTTTAAACGTGAGCTTATCAGTCCAAAGATACTTCAGCGTGACAGATCAACGAAAATTATATTTTAAACTAAAAATTGAAATACCAAATAAATATCCTTTTCAAACTTAAGCATGACAGCTCAACGAAAAGTATATATGAAACGCAATTGAAAACTTAAGCTTAATAGACCACAAAAAAACAGAATTTATATTTCGAAGTTAAGCTTAAGAGATTAAAAAAAAACGTCTATTCTCAACGTAAGCTTGACAAATCAACCGAAATTATGTTTCAAAGTTAAGCTTGGTATCTTTAAAAGCTGTTATTCTTAACTTAAGCCTGACAGATCGACCACCATTATATTTTAAACTTAAGGTTGACAGTCAAAAAAACTGTCATTTTAAAGTTATGCCTGAAAAATAAATTGAAATTTATATTTCAAACTTGAGATTGACAGACTAAAGAAACATTTATTTAAAACGTAAGCGTAAGAGATAAACGAAAATCATATTTTATTTAAAAAAAGCTTCATAGAAAGGACTATTTCAAATTTAAGCTTGGCAGACCAAAAAAATGCTATTCCAAGAAAATTATATTTTAAACTTAACCTTATCAGATGAACAAAAATTATATTTCAAACTTAAACTTGAAGTACAAAGTAAATGGCCTTGTAAACTTAAGCATAACAACTCAACAAAAATGATATTTCAAACTTAAACTTGAAATACAAAATAAATAGCCTTTCAAACTTAAGCATGACAACTCAACAAAAATTATATTTCAAACTTAAACTTGAAATACAAAGTAAATAGCCTTTCAAACTTAAGCATAACAACTCAACAAAAATTATATTTCAAACTTAAACTTGAAATACAAAATAAATGGCCTTTCAAACTTAAGCATAACAACTCAACAAAAATTATATTTCAAACTTAAACTTGAAATACAAAGTAAATAGCCTTTCAAACTTAAGCATAACAACTCAACAAAAATTATATTTCAAACTTAAACTTGAAATACAAAGTAAATGGCCTTTCAAACTTAAGCATAACAACTCAACAAAAATTATATTTCAAACTTAAACTTGAAATACAAAATAAATAGCCTTTCAAACTTAAGCATAACAACTCAACAAAAATTGTATTTCAAACTTAAACTTGAAATACAAAGTAAATAGCCTTTCAAACTTAAGCATAACAACTCAACAAAAATTATATTTCAAACTTAAACTTGAAATACAAAGTAAATAGCCTTTCAAACTTAAGCATAACAACTCAACAAAAATGATATTTCAAACTTAAACTTGAAATACAAAGTAAATGGCCTTTCAAACTTAAGCATAACAACTCAACAAAAATTATATTTTAAACTTAAACTGTAAATACAAAGTAAATAGCCTTTCAAACTTAAGCATAACAACTCAACAAAAATTATATTTCAAACTTAAACTTGAAATACAAAATAAATAGCCTTTCAAACTTAAGCATAACAACTCAACAAAAATTGTATTTCAAACTTAAACTTGAAATACAAAGTAAATAGCCTTTCAAACTTAAGCATGACAACTCAACAAAAATTATATTTCAAACTTAAACTTGAAATACAAAATAAATAGCCTTTCAAACTTAAGCATAACAACTCAACAAAAATTATATTTCAAACTTAAACTTGAAATACAAAATAAATAGCCTTTCAAACTTAAGCATGACAACTCAACAAAAATTATATTTCAAACTTAAACTTGAAATACAAAATAAATAGCCTTTCAAACTTAAGCATGACAACTCAACAAAAATTATATTTCAAACTTAAACTTGAAATACAAAATAAATAGCCTTTCAAACTTAAGCATGACAACTCAACAAAAATTATATTTCAAACTTAAACTTGAAATACAAAATAAATAGCCTTTCAAACTTAAGCATGACAACTCAACAAAAATTATATTTCAAACTTAAACTTGAAATACAAAGTAAATAGCCTTTCAAACTTAAGCATAACAACTCAACAAAAATTATATTTCAAACTTAAACTTGAAATACAAAATAAATAGCCTTTACAACTTAAGCATAACAACTCAACAAAAATTATATTTCAAACTTAAACTTGAAATACAAAATAAATAGCCTTTCAAACTTGAGCATAACAACTCAACAAAAATTATATTTCAAACTTAAACTGGAAATACAAAGTAAATAGCCTTTCAAACTTAAGCATAACAACTCAACAAAAATTATATTTCAAACTTAAACTTGAAATACAAAATAAATAGCCTTTCAAACTTAAGCATAACAACTCAACAAAAATTATATTTCAAACTTAAACTGGAAATACAAAATAAATAGCCTTTCAAACTTAAGCATGACAACTCAACGAAAATGATATATAAAACTGAAGCTTGACAGAAGAAAGAAACCGCAATTTAAAACTTAAGCTTTATAGACCAAATAAATTGCTATTCCAAAATTAAATGTCAAAGAAAATTATATTTATCACTTAAGCTTATCAGACCAAAGAAAGCCGTAGTTTAGACTTAAGCTTGACGGTTCAATTAAAATTAAGCTTTGCAAACCAATTAAATTGCTATTTTAAACTTAAGCTTAAAAGACAAAAGAAATAGCTCTTTTTAAATTTAAACTTGGACGAAAACGAAATTGCTATTTGAAACGGTGAATTTTAAATGACAATTAGATTTCGAAATTTAGCTACTTTTTTCTGGACTTTTCGTCGCCCCCCCCTCCCACCTATATATCACTACGTTACATTACGTGTTTATTCACTGACACCGAGAACTGAAATAAAACTTTAAACAATTCCCTACGTTACAGTGTCTTTTTTTTACTGAAAGATGAAGTACTTCTGTCATTTCTGGGGAGATGCAGCGCAGAGCACTCTATTTTGCCTCGACAAAGTATAAAATCGACTTCGCAATCTAGTGGGGGATGGGGGATCTCTTCTCTTTCCTATGGTCCCTTTCCTCCCAAAAGATACGTTGCTAGTCTCTCTCTACTCTGTCGTTATGCCCATGCTTGGTGTTCAACTGCGCTTCAATCTCTGCTCTCCCCCGTAAAACATACACAGCAAGTACTCGTCTAATTATAAAAACAGCAAAGAAGTTTCCTTTCTCTCCCTGTGTATCTAAAACCAAACATAACTTCCATGAACAAAGTTTCTTTCATAGAACAACCCATCTGTGGAACACAGTTCTACTGTGTTGCTTCCCAACTCATTACAACATAGTCGCCTTCAGGTCCAATGTTAACAAATACTTGTTAAGCCGTTGTCTTTGATAATCTAATTTTGCCCATTCCACCCATCGTTTCAAATCCTCCCATGGTATTGTTTATCGTCCAACTGACAATCTCTTTAACCATTATCGTCGAGTGGTCCGCGGCCCTTAATAAGTGGTGACCCATTAGTAAAGAAAAAGGAATGTAAATCGTGGAATAATAGGGTTAGGGTTAGGGTTTAGTATTAGGGTTAGGGTTAGGGTTTAGGGTTAGGGTTAGGGTAAGGGTAAGGGTTTGGGCTAAGACTAGGGCTATGGCTAGGGCTAGGGTTAAGATTAGGGTTAAGGCTAAGGCTAGGGTTAGGGTTATGGTTATGGTTATGGTTATGGCTAGGGTTAGGGTTAGGGTTAGGGCTAGGGTAATGGTAAGTGTTAGGGTTAGGGTTAGGGTTAGGGTTAGGGTAAGGGTTAGGGTTAGGGTTAGGGTAAGGGTAAGTGTTAGGCTTAGGGTTAGGTTAGGGTTAGGGTAAGGGTAAGTGTTAGGGTTAGGGTTAGGGTTAGGGTTAGGGTTAGGGTTAGGGTTAGGTTAGGGTTAGGGTAAGGGTAAGTGTTAGGGTTAGGGTTAGGGTTAGGGTCAGGTCTAGGGTAAGGGTAAGGGTTAGGGTTAGGGTTAGGGTCAGGTCTAGGGTAAGGGTAAGGGTTAGGGTAAGGGTTAGGGTTAAGTTTTTGATCGTTTGCATTCAGTTTATTTTTGGTTTTCCTTTTCTTGTTTTCCAACCAGGCGGTCCACTGGAACGCTTGGGCGACGAAAAATGTTAATTATTCTGGCTTTAAGCTGTAATTAGGAATCTTTAAATTATCAATGATCAAAAGCCGCCAGGATTCATAGAATAAGCATAATGTTTCTATCTTTAATGATCGTGTAAAGTTTATTTGGAATAAAGTTAAACGTGTAAATGTTATTTGGAATGAGGTTAAACATGTAAATTGTATTTGGAATGAGGTTAAACTTGCTCAATGTGGGGTTTTCATTATTACTTGGGGAACCGTTTCAAACATTTCATGAAGTTATGCATCAAATTAGTGAAACGAAACAAAATAAAAATACTTTTATCGTGAATATGTTACAAAACCAACCGTGGGTTAAGTAGAGAAAGAAATAATAGTATGAATAAAGGGAATAACGATACGAATGTAATAACGTGTATATGAAGATGATAACGATAACTGTCTTTGTTAGGAAACTGGGTTATAAAGATATCAGTGAGAAACAGCAAGAATTCGTCTAGCTACAACCACAGCACTTATTTCAGAGCTTGGCCTTTTGGCTAAGATCATAGTGTAGTATCTGTTCCGATGGATATAAGCCCTCCGTTCAGTCTACAGAGACTATGGGTACCCCTATAAGGGGCTGGCTGCGCGTGTAATTATGAAGCAAGGGTTGCGCAATCTCTAACAACACCTCTCCTGAGTCGGCACTGCTTGATTCCAATGACAAGCAGTTCAAGACGACTGGAAACAATGCCGAGATAAACAGAGAGCACATACAGCACCTGGTAGTCCCAAATGGTCACCCATTTAATACTGGCCAGGCTCGACGTCGCTTAACTTCGGTGATCTAACGGGAACCAGTGTGTCAACGTGATTGTACGATGGATACTGCACCCCATACTGGTATTGTCTTGGCCTTCGGGGCTTGACTTACGCCGGTCAATGGCTCTGTCCTGTGCAGTTCTAGGAGGTCCACCCTCCCAGGCTTTGCCTCCCCTCTTTGGGGATGAGTAAGTTTATTTCTTACTGTCTGAGGCGCTGTACGGGGGAATGCCGACGGGGCTTCCCAGGCAATTTTTAAACCCCACTTTCCCGACCCGACCTTGGGTCACATCTTACTTGTGGGAGTAAGATAAAAACTGGCCTTGTGCCTAACTCCTGGAGATGAGTAAATCAATACAACCACAGCACATAAGTTTTAATTTCTCTCTCAAGTTACGAAGCGAAAAGGTAGTGGATTTGCCGAAGTGCTGGAGAATAGACGATTTGTTACGTTGCGAAAATTCGTCCGACCTGCTCCACACGAATTCTTGAAGCCGTGATAACCGTAAATAATCTCATGAAAACTATGTAACAGATACAATAGATGGCTGGGAGCTGGAAATTATCAAGCGTGTGGAATTAAACGCACATTACAGTGTCTGTAACGGGTTCAAATTTGCTCCAATTCCGAGATTCGGTTTGAATCACATTAACATTAGAGGTCGAATATTTTTAGAACAGGGTGCATGCTTCTCCGTTATACGATAGAGAGAATAACAATACTAATGCTATGACGAGTATATGACAATACTAATGTTATGACGAGTATATGACAATACTAATGTTATGACGAGTATATGACAATGATAACGATAGCTTTTTTTTGTTACGAAAGGTGATTATAAAGATATAGGTTAACAAACGCTGCGATAAACTAATAGTTACGTAGTAAACGGGGAGTGGATTTCCTTCCAAGATAGGCGATTTATTACGTGGCGAAAATTCGGTCAATTTGCTTCACGCGAACTCTCGGAGCTGTGATCTCCTTAAATAAGTAAGCCGCCATGTTATGAAAACTCTGTAACGGATAAAATGGATTGAAAATTATCAATCGTGTGAAATTAAGCGCACATTAACATTTCTGTAACAGGGTTTAAATTTGCTGGAATTCTGAGATTCAGTTTGAATCACATTAATATTTGTCGAAAAACCAAGTGAAATAACTTACTTGTCTCTGGACTTCTAGCGATCGGAGAGGCATCAGTGGTCTGTTTACTTGACTGAGGTCACTAACTGGCCTCGTTTTTATTGCCTTTTGGCCGGAAGTGAAGGGGAGGCATTTCCTGTTACTAGTCTATTAAAGAGCCTCTCCTTCCCTCTCTCCAGGTTATCAAATCCCAGACAGACTTTGGGAGCGGAATTAAGCAGTGTTTCGCAACAGCTGATGCTGTACCTACCCCGAGCTCTCCTACTCCTCCTACTCCTCAAGAGTGGAAAGAATTTTCCACACATAAGAGGTAACATATTTTTAGGGCGAGGTTTATGCTCCCCTGCAGTCTCCGTTATACTACAGATGCTTAATATGTTTGTCTTACAAAAGTATTATTCCTACATAATTCCATGTTCCTATAGCTTGAAATGAGTGAGGAGCCACACGGACAGACAGAGATATGCCTCCCTCATTTGTATAGATCTATGTTAATCTCAAATATACAGCTGATACACATCTGACTACTATATCCATCAAATATTCTCAAAAATACCCTGTCGACAAAAAAATAAAGGATTCTCGTAATTAACGCGTTAAACAGATGAATCCTGGTTCAACATTTCTCCTCAAACAGTACGTATATAAAAAGGGAAAACAAGTGCATTGCCTATGACCGTAGACATCCCCACCTGTTACCGAATTATTTTTATTGACTGATAACTCACAACTTATGAAAACTACAAGCCACTCTAAGATAATAGTAAATAAGATGGATAGATTTTAAGTTGAATGGTGAATAAATTTTATGAGAGGATCAAAAATAATGAATGAAATTAATAAAATTGTATTATTTATGACGACAATGTATGGCAAGTATTTATTGACATTATATTTGAAAATCATCATGTTGTAGTACACAGAGAAGTAATCCCGTAGTTACGTGTCCCATATACATAAAGTTTTTTGGAAAAAAAACTGTTCGTGGAAATTCTGCTTGAAGCTCGTCATACGGAGAAAGAAAGATGAGTTAATTACAGTTGTGGTAATAGGATGAGTTCTTTCCAGTTGTGGTAGTAAGATGAGTTCTTTACAGTTGTGGTAATAAGATGAGTTCTTTACAGTTGTGGTAGTAAGATGTGTTCTTTGCAGTTGTGGTAGTGAGATGAGTTTTTTGCAGTTGTGTTAGTAGGATGAGTTCTTTACAGTTGTGGTAGTAAGATGAGTTCTTTACAGTTGTGGTAGTAGGATGAGTTCTTTACAGTTGTGGTAGTAAGATGAGTTCTTTGCAGTTGTGGTAGTAAGATGAGTTTTTTGCAGTTGTGGTAATAAGATGAGTTTTGTTGCAGTTGTGGTAGTAGGATGAGTTCTTTACAGTTGTGGTAATAAGATGAGTTCTTTACAGTTGTGGTAGTAAGATGAGTTCTTTGCAGTTGTGGTAATAAGATGAGTTTTTTGCAGTTGTGGTAGTAGGATGAGTTCTTTACAGTTGTGGTAGTAAGATGAGTTCTTTACAGTTGTGGTAATAAGATGAGTTCTTTACAGTTGTGGTAGTAAGATGAGTTCTTTGCAGTTGTGGTAGTAGGATGAGTTCTTTGCAGTTGTGGTAATAAGATGAGTTTTTTACAGTTGTGGTAAGATGAGTTCTTTGCAGTTGTGGTAGTAAGATGAGTTCTTTTCAGTTGTGGTAGTAAGATGAGTTTTTTACAGTTGTGGTAGTAAGATGAGTTCTTTACAGTTGTGGTAATAAGATGAGTTTTTTGCAGTTGTGGTAGTAAGATGGGTTCTTTACAGTTGTGGTAGGAAGATGAGTTCTTTACAGTTGTGGTAATAAGATGAGTTTTTTACAGTTGCGGTGGTAGTAAGATGAGTTATTTCTCTGAATGTTTTACAAGGAGCAACTTCTATGGAAATAACAATTGAGTAGGTAGAGACTAGCAACTTCTCTTTAGTGAGAAATGGGGCCGCAGGGAACAGAGAAGATCATTCTCACAAGATGAAAATCTCGGTTTTGGATTGCTGGAGACCCCTTGGAAATTAGATACTATCATGGAATTTTCAACTTCGGAGAAAGCCGATTCAACCCGACCAGGGTTAATGCCGTACCAGGTACAGGTACTTCATAGGAGAAGAAGGAGGTTACTCATAACTGAAGATCATTTTAAGCACCTTATAATCACTAAACGCCACCATATAGTGGTTATCGGAACAAACAGGCGGACACACGTACAATTATTACGCTACAACCACTTTCTTTTGTGGCTCTAATTAAAAGATCTCGGGATATTACACGTCGACACCAGGCAGAAGTGCGAAGTGTATAATCAGGTGATTATTTCATTTTTAAATGGGTTGTCTTCATCAAGTCGGGCGTTAATTTCCAGTTAATTTTACTCTCAAGAAATGATGAGAGTAATAGGTAATCAGTGTTGGCAGACCCGCCATTGTTGCACACGTGACCACGTCCACATGAATTAGCTTAGGCTTCCGGTTGACCAGTGCCAGCCAACTGGCCAAGTGTGTGATTGCGTGTATTTCTGTGTTGATTTGTTGATTAGTCTAAAGGTACCCAATCTGACCTCTAATCTTTAATCTAGCAACTGAAAAGTTACCCAATCTGACCTCCAATCTTTAGCCTAGCAACTGAAAGGTACCCAATCTGACCTCCAATCTTTAATCTAGCAACTGAAAGGTACCCAATCTGACCTCCAATCTTTAGCCTAGCAACTGAAAGGTACCCAATCTGACCTCCAATCTTTAATCTAGCAACTGAAAGGTACCCAATCTGACCTCCAATCTTTAGCCTAGCAACTGAAAGGTACCCAATCTGACCTCCAATCTTTAATCTAGCAACTGAAAGGTACCCAATCTGACCTCCAATCTTTAACCTAGCAACTGAAAGGTACCCAATCTGACCTCTAATCTTTAATCTAGCAACTGAAAGGTACCCAATCTGACCTCCAATCTTAAATCTAGCAACTGAAAGGTACCCAATCTGACCTCTAATCTTTAATCTAGCAACTGAAAGGTACCCAATCTGACCTCCAATCTTTAACCTAGCAACTGAAAGGTACCCAATTTGACCTCCAATCTTTAACCTAGCAACTGAAAGGTACCCAATCTGACCTCCAATCTTTAATCTAGCAACTGAAAGGTACCCAATCTGACCTTCAATCTTTAATCTAGCAACTGAAAGGTACCCAATCTGACCTCCAATCTTTAATCTAGCCACTGAAAAGTACCCAATCTGACCTCCAATCTTTAATCTAGCAACTTAAAGGTACTCAATCTGACCTCCAATCTTTAACCTAGCAAATGAAAGGTACGCAATCTGACCTTCAATCTTTAATCTAGCAACTGAAAGGTACCCAATCTGACCTCCAATCTTTAACCTAGCAACTGAAAGGTACCCAATCTGACCTCCAATCTTTAACATAGCAACTGAAAGGTACGCAATCTGACCTTCAATCTTTAATCAAGCAACTGAAAGGTACCCAATCTGACCTCCAATCTTTAACCTAGCAACTAAAAGGTACCCATCTGACCTCTAATCTTTAACCTAGCAATTAAAAGGTACCCAATCTGACCTCCAATCTTTAGCCTAGCAACTGAATAGTACCCAATCTGACCTCAAATCTTTAACCAAGCAACTGAAAGGTACGCAATCTGACTTTCAATCTTTAATCTAGCAACTGAAAGGTACGCAATCTGACCTTCAATCTTTAACTTAGCAACTAAAAGGTACCCAATCTGACCTCTAATCTGTAACCTAGCAACTGAAAGGTACCCAATCTGACCTCCAATCTTAAATCTAGCAACTGAAAGGTACTCAATCTGACCTCCAATCTTTAATCTAGAAACTGAAACGTACTCAATCTGACCTCCAATCTTTAACCTAGCAACTGAAAAGTACCCAATCTGACCTTCAATCCTTAATCTAGCAACTGAAAGGTACTCAATCTGACCTCCAATCTTTGATCTAGCAACTGAAAGGTACTCAATCTGACCTCCAATCTTTAACTTAGCAACTGAAAGGTACCCAATCTGACCTTCAATCTTTAATCTAGCAACTGAAAGGTACTCAATCTGACCTCCAATCTTTAACTTAGCAACTGAAAGGTACCCAATCTGACCTTCAATCTTTAATCTAGCAACTGAAAGGTACTCAATCTGACCTCCAATCTTTAACCTAGCAAGTGAAAGGTACCCAATCTGACCTCCAATATTTAATCTAGCAACTGAACGGTACGCAATCTGACCTCCAATCCTTAATCTAGTAACTGAAAGGTACTCAATCTGACCTGCAATCTTAAATCTAGCAACTGAAAGGTACCCAATCTGACCTCCAATCTTTAACCTAGCAACTGAAAGGTACCCAATCTGACCTCCAACTTTTAATCAAGCAACTGAAAGGTACCCAATCTGACCTTCAATCTTTAATCTAGCTACTGAAAGGTACTCAATCTGACCTCCAATCTTTAATCTAGCAACTGAAAGGTACTCAATCTGACCTCCAATCTTTAACCTAGCAACTGAAAGGTACCCAATCTGACCTTCAATCTTTAATCTAGCAACTGAAAGGTACGCAATCTGACCTCCAATCTTTAACCTAGCAACTGAAAGGTATTCAATCTGACCTTCAATCTTTAATCTAGCAACTGAAAGGTATTCAATCTGACTTTCAATCTTTAATCTAGCAACTGAAAGGTACCCAATCTGACCTCCAATCTTTAACCTAGCAACTGAAAAAGACCCAATCTGACCTCCAATCTTTAACCTAGCAACTGAAAGGTACCCAATCTGACCGTCAATCTTTAATCTAGCAACTGAAAGGTACTCAATCTGACCTCCAATCTTTAATCTAGCAACTGAAAGGTACTCAATCTGACCTCCAATCTTTAACCTAGCAACTGAAAGGTACCCAATCTGACCGTCAATCTTTAATCTAGCAACTGAAAGGTACTCAATCTGACCTCCAATCTTTAATCTAGCAACTGAAAGGTACTCAATCTGACCTCCAATCTTTAACCTAGCAACTGAAAGGTACCCAATCTGACCGTCAATCTTTAATCTAGCAACTGAAAGGTACTCAATCTGACCTCCTATCTTTAATCTAGCAACTGAAAGGTACTCAATCTGACCTCCAATATTTAACCTAGCAACTGAACGGTGCCCAATCTGACCGCAAATCTTTAATCTAGTAACTGAAAGGTACTCAATCTGACCTCCAATCTTTAATCTAGCAACTGAAAGGTACCCAATCTGACCTCTAATCTTTAACCTAGCAACTGAAAGGTACCCTATCTGACCTCTAATCTTTAACCTAGCAACTGAAAGGTACCCAATCTGACCTTCAATCTTTAATCTAGCAACTGAAAGGTACTCAATCTGACCTCCAATCTTTAATCAAGCAACTGAAAGGTACTCAATCTGACCTCCAATCTTTAACCTTGCAACTGAAAGGTACCTAATCTGACCTCCAATCTTCAACCTAGCAACTGAAAGGTACCCAATCTGACCTCCAATCTTTAACCTAGCAACTGAAAGGTACTCAATCTGACCTCCAATCTTTAACCTAGCAACTGAAAGGTACCCAATCTGACCTCCAATCTTTAACCTGGCAACTGAAAGGTACCCAATCTGACTTCCAATCTTTAACCTAGCAACTGAAAGGTACCCAATCTGACCTTCAATCTTTAATCTAGCAACTGAAAGGTACCCAATCTGACCTCCAATTATTAATCTAGCAACTGAAAGGTACTCAATCTGACCTCCAATCTTTAACCTAGCAACTGAAAGGTACCTAATCTGACCTCCAATTTTTAACCTAGCAACTGAAAAAGACCCAATCTGACCTCCAATCTTTTACCTAGCAACTGAAAGGTACTCAATCTGACCTCCAATCTTTAATCTAGCAACTGAAAGGTACCCAATCTGACCTCCAATCTTTAATCTAGCAACTGAAATAGACCCTATCATACCTCCAATCTTTAATCTAGTAACTGAAAGGTACTCAAGCTGACCTCCAATCTTTAACCTAGCAACTGAAAGGTACCAATCTGACCTTCAATCTTTAATCTAGCAACTGAAAGGTACTCAATCTGACCTCCAATCTTTAATCTAGCAACTGAAAGGTACTCAATCTGACCTTCAATCTTTAACCTAGCAACTGAAAGGTATTCAATCTGACCTTCAATCTTTAATCTAGCAACTGAAAGGTACCCAATCTGACCTCCAATCTTTAACCTAGCAACTGAAAAAGAACCAATCTGACCTCCAATCTTTAACCTAGCAACTAAAAGGTACCCAATCTGACCTCTAATCTTTAATCTAGCAACTGAAAGGTACCCAATCTGACCTCCAATCTTAAATCTAGCAACTGAAAGGTACTCAATCTGACCTCCAATCTTTAATCTAGAAACTGAAACGTACTCAATCTGACCTCCAATCTTTAACCTAGCAACTGAAAAGTACCCAATCTGACCTTCAATCCTTAATCTAGCAACTGAAAGGTACTCAATCTGACCTCCAATCTTTAATCTAGCAACTGAAAGGTACTCAATCTGACCTCCAATCTTTAACTTAGCAACTGAAAGGTACCCAATCTGACCTTCAATCTTTAATCTAGCAACTGAAAGGTACTCAATCTGACCTCCAATCTTTAACTTAGCAACTGAAAGGTACCCAATCTGACCTTCAATCTTTAATCTAGCAACGTAAAGGTATTCAATCTGACCTCCAATCTTTAACTTAGCAACTGAAAGGTACCCAATCTGACCTTCAATCTTTAATCTAGCAACTGAAAGGTACTCAATCTGACCTCCAATCTTTAACCTAGCAAGTGAAAGGTACCTAATCTGACCTCCAATATTTAATCTAGCAACTAAACGGTACGCAATCTGACCTCCAATCCTTAATCTAATAACTGAAAGGTACTACATCTGACTTCCAATCTTAAATCTAGCAACTGAAAGGTACCCAATCTGACCTCCAATCTTTAACCTAGCAACTGAAAGGTACCCAATCTGACCTCCAATCTTTAATCAAGCAACTGAAAGGTACCCAATCTGACCTTCAATCTTTAATCTAGCAACTGAAAGGTACTCAATCTGACCTCCAATCTTTAATCTAGCAACTGAAAGGTACTCAATCTGACCTCCAATCTTTAACCTAGCAACTGAAAGGTACCCAATCTGACCTTCAATCTTTAATCTAGCAACTGAAAGGTACGCAATCTGACCTCCAATCTTTAACCTAGCAACTGAAAAAGACCTAATCTGACCTCCAATCTTTAACCTAGCAACTGAAAGGTATTCAATCTGACCTTCAATCTTTAATCTAGCAACTGAAAGGTATTCAATCTGACTTTCAATCTTTAATCTAGCAACTGAAAGGTACCCAATCTGACCTCCAATCTTTAACCTAGCAACTGAAAAAGACCCAATCTGACCTCCAATCTTTAACCTAGCAACTGAAAGGTACCCAATCTGACCGTCAATCTTTAATCTAGCAACTGAAAGGTACTCAATCTGACCTCCAATCTTTAATCTAGCAACTGAAAGGTACTCAATCTGACCTCCAATCTTTAACCTAGCAACTGAAAGGTACCCAATCTGACCTTCAATCTTTAATCTAGCAACTGAAAGGTACTCAATCTGACCTTCAATCTTTAATCTAGCAACTGAAAGGTACTCAATCTGACCTCCAATCTTTAACCTAGCAACTGAAAGGTACCCAATCTGACCTTCAATCTTTAATGTAGCAACTGAAAGGTACGCAATCTGACCTCCAATCTTTAACCTAGCAACTGAAAAAGACCTAATCTGACCTCCAATCTTTAACCTAGCAACTGAAAGATACCCAATCTGACCTCCAATATTTAACCTAGCAACTGAACGGTGCCCAATCTGACCTCCAATCTTTAACCTAGCAACTGAAAGGTACCCAATCTGACCTCCAATATTTAACCTAGCAACTGAAAGGTACCCAATCTGACCTTCAATCTTTAATCTAGCAACTGAAAGGTACTCAATCTGACCTCCAATCTTTAATCTAGCAACTGAAAGGTACTCAATCTGACCTCCAATCTTTAATCTAGCAACTGAAAGGTACTCAATCTGACCTCCAATCTTTAACCTTGCAACTGAAAGGTACCTAATCTGACCTCCAATCTTTAACCTAGCAACTGAAAGGTACTCAATCTGACCTCTAATCTTTAACCTAGCAACTGAAAGGTACTCAATCTGACCTCCAATCTTTAACCTAGCAACTGAAAGGTACCCAATCTGACCTCCAATCTTTAACCTAGCAACTGAAAGGTACCCAATCTGACCTCCAATCTTTAACCTAGCAACTGAAAGGTACCCAATCTGACCTTCAATCTTTAATCTAGCAACTGAAAGGTACTCAATCTGACCTCCAATCTTTAATCTAGCAACTGAACGGTACTCAATCTGACCTCCAATCTTTAACCTAGCAACTGAAAGGTACCTAATCTGACCTCCAATTTTTAACCTAGCAACTGAAAAAGACCCAATCTGACCTCCAATCTTTTACCTAGCAACTGAAAGGTACTCAATCTGACCTCCAATCTTTAATCTAGCAACTGAAAGGTACCCAATCTGACCTCCAATCTTTAATCTAGCAACTGAAAGGTACCCTATCATATTTCCAATCTTTAATCTAGTAACTGAAAGGTACTCAATCTGACCTCCAATCTTTAACCTAGCAACTGAAAGGTACCAATCTGACCTTCAATCTTTAATCTAGCAACTGAAAGGTACTCAATCTGACCTCCAATCTTTAATCTAGCAACTGAAAGGTACTCAATCTGACCTTCAATCTTTAACCTAGCAACTGAAAGGTACCCAATCTGACCTTCAATCTTTAATCTAGCAACTGGAAGGTACCCAATCTGACCTTCAATCTTTAATCTAGCAACTGAAAGGTATTCAATCTGACCTTCAATCTTTAATCTAGCAACTGAAAGGTATTCAATCTGACCTTCAATCTTTAGCCTAGCAACTGAAAGGTACCCAATCTGACCTCCAATCTTTAATCTAGCAACTGAAAAAGACCCAATCTGACCTCCAATCTTTAACCTAGCAACTGAAAGGTACCCAATCTGACCTTCAATCTTTAATCTAGCAACTGAAAGGTACTCAATCTGACCTCCAATCTTTAATCTAGCAACTGAAAGGTACTCAATCTGACCTCCAATCTTTAACCTAGCAACTGAAAGGTACCCAATCTGACCTTCAATCTTTAATCTAGCAACTGAAAGGTACTCAATCTGACCTTCAATTTTTAATCTAGCAACTGAAAGGTACTCAATCTGACCTCCAATCTTTAACCTAGCAACTGAAAGGTACCCAATCTGACCTTCAATTTTTTATCTAGCAACTGAAAGGTACACAATCTGACCTCCAATCTTTAACCTAGCAACTGAAAAAGACCCAATCTGACCTCCAATCTTTAACCTAGCAACTGAAAGGTACCCAATCTGACCTCCAATATTTAACCTAGCAACTGAAAGGTACCTAATCTGACCTTTAATCTTTAACCTAGCAACTGAAAAAGACCCAATCTGACCTCCAATCTTTAACCTAGCAACTGAAAGGTACTCAATCTGACCTCTAATCTTTAATCTAGCAACTGAAAGGTACCCAATCTGACCTCCAATCTTTAATCTAGCAACTGAAAGGTACCCAATCTGACCTCCAATCTTTAATCTAGTAACTGAAAGGTTCTCAATCTGACCTCCAATCTTTAACCTAGCAACTGAAAGGTACCCAATCTGACCTCCAATCTTTAATCTAGCAACTGAAAGGTACCCAATCTGACCTCTAATCTTTAACCTAGCAACTGAAAGGTACTCAATCTGACCTCTAATCTTTAACCTAGCAACTGAAAGGTACCCAATCTGACCTCCAATCTTTAACCTAGCCACTTAAAGGCTTAATATCACATATTGTCCAGTTGGTCGTATACAACGAACTGTTTATAAAACGTATTTCATCACGGAACAGTTATTGTTTCGCGAACGTCGTCTTCAAATACAATGTCAACAGATTCCTGCCATGAATTCCATCAATTCTTATTTTTTCAACTCTCAACTGAGAATCATTACATCTAATTAACTATTATACCCTAGTGGCATTTTTCCGTGATAAATGTTTACAATGTCGAAACAGGGGAAATTAAAGACTGGCATAATATGGAGGCGGGTGGGGAAGTAGAAACTATTCTCATATGCTGATGCCTGATCACGTGTCTCTATAAGAACAGTCGAAGATTGTCACTTCAAAGAAGCATTTTTGCAATGTCAACGTGTGTAGCTAAACGCTTCCAATGAAGCAACCTGACGCGTCCTGGTCAATATTGTTGTCTGAGTCGATATGATGCGGAACCCGAAATTGGCTGCGAAGGCAATGCATCACTGAAGACCACTCATGATGCATATAGAAAATGTATTTACGATTGATTTATTAGTAAAAAAAAAATCCCAAGACAAAAAATTGCGGTCAGAACATTTACCACCTAATTTAAAGTTTGACACCGTAATATCCTGCACTTTAAAACATAAGGTAAGGTTGTAATAATAATTTTTTTAAACTCAAATCATGTGTTATTAATAGGTTTTATGTATATAATTATTTTAAAATATGAACTTCGAAATATAAAGAAAAGATAACTCTGCCTGCATATAGGGAAGATTTTCTTCCTTTGCCATATTCCACATTCAACAATATTTTTTGTTGATGAAAAAGCAATATTAGTAATTCCTAGATGGTAGTTTGAGAGTCAGCTTACGTTATGTCAGATGTTTGGGTAGAATTTGTTCTGTGATTGTCATCTTTAAAGTGAGTTTCTTCGTGTTTTTTGACTTACCATTCTTCTCATCCTTCTTTCTATTTGTTATTGAATTATGTGCTCATTTTTTATTATTAAATACTTGTCTATGAAGATCAGCTTGTTACACCAAAAACTATATTTTTCTTAATGGGTTGTGAAACGCGCGTAAGAAAAAAAGGAAAATATATTAACATTCGCCAAATTAAATAAATAAAAAATAAATCAACAATTATTATTGTGGACTAATTTATTTTCTTTGTTCAATGAGATGCAATCAAGCAGTATATATATATATATATATATATATATATATATATATATATATATATATATATATATATATATATATATATATATATATGATTATTTTTATTTACACAGACATATACAAAATCTGCGACACTGGCATGTCGATGTTATCGATCAACAACTATTATAAACTGAGATCTCATCAGGCAGAGTTAGAATCCGATCTTAACCTTAGATCATATTTGGAAAAAATGAAATGGAGAAAAAAAAAAGAAATTTAAAATTTCAAAATTTGGGATGTCACCTGGTTGGGACCGTTAAGGATCAAAATGTTAAAATCAAAAAATAATAAAAAATATTTATTTTATATTTTATATATTATCTTTTATATTAATATTAGTGTAGGGAGGTGATAATTTCAGACGGTCGCAAGGTGCGAACCCGGTTCACAAAGTCAACCTTGACTCCGCTAGCTTCCACTCAATACGCTAGCCCATAGAAAATGTTCACGTTATACGGGAGAAATTAAGTTATATTCATGCCAAATACAGCGGGCCATAGACATAAAGACAATCTAGAGGGCTCTACAAACCTAATCGGAGCCTTGCTTTTTAGCTTAAGTGAATGTCTATTTTTCATATCCCTTAACAGTGCTCAACTTTTAATTTCTTAAAGGAGATTTATAATAATATTCATAAATAAATATGAAATTATATTGATCTTCATACGACGTCGTTTCGAGCTGTTGCTGCTATCTGTGTAGGGAGGTGATCATTTCAGACTGTCACAAGGCGAGAACCCGGTTCACAGAGTCAATCATGACTCCGCACGTGTGCGCTCTATCCTCTAGGCTACATGGTTTTATCACGTTATACGGGAGAAATTAAGTTATATTTATGCTAAATACAGCGGGCCGTAAACATCAAGACAATCTAGAGGACCAATTAAACTTAATCGGAGATTTGCTGTGTAGCTTAAGTGAATGTATATTTTTCATATCTCCTAAGAGTGCTCAACTTTTGATTTCTTAAAGGAGCTTCATGATAATATTCATAAATAAATATTAAATTACACACACACACACACACACACATATATATATATATATATATATATATATATATATATATATATATATATATATATATATATATGTATATGTGTGTGTGTGTGTGTGTGTGTGTGTATGTGTGTGTTCAGAATCGGACATCATATTTACTTTCTAGCTCTCCTGTAGAATAACTGTTTTTCTTCCTTTTGTAATCCATTGCGGTATCTTCTTTCTGCGTATAGATCTCTTTTTGTCTAATGTTAGTCTTTTAAATTTAATATAAAAAAGGAAAAATGGGTTTTCTTCTGTTGGTAGATTTCATCGGTCTATTAAGGCATGAAACGACAGCTTTCAGTCAATATAATTTAATGGATGCCCAAGAAAAACAGTAAGTTCTGGAATTGAAATCCTGTTCGCTGACATTCTATGTATTTCACACAAACTGCTAGCTATGACCGGATGTGAGAATGTTGCATGTTGGGTAAGGGGGGGGGGGGTAAATTCAAGAGAGACATGGTCTTGGGTGAAATTGGTGATTGGTGTCTACAATTAATTGAGAAAGGGGAGTTTAGAATCTTACTTGAATTGTACTATGTTTCTTTAACTCCTTAAAGTGTTTCTTTAACACCTTTAAGTGTTTCTTTAACACCTTTAAGTGTTTCCTAAACTCTTTTAAGTGTTTGTGTAACTCATTTAAGTGTTTCTTTAACTTCTTTAACTCCTTTAAATGTTTCTTTAACTCCTTTAACTTTTCCACTGTTTTTACTTTTTTCTTCTTACTCCATATTTATTTTATATCCGTGTATCCCTTCGTTACTTTTCAGTTTACTATTTTTCTTACGGTCTACTTAAGGGGTTGTTTATTAATTTCGGTTTCGGTTTCTGTTTTTTCAATTATTTGACAATATGTGTTCATAAGTTTCAACCACATTTATGCTCTGGTCTTGTCGTTTTTCCTAAATATTGCTCCAGATGTGTTATATTTATATCGGGTCTGGTTGATTTGCTTTTATACTTCCTGTTTTTAGGTTTTGCTAGAATGTTTTTCTCTGAGGCTACCAGATCAGGCTGTCTGAAGATACTAACTTCCTGACCGAAAATGCACCAAACATTGATGTTATTGTGTTTTCCTTTCCCTTTGCAAAACTCAATAATGACCTGCAAAGCCCAAAACAAAAACAACAATTTTCTTTTACAAAACAACCAAACGAAACACTATGAATAAACATTTGAAGATATACAGAACTAGAAACATCAAATCTGTTACTAAAATAACCGTATTCGGCATAACATAATCCAATTAGGGTTGATATGCCGTAAAACAAAACAACCATATTTTTCATTGTTCGTAAAAAAATATGTTTTGAGTTTACTAATGGAATGATTATGAGTATCTTTTCAGTCTTCATTCATCTGATACTATATTTTACTTTGGTTCTTCATGTTTCGTGGCTAGCCTTACATCTCTTACTTGTTGTTCTTGTTTTTGTTCTTTTTCTTCTTCTTTTTCTTCTTTTTCGTAATGTTTTTTTATTATTATGACTAAGCTCCATCTCTTCATTCAACAAACATCATTTTATTCAATAGATTTGAGAAACCCCACTCCATATAATATATACAGATGCATACGCACTTTGAACAATCGTACAGTGGTACACTTATATAATAACAGAAAAATATTAGAACACTCTTAGGCCATTCATTTTTAATGAATAATTCAAATTTCCGTTTTAATGATGGAAGTACGAGTGGATTTAAAGATGTCTTACTGGATGCTCTCCTCATTCACACAACTAACACCTCTAGACGTTTTTTTATATAATAGGGAGATATAAACCTATAACAGTTATGAATTAAAGACAGTAATTGAATGTGAATGCACGCCAATACGAGAGGAATTATTTCGGGAAGTATTTGATTTCATTGCTTCCCGTTCTCAGCAACGTCTAGACCAAAACGGACGTTATTTTGAGAACATAAAATGTTATAATAAGGTGAATATTTTTTTAAAATATTTCGAAAACCTGAACAACGCAGATATTTGTTTTTAAAAATAAATTATTAATTTACTTTAACAACGTTTTTCTTTTTAACTTGAGTACTTTCGGTAAAAGATACCCTTGTCAGAAGTATAAGCATATTTCTTTTTGTTTCCTCTATTTTTTTTCTCCCTGACTGAGACATATCTCTCGCAGTCAAGTTGAAATTCGTTTTGATGTTATCGACGACCAATGTTGATATGCCGCTGTGTGAAGCACGCGGTTACGTGAATAAGGTAGTTTGAAAAGTCACACATTGAAACGTTGCTGAAATGGCAATAATAAGGAGAATATTTTTTTTAAATATTTCGAAAACCTGAACAACGCAAATATTAGTTTTTTAAAATAAAAAAAAGAATTTGCTTATACTTCTGACAAGGGTATCTATTACCGAAAGTACTCAAGTTTTATAAAAAAAAAGAAGTTTTTAAAGTAAATAAATCATTTATTTTAAAAAAACAAATATCTGCGTTGTTCAGGTTTTCGAAATATTTTTTTTTAAAAATACTCTCCTTATTATTGCCATTTCAGCAGCGTTTCAAAGTGTGACTTTTCAAAAGATAAAATGTTATGTTTGTAAGTTCTAACATATTTTGAAAATTAGATTAATTTCAACAAACCCATACAACAATTCAAAGCATGTATACTGTTCTATCACATTCAAATCGAGAATTTTATCCGTATAATTTACAAACAGATTGCACTCTACTTCGTTACATGAAATACGTTTTTCTTGAAGAGGAGGTTTTCGTAGTATTTAATGCGGTCAAAGATCTGACTTGATTATTATGAACTTTATTTGCATTGTAATTCTGTCTTCAGAAATAACTAGAGCGTTAAATGTATATTATAAGAATAATTAAAATCAAAAAGTAATATGTGCAACTATTCTTTTGGTAAAAAATGATTTTTGAGGTAAAAAATTATTTGTTTTCTGAAACAGAAAATGTGTGTATGTATATATATATATATATATATATATATATATATATATATATATATATATATATAGTAAGTTATGAAAATATATTTATGGAAATTAAGCTATACAGAGGCTCCCGCGTTTCATCCCCGGGGGAATCTTCAGCCTAATGATTCCCCCGGGGATGAAACGCTGGAGCCTCTGTGTAGCTTAATTGCCATAAATATATTTTCATAACTTACTACCTAACTCTACTTACGTATCGAGCACTGTTGAAGCAAATACTGAAAATTGATACATAAAAAATTATATCTCCTTATAAAATGTTATGTGGATACATGAAATAGTAATATATATATATATATATATATATATATATATATATATATATATATATATATATATATATATGTAGTGGCTGTCTATTCGATTTCGACTATCACCATTTTTTGCCTGTTAAAGTAATATTAGAGTAAAACCTACCAGTAAGAGGCGCGGATAGGGCTCTTCATGCCTTACACACTTTTACAGACCATACCACTTCTGTGTCGTAATGATCTGAAGGGATTCCATAAATGAAGCCACCTCTTGTCCGTGCTTGATTTTGCAAAACATGCACGTGACATAGTTACCAAATTGCAAGCTTGGCATCTTAGGTGTTCAAGATTTGCTCCATGTGCTGGAGGTGTCATATCCTGGTCTCGGCCTCGCTTAGTCTTCTGATTCTTGTGTTAAGTATATATATATATATATATACATATATATATATATATATATACATATACACATATATATATATACGTATATATATTAATTAATTAAGTTTAAATATTAACAAAATGAACTACACCATTACTTTTCAAAAGTGCTCAATATATATTAGAGCTTTTATATCAAAATTAACATAGTTTGAGTATCCGACAATTATACGCACACATGTATATACTCACAAACATACATACAGACTTATATATAGATGTAAAAATAAAATAAAAACATATATACATATATATATACACACACACATATACATATATATATATATATATATATATATATATATATATATATATATATATATATATATATATATATATATATATTATATTGGGAAAATATATATATATTGGGAAAATGTTTAGTAAAAAGATAAAATAAAAAATTAAATCCTTAATACATTACGCAAATAGATAAATATATATGTGTATGTGTATGTATATATATATATATATATATATATATATGTATATATATATGTGTGTGTGTATGTGTGTATATGTATATATGTTTTTATTTTATTTTTAAATCTATATATAAGCGTGTATGAATGTTTGTAAGTATATAAATGTGTGCGTATAAGCGTGGGTGTGTGTCTATGTCTGAGTGTGTCTTGGTGTGTGTGCGTGTAGTTAGGAAAGGAGTCACGGCCGAGTCAAGCCGGTCCTGCCAAAAGTTTGAGCTGACCGACTTTCTTATGCGTCGATAGGTAGGTGTCAATGTATCATCTTATTCAAAAAGGTTTCTCGTCTGATAATTTTGAAATATAATTTGTCTATTTGCTTTTTGTCTTTTGTTTTGTTTTTTTGTTGTTTTTTGTGATTGTGTATTGGCGGATCTAATCTTCGCTTATCAGTATATCCCTGAAGAGGAGCCGAGGAGGTTCTGAAACAATTGTCGGATACTCAAACTATATTTATTTTAATATATATATACGTATATATATGCATATACATATATATATACGTATATATACATATACATATACATATATATATATATATATACATATATATAAGCATACATATATATACATATATATATACATATATATACATACATATACATATATATATACATGCATACATATATATATACATATATATATATACATACATATATATATACATACATATATACATATATATACATATATATACATACATATATATATATACATATATATACATACATATATATACATATATATACATACATATATATATACATATATATACATACATACATACATATATACATATATATATATATATATATATATATATATATATATATATATATATATATATATATATATATATGGCTTTTATCCGAATCTCTTACCATTGACAACCAATCTGAACAAGCAAATAATCCATGATAATTCAATAATATTCTATAGCAAATACCTGACGACGCTAATTCGTCACTTTACCTGATACGTTGAATTGAATCACTCCTTTCTATACATGAGATAAAAATCAGAACATATTGCAGTGGCCATTTTCAAAATGCATTTCTAGGTCCGAGACTTCGAAGATGTGAAGAGATTCGTAGAGAAGTTGACGCCTGCTTGTTTGCCATGAGAATTCCATCAATAATAGAACAGCTCAAACTGAATTAAATGATAAAGATAAGATATACGTATATTTATATGGATTACGAATATCGAGCAGTATTTACGTACAGAAAGTTCCGTTACAACACACACACACTCACGCGCACCCATACAGACACAGACACACACACACACACATACATATATATATATCTATATATATATATATATATTATTGGTGGTGGTGTATGGAGCATTAAAAACGATGTTGTTTTTTTAATTATTTTTTATTTCGACCAGTCCTCTGGTCTTTGTCAAAAAATGATTTTGACAAAGACCAGAGGACTGGTCGAAATATCAAAATAAAAGCAATTAAAAAAACAACAACAACATCGTTTTTAATGCTTCATACACCACCAATCATCTATAAAATACTTTTCTAGGAGCATACGTGGAATAACAATCAAATTCATACATACGTCTTGGTCCAGTGGTAACACGCATGACTACAGACATCAATATCGAAGGTTCGATCTCTGCCTAAGTTAGCCATGCTGATGACGGCTGTGAGCCAAAAACACGTGTCCATGGATTACTTTTATGTACGTATAAAATAAATAAATATATATTAACGGAAAAAAATACGTCCTATGAAGTTAAGGGCGACTAATAATGCAATTTTCTGCATCTTAATACTTTAGGAAAGTGAGACAATCGAAATAATAGTAAACAAAATAACAACGAACGCTGCAGTCACCAATAAAAATAATTACATAAAAATACATTATATATATAAATATATATATATATTCATATATATATATATATATATATATATATATATATATATATATATATATATGTGTGTGTGTGTGTGTGTGTATATATATAAATCATTAAAGTGCTCGATCGCAGAGGAGTGAGAGCTAATATAATTCATTTGAAAACTGTATGTTACATATTTCAGAAAACGTACTGCGATTTCATCCAGATGGGCTGACTTTTTACATTAAGGAAAAAGATTTTTAATCCCAGTGGAATCGTCGGCGTTCTGAATGAGGTGAAACCACAATGAGAAATGGCGTTATATCGATAAAAAAAAAAACTAGTACACTCTCGGTACATATATATATATTTTAATACTACAGTCCAAATAAACTTTCTCATGTTCCAAATATTTCAAATATTCCTCACCCACCCTTTCAATCACCCCCCTCCCCCACCCACTCCAATCCCTCACAAATTGCTATCATTTTCCAAATATTTCAAATATTTCACACCCTATCACGACAAATCCTCCCTCTTCCCCCCTCTCATCTATTTTCTCCCATACCTCTTCTTAAATTCCCTCATTTTCTCCAAACGCTCTCTAAGACCATAACTTTCGCCCATCCACCAAAATCACAGCCCCCCTCCCTCTCTACCCATCCCCATTTTCCCTGCATACACCCCCCACACACAAACATTCCAACTCACTCTTCCCATTCAATCTCGACCACAGCCATCTGGTCAAACACCCCCTCCCCCTCTTCCTCCAATCTCTCTCTGCCATCCATTTTACCCCTGCTCATCCCCCACCTCTTTCTCTCATCGCCAGCCACAGTAGTCCTTGCTCCCTCCACCCTTCCCCTTTTCCTCCCACTCATTTTCATTCTCTAACAAGTACGGACGTCCAGCAAAACGCTGCCATTATTTTTCATTTTATTTTATTTTTCTTCCCAACATGTCTACCTTACATGTATCTGTGCTTGCATGATATCTTTTCCCTATATCATCATCCTGATGAAGTCTTATAAATAAAGACGAAACGTTGATGTACACATAAAAAACATCCAGTTTTTGGTTTTCCTTTTTCATTTTACCATCACGTCGGATTACCTTCATCCTTCTCTTCCCATATATATATATATATAATAAGAGTTTTTAAAAAGGTTTAAGGCAATGCGGAGATCCGGGTTGCTGGAAGCTGTGAAGAACAAAAACAGAACAAAACCGAAATAAGTCGGATATAGATCGAAAGGTTTGTTTATTTTTTCTAGACAGCAAGGGTGTTAGTTTTTAATGTCCGGATTGTCAAGAATCAATTTGATATTTCGAGAGATTTTTTTTTTTTTTTCTTCTTCCTCTCCTTGTCAAAAATAAATAAAAGAAAAATCCCGGGTACCGAGAAAATGCCAGGAGCGCTGGGGGGTTAAACCGGAAGTGTTCAGAGTAAAGTATTCAGAGGAAAACTAAATAGATTCATTTTATTTATTTATTTATTTTTTTTTTTTAAATATATATATATATATATACACCCATATATATATGTAATTGTCTGTTGTTTCTATTTATTTAATTTTTATTTTTTATTTATATGTTTACTATTATTGTTATTTGTTTTTGTTTTGTTTTTGTTTTTTTGTTGTTTTTTTTCCGTATATAAAACGTAGTTATTACTTATAGTATATATGTTTGTCAACAGGCTGATTCCGGCATTAGATTTTAAATGTGTTGTAGATAGCTAATTATTTGTTGTCGGTGCAGTATATTAAAATTTTAGTTATGCCTGGTTAAGTTTAATCCTTATTTATTGGTTTTAATTTATCTCTTAAATGCCTATTGTTTTAGTTATGGAAAGTTTGCTGGTTAAGGGGAGACAAATCTCTTATTTTTGGTATTCTGTTATTCTGTTAATTGGCTTTGTATGTTGAATTTATTTAACTAAAGTAATGGTCAATTCTTAGTATAACGGATATGATTTGTGCAAATAGTGTTTATTATGGGGGGGGTTATTATCTGGGGATGGGTTCGGGGGGGGGGGGGTAGGTTATATGATGAAGGTAGAATTTAATTCATGTCTTTGATTCAAAAATGGGCTAAGTTTGGAAATGAGAATAGCTTCCATCAGTCTTAGGTCGCCTAGGTTCCTGGTCGAGGCTAAAATGGAAACTTTTATGTCTTGTTGTGTAGTATTGCATGAGGAAGTATGTTTGAAGAAGGAAGATATATTTGTATTCATGTGTTCTTTTATACGTTGGTGTAATTGTCTTGTAGTATATCCAATATAGGAGTGGTTACAAATAGTGCATGATATATTGTATACACAGTTAGTGCGGTGGCATAGTCCAGTGGTAGGAATGGGACAATTGGCTAGGGAGCATGGTTCTTGGGTGCGTGTAGTGCGTTTTTTGGAAAGGTGTTGGCGTAAGGTGGTGCCGGTGTGGGTGAGTTGAATGTCTAGTTTTTCTTTATGTATTGCACTGCGGATGGCATTAGTGATTCTGTCGTTAAAGAAAGGTAGTTTTAGGAAGCATGTGTTGGAGAGTGTGTTGTGTCTGCGTGATCTGGTCTTGCTGAGGTGGGTTATTGTGGAAGTGGGGTAGCCGTTGGTGATTAGGGTTTGATGGAAGTCTTTGGTGTGTTTAATTTTATTGGCAGTAGATGAGCATTTATTTTGTATGCGGGTAATTTCATTACGGGCATAGTCTAGTTTGGCTTTAAGGGGCAGGGCAGATTTAAAATGAACAAATAGGTTTTTACAGGCAGGTTTTCTGTAGAAGTTGGTCTGTATAGAACCGTCTTCTGTGATTTTGAGGTTGAAATCGAGGAGAGATAGTGAGCCGGAGTCGCTAGGGTGTTCAATAGTAAATTTTATATGGGGGTCGGTGTTGTTGAAAGTGTCGAAAATGCTGATAGCTTCTTCACGAGATGAGGTGAGGACAAGAATGTCATCTATGTATCTAGTGAAGAAGATATGTGAGTGGCAGGTGTTGAGGGCTTGTTGCTCGAGTCTGTCCATGTAGGATATGGCTAAGAGGCCAGACAGGCTAGAACCCATGGGAAGACCAGTAATCTGTTTAAATATGTGGTGTTGGAAGGTAAAATATGTATTGTTAATGATAATGTCTAGGAGTTGGTGTATGTCTTCAGGTGTTAACCCGAAGAGTTCTAAGTTATCGGAGGAAGAGATGTGGTCGGAGATGAGGTCAATGGCTGGGTGTGCGGGTATTGATGTGTATAGGGAAACAACATCGAGGCTAAATGTGTATTTGTTAGAGCTTAGCTGTTGTTGTTGGAGTAGGTTTAGTCTGCTAATGACTTGGTCAGAGCTGCTGACATGTGCAGGGAAGGTAGGGAGTAGTGGTTTCAGGAGTCTAGAAAGTAGCCAGGAGATTTTATATAATGGTCCTTCGACGCTGGAGACGATGGGCCTAATTTGAGTGTGATTGCTGGTCTTATGGGTTTTGATAAGGTGGTAGAAGGTAGGGAGCTTGCTATTTTTAGTAGTGAAATTAATTTTGTATTTCTTAGGGAGGTTGCGTTTGGCGCAGATTTTAGACCAGGTATTGTTTATAGTATTTTGGATCTTAATGGCTGATATGTTAGGGGCAGGAGTGTATAATGACTTCCATCAAACCCTAATCACCAACGGCAAGACCAGATCACGCAGACACAACACACTCTCCAACACATGCTTCCTAAAACTACCTTTCTTTAACGACAGAATCACTAATGCCATCCGCAGTGCAATACATAAAGAAAAACTAGACATTCAACTCACCCACACCGGCACCACCTTACGCCAACACCTTTCCAAAAAACGCACTACACGCACCCAAGAACCATGCTCCCTAGCCAATTGTCCCATTCCTACCACTGGACTATGCCACCGCACTAACTGTGTATACAATATATCATGCACTATTTGTAACCACTCCTATATTGGATATACTACAAGACAATTACACCAACGTATAAAAGAACACATGAATACAAATATATCTTCCTTCTTCAAACATACTTCCTCATGCAATACTACACAACAAGACATAAAAGTTTCCATTTTAGCCTCGACCAGGAACCTAGGCGACCTAAGACTGATGGAAGCTATTCTCATTTCCAAACTTAGCCCATTTTTGAATCAAAGACATGAATTAAATTCTACCTTCATCATATAACCTACCCCCCCCCCCCGAACCCATCCCCAGATAATAACCCCCCCCCATAATAAACACTATTTGCACAAATCATATCCGTTATACTAAGAATTGACCATTACTTTAGTTAAATAAATTCAACATACAAAGCCAATTAACAGAATAACAGAATACCAAAAATAAGAGATTTGTCTCCCCTTAACCAGCAAACTTTCCATAACTAAAACAATAGGCATTTAAGAGATAAATTAAAACCAATAAATAAGGATTAAACTTAACCAGGCATAACTAAAATTTTAATATACTGCACCGACAACAAATAATTAGCTATCTACAACACATTTAAAATCTAATGCCGGAATCAGCCTGTTGACAAACATATATACTATAAGTAATAACTACGTTTTATATACGGAAAAAAAAAAAAAAAAAAAAAAAAAAAAAAAAAACAAATAACAATAATAGTAAACATATAAATAAAAAATAAAAATTAAATAAATAGAAACAACAGACAATTACATATATATATGGGTGTATATATATATATATATATTTAAAAAAAAAAATAAATAAATAAATAAAATGAATCTATTTAGTTTTCCTCTGAATACTTTACTCTGAACACTTCCGGTTTAACCCCCCAGCGCTCCTGGCATTTTCTCGGTACCCGGGATTTTTCTTTTATTTATTTTTGACAAGGAGAGGAAGAAGAAAAAAAAAAAAATCTCTCGAAATATCAAATTGATTCTTGACAATCCGGACATTACAAACTAACACCCTTGCTGTCTAGAAAAAATAAACAAACCTTTCGATCTATATCCGACTTATTTCGGTTTTGTTCTGTTTTTGTTCTTCACAGCTTCCAGCAACCCGGATCTCCGCATTGCCTTAAACCTTTTTAAAAACTCTTATTATTACTCCCAGCAATGCTTACAGCAAACTACCAATTTCTATTATATATATATATATATATATATATATATATATATATATATATATATATATATATATATATATATATATATATATAGTCTCGGAAGTTTCTCAACCATTAAAACTATATTAAAATAAATAAATAAATAAATTAGAAAAACTTAGAGTCCCAAGTCTTTCAGTGGAAAATCACTCATGTAAGTCAATTTTTTTTTTACAGTTATTATATTAGTTTGTTTCTGACACTATTTTAAGGGATCATCAGTTGTTTACCATATATATATATATATATATATATATATATATATATATATATATATATATATATATATGTCTAGATAGATAGATAGATAGATAGATAGATAGATAGATAGATAGATAGATAGATAGATATTCCGTCATCAATGATCCGCGTGCTCCGACCCCCTTCTTGAAATCTGTAAAACATGGAAATCTGTAAAACATGGAAATCTGTAAAACATGGAAATCTAGATTAAAGCGTAGATATATCCGACAATATTGCAACAAAATATCAGATTTGATTGTTGTTATGCTATTGGATAAACCCTAGAGTTACAATAAGTTTAACATTAAAAATGATATTGGATTTATCGATATTGTTAGCATTATAAAATGGAAAACAGGATGATTGAATACACGATAACAACGAACTGACCCGGGATATCATCACTTAATCATCTTCTTCCTTATATTAATAATGTTGCAGAGAATTTTTTTTATGGAAATCGCTCCAGACAAGGAATGGAGCCACTTAATGTAAGGAGCTAACAAGAACGAAAGATAATTATCGCAAAGACAGGAGATGCTTGCTGGCCTACGTCTTGAACAGACCAAGGTAGGTAGAAAACAGTCAGCAGGAAGAGAGTTCCACAATCCTACAGTTTTTGGAAATAAGCTACTGGAATAGGAAGCTGCATTACAATGAAGTATAAAAACAGCAGATTTATGAAGACCACTAGACTAACGAGTCAAACGAGCTGGAACAAAAGAAGCAGGGGATAGATCACAATTCTGAAGAACACATGGCATTATAACATTTTTAGAAAAGACTGAGACTAGCAACATCACGTCAATTGATTGGGTGTCTGTGTTTCACTCACTGACACGTAACTATTATAAATTCGTTATAGTTTAAACAATTTTTTTCAATTAATTTAAGCTTAACAAAAATCCTATTTAATTAAAAGAAATTAATCAGTATTCAATAATCTTAATCTATTTCGTCTTATTCTATAAAAAAAAATGGCTTTGCATGCACATTCGAAACTGCCACATGTTATCTGCATCGCTTACATCGGGAACCAAATCTGAACGAGCAAATAATATGTGATAATTGAATAGAATCCTAGCGCAAATATCGTACCATAATCATATGTCACCTTATATGGCTCCGTGGACTTGATCATCGCTTTCGAACGATGAAATACGTTATCACTGTGAGAGATTAAAATCAGAACACATTCAACTAGCCATAGTTCCGTATAGATTTCAATTTTATGGGTGTGTAAGACACGGAGATATTCGCAAAGAAAATGGCGCCTCCTTGTTTGCGATTAGGAATTAGAACCATAAAGCGACAGTTTCGACTGAGATTAAATTAACACTCGAGGCGATTTTTCTTCCGTATCGTAGTAGGGCAGATATGCTATATTCAGGACTAGCAGGGCTGCCCGGCATTTCTCGAGGCAAAAGTGTAACATATTTATATTTATATTTATATATTTTTTTTTTATGGAAATCTCTCCAGACAAGGCATGAAGCTACTTGAGATAAGGAGCTAACAAGAATGAACGATGATTATTGCCCTATTGCCCTTAGTCTTGAAAAGGCCAAGG
>OY744541.1:79757207-79759707 GCA_963556195.1 Sepiola atlantica
TTTGTTATGCCTCCTTGGGCATCTCCCCTTTAACTATCTTTTTAATTCAACTGTTAAAAAAAAAAAAAAAATGAAAACTTTTAGTACAGTATCGATATCCAGATCAAATTCTGTTAAATATTTCATTTGATAACTCCCAAAAGTGCCCCCGTCAATTTCTCCCACCTATCACTTTCTCTGAATTCATCCAACCTCGTCTTAAACTGATCCACGCTATTGCTGTTCTTAATCTGATCCGGCAACTTCTTCCAAAAACATATTACTCTGTGAGCAAAAAAAATTAACTGGTTAACAGATCTAGTTTTTTTTTTTTAACATAGTTCACCCCAAACAAGGCAAGCCGCCACTGTAGACGTAAGGGGCTACTCAGAAAAGAAAAGGGGAGAAGGAAGGGGGGGGGTCAACCTAACTTGGGATCTGCGCAGCGAGATGTCTGTTTACATTAGTTTTAAATTTCTTCATGTCTGTTCTGTCGGGGAAACAGGGGGAAGGGAGGTAGTTCCAGCAGCAAAAAAAAAAAAAGCTGAATCTTTTTGCTCGTCTTTTTGCTGACAATTCTTTTCTTGATGACTCTGGTGTTGTTCTCTTTTTATTTTCCTTCGCAAAAATGAACATACGTTATCTTTTTAAATATTTTCACTCTCTCTTTCTCTCTTTCTCTCCCTCTCTCTCTCTCTCTCTCTCTTTCTCACTCTCTGCGTGTAAATGCTGCTAGATTTGGACTTCTGCACAGAGTCCACAACGATTGTTCCCCAGGGTTGTACGGTCCGCAAAAACTCCGCTCCTTTGGTTCCCGCTCTTTGTTGATCTCCAAGATTGAAAGATTTTTCCCCAGACACCAAAAACAGCAATGCTAAGCGATCACATGCGAAGTCGGGGAAGGCTTGGACCAGAACACACAAAAGAATGCGCAGAAGTAACGTTGCCGCTTTCACTCAAGTGATTTACCGTTCCGCACCTGAAAGGTCTTCGCTTGCCACACAGAGAGTCAAAGATAATGGCGACTCCACCTGGATTTTCACAAAGGTATATCTTACACTACAATGTTGCCCCCCCCTCCGCTGTTTGTTTTTTTAATTGGTTTCCCCAGTTCTTTTTAGAATAAGGAACGTGACAGTTTTCTTACCAGCCTAGGTTCGCTTCGGCATTATTTTGACATTTTGTATGACAGGCTAACGCGCCAAAGAAGAGGAGTTCTTGCGGGCCGTACAACTCTGAGGAACAATCGTTGTAGATTCTGTAGAGAAGTCCAATTCGCTAAACAACAAAAACTTCTAAAAGCATTTACACGCAGAGAGAGAGAGAGAGAGAGAGAGAGAGAGAGAGAGAGAGAAAGAGAGAGAGAGAAAAAGAGAGAGAGAGAAAGAGAGAGAGAGAGAGAGAGAGAGAGAGAGAGCAATTGTCAGCTTGGCTCTTGGCACTTACAAAAAAAATCCGACTCTCGTTAATACCTTAGCCAAGCCACAAGTCGTGCTAGATTAACATAGGCTCGTGGACTAAATGAACTGTTTATTTACGTGTGTTAAGTTAATCGAAATCAAATATCGTAACTTCAATGTTTTTAACATTATTGTTTCTTTCTATTGCTCATAGCTGAATTATTCATGATGTATGGAGTTGTTTCCTTTCTTTGTCTTCGTAACAACGGTTATATTCAGATTGTAACAGCAGCAGGGAGGCTTGATTAGACTAATTATTTGCCACGTCTCACTCTCGACTTCTTGTTCTCATACGTCATTTCCAATGGAAATTTCCTATAAAAAGATTAAAAAAAACTTTTCTGGGATGATATTTTACGAGCAATCTAATTAATAGCGGAAGCCGAGACGTATTTTGAGGCAAAGATAAATCGTTCTACAAAAAAAAGTCATCGAATTGTTAGAAACGCGTTGGAATCAGTGTATCACCTTAGAAAGAGACTATGTTGATGAGTAGAGTCGAATTTTGTCTAAAAGCTGTTGTTTTATTATTTAAGCCCGGGACTTGTTGAGTGATGTTGTATATCTAATCCTGGTACTCTTGGAACCGGACTAGTGCAAATATTTATTTTTTTAAAAAACCAGGTTTACATTCTCCGAGTCTTATAATGTACTTCCTTTTTTCTTGGGTGCCAATGACATACGACCATGACACGACGAAACTCATCAATTACCGAAAGACATAAGGCAGGAGCGAGTCAATGCTTTTTCTCGTCACAGAAACTATCATAATGTCTACTGACACGAGCGCAAGGGGGAACATATCGAATTGTTGCCACACAAACCAATTACCCGACGGCCTCAATGGCCGGCTGTTGTTGCAAGTATCAATGTCATCTCGCATATGGACATGAATATATCACCGGGAAAAAAGAAGAATAAAACTTTCGACATTCTACGTGTGTGTTTTTCTTATACATCTTGGACAGTGGTGTTTGTTTGGGAATACATTCAGTCGTTGTCTCTTTTCAGTATTCTTGTATTTTCTTACTTTTTTGTCTTTTTTATCACCCTCCCTCCTT
>OY744541.1:79767207-79774707 GCA_963556195.1 Sepiola atlantica
ATTGCCTACTGTACCAGCACTTGTTTAGTCTGTTTGTTTTTTTAGTCATTTGTTTAACATTTTACGCCATTGGTAATTGACAGAATTCAATTTGATTTTAGGAAAGAACCTTGCGCGTCTCTTAAGTGGAAAACATAATTTATTCCATCAAATAAATATAAACTAAAATGTCTATGCATTTGGTTGGTGAACGTTTTGCCAATTGAATTTTTCGTGTGACGACATGATTATCCAAAGCACTTTGTAGATGCATACGGTACTACAAAACGTTTGAAACTGTCTGGTCTCCATTTATGCTTTGAAATCAATCGTAAAAATTAAAGAAAATTACCTAAATTATTCCAGAATGACTCATTTCAGAAATTGCAGCAAATTTCGACTTTTGACCTTTTGACTTGAATCGCGGACGAACAACGATTTCTTTTTTTACTTTTTTTTCTAATTCCTGATCTTTTCTTTGGATAATTTCAATGGATTTGTTTTCAACGAGAAAACAAAAGGCGGCCAAGATTAGTTTGCCATTAAAACGAGTTTTGTGCGCGCGTTTCTAAAGAAGTCAAAACACCTCTTTGTTGAAACGAAAACATAAGTTCTTCATTCGTTTTTTTTCTTCTTTTGGCGGGAAGGGGGTTGTTTTGTGTGTTTTTTCGCGAGGAGGCGAAAGATCACCAGTAAAAACAAAAGGAATAATAACCGAAAGCTATAAACCACATTAAATATCTGCATCACGTTGCGCTTCTTTTTCTCTTTAAATACTCAAAAATAAAAAGCACGTGAAATATAGAAATATATGTATAGGGTGGCCCACTCAGAAGTAGCCCGATCTCTCAGCCACAATATGTTGTGTGGCTAATGCTTAACATAGTGTTATCGGATGCAAATATTTTTATTGTGGTTTCTCTCATAAAATATGTATGCAAATAATCGCAGACACGTACTTCCATTTTTATAATAGGTCGACTCGTTTTCGGGCTACATTTGAGTTGGCCAACCTGTATATATATATATATATATATATATATATATATATATATATATATATATATATAAAGTGGTGTACTAAAAGCGAACTTTTAGGAAAAGTGAAACCTATTGTGAAGAGTATATAGCTCAATATCCAGGATAGAGCAGGTAGAATGAAGAAGAATGGAAAGGAATTAGAGAAGCAAAAGTCAAATCATAATTCGATTCAATTGCTCAGAGCAAGGTATATTCCGCAAAAAAGGCTTAAGGAAAATTTAACTTGAATAAATTGCCTTTTTTGCGGAATATACCTTGCTCTGAGCAATTGAATTGAATTATGATTTAACTTTTGCTTCTCTAATTCCTTTCCATTCTTCTTCATTATATATATATATATATATATATATATATATATATATATATATATATATATATATATATATATATATATATATATAATATTTGTTATTGTTTATTATCTATGGACGAATACGTTTCGTCTCTTTTCAATCGAGACTCATCAGCATAGAAGTATGACTATTCACTACCGGTCACACGATTCGAAACCCTGGATTACAAGTATTTTTCAACCCAAATCCAACGTCGGCCAATTCTGAATAGCTTATAAACAATGATAATTTTAACACGTTTAAAGCGGCGAGACGTACAGGCATTCTACTTCTATAAGGGAAGGAATGATGCATATATATATACATATATATATACATGTATACATATATACATATATTATATATATATATATATATATATATATATATATATATATATATATATATATAAATACAGATGTGTGTGTATAGGAAATAAAAAAGGAAACAAAAACAAGAGATATTTTTTATATATTCATCAACGTTTCGTCTTTATTGTAATACTTCCTCAGGATGATACTTTTAAGAAAAATGTCATGCAAGTACATCGACATTTTGGGTAGACATGATGCACAGATAAAGGATAGTAGTAGCCGTGGCTACTGTGAGGGCATGAGGAGAGTCCAGGCTGTGAGAAGTCAGTGGTGGCGAAGAATGAAATGAAATTATCACGTCAAGAAGCGAAATTAAGTTCTATTTGTCCTTAAGAAAGCGGGCAACGAACAGTAGACAAGCGAGAGTGTTCAACGAACGTTTTCGGAACCTTTAGTAAAGCTACACTATCTTACAAAAGAAATAACTCTCCCATTAACATCGAGACGTTCCGTGATCTCAGGTCGGTTTTGTTGACCTGAGATCACGACAATGAAAAAGAAGGGAAAAAAATAAAATCACTGTATCCGCTGAGGAAGACATGTGTATATCAAAATATTTGATAATTTTAATTTTAAATGATAATAAATGCTTTATTTATTAAAAGTTCTCGCATTTCAAAAGATTAATTGTGGCCAGATTCAACAAATAAACCGGTTGATATATATATATATATATATATATATATATATATATATATATATATATATATATATATATATAGTGATAACATATATATACTAAAATTATACCCGTCCCAGGACGAGTAAAATGAATTCCCTAAAAAAACAGTTTTGCATCGCATCTATGTCCCTCCATTAAGATTAAAATCAAGGTATAATGATACTCAACCTTATATCTAGAATCCTTATACCAATTTGGATAAAAATCTATTAGATAATTTTTATTTTGGAAAATATCGAACATTAAGGACCTACTTAAGAAGAAAATGAAATTTGAGGAGTCTTGCTTAATCAGTGTCTACTGACTATGGATCAAATTCACGGCAGATTTGAACTATTCCCCATTCATAAGTTATTAAAATACCCTAACAAAATTTTAATTTGGGAGATATTTATTAATTGATATTTCATACATATTGTTTAAATCTTTTCAAAAATCTGAGGTATCCGAATTTTCACGAAAAGCTTACATGTCTTTTAAAACCCTTTTGCATAAAACTATATAAAACTTAATATAGTCCACATTACAATCTTATACGGTTAGAAGCTGTGTTCCAAAATTCATTATGATTGATTAATTAGTTTAGAGACTGAATCCTGTACATACAAATATGTAAACATATACACATACCTAATTATCTCTCTCTCTCTCTCTCTCTCTCTATATATATATATATATATATATATATATATATATATATATAATTTTTATGTATCAATTTCAATATTTACTTCAACATTGCTCGATACGTAAGTAGAGCTAGGTAGTAATCTATGAAAATATATTTATCGCAATTAAGCTACACAGAGACTCCCGCGTTTCACCCCCGGGGGGGGGGGGGAATCTTCAGGCTAAAATGAATTCGAGCCTGAAGATTCTCCCCGGGAATGAAACGCGCATATATATATATATATATATATATATATATATATATGTGTGTGTGTGTGTGTGTGTGTGTGTGTGTGTGTGTGTGAAGAATTACAAACGGAAAACGGGTAAAAGTGCAGAAGAAAAACAAAAACAAGAGATTTGACCGGTTTCGTTCGTGTTAGCGAACGTCTTCTGAAGACGTTCGCTAACACGAACGAAACCGGTAAAATCTTTTGTTTATGTTTTTCTTCTGCACATTTACTCGTTTTCTGTTTGTCATTCTTCACACAGTTTGTCTACCACGGCATTTCATTTTCATCACGTATCGTGTACCTTACCCCATATATATATATATATATATATATATATATATATATATATATATACATATATATATATATATAAATACAGATATACATATATATATATATATATACATATATATATACATATATACATATATATACACCTCTCTCTATATATATACATATATATATGAAGATATATACATATATATATACATAGATACATATATATATACATATGTACAGAAATATATATATATATATATATATATATATATATATATATATATATATATATATATATATATATATATGGTGGCTATCAACTTGTTTTCGAGTGTGACTACTTTTTGTGTATCAATGTCATACTCGTCTAATACATAACGGTAAGATATGAACTTTTTAGGCTTTCTATACTTTTACAGACAATATCACAGTGATGGTGATATGGTAATAAAGACGAAACGTTGATGAATATATAATTTGTTTTTTCCTTTTTCATTTTCCATATCTCTCTCTTGATATATATATATATATATATATATATATATATATATATATATATATATATATATATATATATATATATATATATGTGTGTGTGTATGTTTATGTGTGTATTAGTGTGTTAGGAGAGAATGCTATACCATCCGGATTTACTGCAGCCTGATTTTTATTTTTATTTGACGATGCCAGAAAATTGTGCTTTTGGGGCATGGAGAAACATTTTTGTTATTTAGGGTCACCCGTAATTAGAAAAGTTTGATTTTTTTTATTAATAACCGATAGTCAGGATATTCGGCTATTGATTTCATTATTGCTGTGGATCCGAAGTCACAATCAGCGCCGCTTAGAACGCTGAAAAATCCAGAGAAGAAACAAAAGCACAATTTACTTGAAAATGTTGATCGATCGAAACATCGAGTTAAGGGAACAAAGAGAGAAACACGTAGAAGGGAAGAAACAACATGAGTTTACATTAAAAAATATATATATATATAAAATAAATATCGCTACGATCATGGCACCCTTTGGATAGGATGGAAAGAAATCCGTTATTATTTAAAGATGTGCTAAGCGGCCGTTATGTTTCAAATGCGTTCGCCCTGTATCTTTTTCCTGGAGCTTTTTTTTCTACTTCAACACTTCGCCGTCCCTATCATTTTTAATAATGCCATAATTGTATCTTTGGCTTTTTTTTTCTTCCAAAGCAATTAATGATTCAAGTTGCATTCTGTGTGTCTCTCTAATCTTGGCGAACAACTCGGATTGATGCAACAAAAAGGAAACTAAATTTAAAAAATACAAGATATCGGGGGAAAAAATGGTGTCCCACTAAACACGGAAGACGAATGCAATTCTTCAAATAAGAATTAATGATATTAATAACAGAAAAAATAATGATAAATGCTAGATTGATCGTACAGTATGGAAAAAAATACCCGCACGCATATATATGTGTGTGTGTATGCTTTTGTGTGTGTGCATGTGTTTATGTCTGTGTACGAAGCAATTGTCTTAAACGGTTATTATTAGAATAAATTATGTTCATACCGTAATAGCAGCTGACGGAATTGGTCTCACGTGAAATTTGCAAGAGCTTGAAACAGCTGTTTTCGGCTTTATATATATGTGTGTGTGTGTGATTTTATGAAGGCTTACCAAAGCATTCCTTCAATATATATCAATACTGGTTTCAACTGCCGACAATACACAATGTGGGTAAGAAATCAGCCATTGAAATAAGGCTCTTTGAACTCGGACGAACATTTATGTTGACTCTTCTTTGTGAGAAGTTGGATTTAGAATTCCCATACTATCATTGGATTGGAATGGTAACTTGTGAGCGGTATCTTGAATGATTTAGTTCTTTTGTTTTGTTTTTTTCTTTGTGGGTGGGGGTTTATTCATCATTGTGCCGGCCGACGTGAAAGTGTATTATCGCACATTGTTCCGGTTTTTTGGTTTTTTGAATGTATTTGGGACCGATTATTTGCTTGTTGGCTTGGTGGAAGAAATAATGCACGAGCTACTTTTCTAAGACTTTTCTAGGACTTTATTTTTTATCGTTGTTCTTCCTTGTTTTTTAATTTTAACTTTTATTTTTATTTTTTTCCTCTTCTCTTCTTAAGTGACCTCAACTATTGCAACTCCACATTGTGTATTGTCGGCAGTTGAAACCAGTATTCCAGACATTTAATTTCCCTGATGATCTGCCAAGCAAGTAACTGCTTGGTAGTGAAACACGTGTAGGAAAAACATTTAATTTGAATAAATAATATTTGTAAGAAAAATATCTTTAATGGTGACCATTGGTGTCCTGAAAGGAATGCTTTGGTAAGCCTTCATAAAATCACATATAAATGCTCTGTACTCTGTAATCGAGTATCATCGAGCTTGTTTTTATTGGAACAACCCCGGTCTTCACTGAATTATCTATTTTATAAGTGAAAAATCTAAATCTATATATATATATATATATATATATATATATATATATATATATATATATTATCTTATTATTACAAATAATTCTTCACCCTCGATTAAAGTCTTGGATAGGACGGGTCTAGTATACGAGTTAAAATGTCCATTGGAAGACTGTGTCTCCGACAGCCAAGGAAAAAACGTATATATCGGATCGACCACCACGACTTTGTCCAGGAGGTTGACCATGCATCTATCCGATAATAGTGTTATAGCCAGACACCTCATTAATGAACATTCCTGTTCCCGCTCGCAAATCCGAAAACTTCTCGTAGACAATACTAAAATCCTAGAACACAATACTAATACAAAAAAAACTCCACATACTAGAAGCTCTACACATTAAAATAAAAAACCCGACTATTAACAAGATTAATGTTAACACTAGTACTAATATACTTAAATGCTTATAATACCCAATAATTATAGTTTCATATTTAAATTTTCCCGCCATAATTAATTATAAATCTCATTCCCGGTCTTTACCTGATTGACATTATTCCACTGAAAATGGACCCAGATGGGTCAGAAAGTACTCTGGACCAAAATGTAAATTACAGCAGTTTCATCAGCCAATTCTCATCCGAGATTAAGACTTTAATCCGGAAAATTGAAGGGATCAATACAAAAATATCCAGACAAGAGTTGTCGGTTATTTTTTAATGCTGCCTCGATACATATATATATATATATTCAATCTTTTATTTCCTTTATTTTAATTTTATCATTTTCTACTATTATTTTATTTTATTTTATTTTAGGATGAATAAGGAAAGAATAGAAAGAAATAGATAAATAAGGAAAATAAAGGAAAAAAAGGAATAAATAAATTATAGTATTAAAAGAATAAATTAAATATATTAATGGATCATAATAACGAGGAAGAATTGAGGAAGAAGAAAATTAAAAAAAAAAAAAGAAAAAATAGAAAGAATAATAAATGTAAAATAGATGAATCTATGAGTCAATAGATAGAATAAATTTATACAAATTTACTTCTAGGAATATTTTCCTCTTAAATTAACTATAAAAAAATAAAAAAGAAAGAAAGAAGAAAGAAAGAGTGAATGTAGGAATAAATAGTACATTTTATTTTTATTTTATTCTTATTTTTATTTTTTGTGTGTGTTTATTTGTTTGTTTTTATCTTATGTATTTATATTTTTTTCTTTCCATAATCTCTTCTTATTCCCCCCCTTCCCCTGTTACAACGGTCCCCTCCTTGGCTTGATCCATTTCACAATTCAAATTCCTTCTCAAATTTCAAATCTCATTTCTAAATATATTTTTAAATAAGTTATCCCCCTTTGACAATAACAGCCCACACGTAAATTTAAATTTGAATTGAATAAAGAGAATAAAAGAGAGAAAAAAAAATTAATTAATGAATCATATAAAATAAAACATAATAAAATTATAATAATTAGTAT
>OY744541.1:79777207-79782207 GCA_963556195.1 Sepiola atlantica
TAATAGTGATACTGTTAATTTCATTGCTGCAAATAACAATAACCATGATAGTAACGTCAGACATGATGTCACCACTGATAACAATAATTATCTTGATAAAAAGTACAGAAATGAAAAAATGAAAAAATGAAAAAAGTGAAAAAAAAGTGAAAAAAGTGAAGAAAATAATTCAATGTCAAATAGTTAAGTTTAAGATATTAATAATAGTAGTAATAAATAATTGATAATGATAATCTAAAAATAATCTAAAAAATATAATCTAAAAAATAATCTAAGAAATATAGAAATATTAATCAATAAATGGATAAGCATAAAAGGGGGGGTATTTAAGAGTAAAGAAAAATACAGAAGATGACCATTAGTGTTAATCGTTGTGGGTATGATAATAATAATAATAATAATAATAATAATAATAATAATAATAATAATAATAATAATAATAATAATAATAATAATAATAATGATAATAATAATAATAATAATAATAATAATAATAATAATAATAATAATAATAATAATAATAACAACAATAATAATACCAACCAATACTACCGCTTACAGTACTACTACAAATAATACTACAAACAAAAATGCTACTACTACTAATAATAATAATAATAATAATAATAATAATAATAATAATAATAATAATAATAATAATAATAATAATAATAATAATAATAATAATAATAATAATTAATAAAAGGTATAAGATGATAGTTGTGTTGACAAAATTTTCAGTTGGTGGGGAGGTGTTTTTTAATTTTTTTTTTTATATAGTAACAGCTTAAGGGGTTATGAGTGGATTACTAAGAAGGTGTAATCTATTATGCCGACAGTTAATTGATGTTTCTTGTTTTTTGTTTAGAAGTTTGCCCTATCACTAAATTTAATTATTTCAAGTTTTACTGTTAGGCAAAGGTAGCAAGGTTAGTTTAGGGAACCACAAGTGCTAGTTCTTCTAATTGTGTTCCAAGTTACTGTTGGTGATAGGTTATTGTTGTATAGTTCCCAGTAATATATAGAAAGTGAGGTTCTTTTTTGATATGTAGGGTTATTAAAAGAACACTTATGTCCAGTATATCTTTCTTTGAAGGTATTACCAGCCATATATATATATAGTTATGAGATATATAAAGAATATATAATTTATATGTTCATTAGAAGAGTTACAAACCGTTACATCCCGACATTTGGATGTAATAAAATATATTTGTCATTTAAAAGTTATGCTTCTCGTTTACAACGGGATGGTGACGGTGGCTGAGTGGTTAACGACGCGGAACCAACGCCCTATTAAGGGCATATGATTTCAGTATACTGGCATTTTTCATGGAATTTATATATATATATATATATATATATATATATATATATATATATATATATATATATATATATATATATATATATATATATATATATACCTAAATTTATATATATATATATCTATATACTACTAAAAGTCTATGGGTCTTGTATGTTTGCAATCAGCTTTCAGCTTTCCGGTTTTCAACATCCGGTTGCGCATGCGTAAATAGCATCGTCTTCCAATCTGTTATTCCAATTCCGTTGAACTTCTTTTATTAACGAACGCATGAAATTTTTCATTCTGGAAATGTTTATATCGCTTTAAATATAAAACAATTACATTTAATTTCATCAAATAGTTTTTTTGTTTTCTCCACGGCTAAAAACATTCAACGGCAGGACTTTGTAAAGTCTGTCGCAGTTTCAAAAAAGCTCCACCCTTTTAAAAAACAAAAACAAACAAACAAAACAACAACAATCATTATTAATATCAATAGCGGCGGTGACGAAACCACCTCCCACTTTTCCTCTCACAGATTTCACCACTCCTACTCCCTCTGTTTTCGTTACGTACGCGAGACAGCCGGTTGTACCCCGTTCCTTTCTCACCTGTTCAGTGCATATTTACCTATAAGTATGGCCAACCACTTATAATTCAGTAACTATAATTAAAAAAAAAACAATTATAATAAACAGAACGACGCATAGAAATCTATCTATATTCTTTTTTAAACAATTACATTTAATTTCATCAAATAGTTTTTTTGTTTTCTCCACAAGTGTCACGCACATACATGAATTCCATAGCTAATATAACAAACTGACCCAACAGGTCACGGGTGGTCTAGTATATATATAAATGTGTATATATATACATAAATTTATATATATATAAAAACATGCCGAAATTTATATATATATATCTGAATTTATATATATATATATATGAATTTATATACATATATATATATGTATAAATTTATATACAATACAATATATACAATACAATACAATAAATATATAAATATGCATATATATGTATATATATACCTAAATTTATATATATAAATACCTCAATATATATATATACCTCAATATATATATATATATATATACCTCAATATATATATATATATATACCTCAATATATATATATATATATATATATATATATATATATATATATATATATATATATATATATATACTAGCAGGATCCCGGGAATATTTTATGTCTACCTTTTGTCCTTTTAGCAATAAAATACTTTTCAAAATTAAATTAATATAACTAAAGTAGTATTCGTTTTCATTTATTTATTAGTGTAATAGTATAATAAATTGACAGTATAATAAAGTAACAGTATTATAATGTAACAGTATAATAAAGTAACAGTATAATAAAGTAACAGTATAATAAAGTAACGGTATAATAACGTTATAGTATAATAATGTAACAATATAATAAGGTAACGGTATAATAAAGTAACAGTAGGATAATGTAACAATATAATAATGTAACGGTTTAATAATGTAACAGTATAATAATGTAACGGTATAATAAAGTAACAGTATAATAAAGTAACAGTATAATAAAGTAACAGTATAATTATGTAACAATATAATAAAGTAACGGTATAATCATGTAACAGTATAATAAAGTAACAGTATAATAAAGTAACAGTATAATAAAGTAACAATATAATAATGTAACAATATAATAAAGTAACGGTATAATAAAGTAACAGTATAATAAAGTAACAATATAATAATGTAACAGTATAATAAAGTAACAGTATAATAAAGTAACAGTATAATAATGTAACAGTATAATAAAGTAACGGTATAATAAAGTAACTGTATAATAATGTAACACTATAATAAAGTAACGGTATAATAATGTAACAGTATAATAAAGTAACGGTGATATAATGTAACAGTATAATAAAGTAACGGTGATATAATGTAACACTATAATAAAGTAACGGTATAATAAAGTAACAGTATAATAAAGTAACAGTATGATAAACAGTCTCTTTTCGGCCATCGACACCTGAGTATTCACGGGAATACTGGAACTTCCATCCGTTGGGCTAAAGAGTGCAATGTGCATCCGTTCTTCACTATAGATTATCTGCGCATGTACCCTCACAGGGTACCTATCTCTTTCGGGGCCGGGAGGGGACCTCACATATATTAACCTTGGATTAAACCTTTTTAATCGTACCTAATAACCCGAGAACCCATATTCACATTTAGCTGCTCTTACAAGCCCTAGGACCGACTTTCACCTCAGACCTCAAATGAAAAACGTACATCAAATTGGTTGCTGAATTCGATGGAAAAATATTTGGATCATTCCACCGCTCCAGAAAGTACATGACTCATGATGCCATACCCTACCTGTGTAAGAGTCAAATCCAGACCCAGATGGGGAGGTGCCGCTCAAAGCAATCTTTCTTACCTTAAGAGAGTACAAAATTGACTTTGCAATGTTGTGAGAAATGATCTATCCTGTTCCCTGGAGCCCCCCCTTTTCACAGAAGAGATGTTACTAGTCTTTCCCTACACTAGTGTGAGAAAATATGGCTTGTTATTTTAGCACTTCTAAAACCATTTTTTGTTTCAATTCGACACCGACACTCGAATCCACGATTTGCCTTAATTGAAATGAATGTCCCTTTCTTTGAGGAACCCCGCCTAGATAAACTCCTTGAACGGATCTTTGCTTCAAAACTGAAATCGAAGACTTTCATCAAATCCATTCCTTAGCTTGCTAGAAAATATTGGTTGGATCATTCTATCGCTGCAGAAAGTACCTCACTCCTGATGCAATCGTCTACATGTATAAAAGTAAAATTCGGCTCAAGATGGAGTACTGTTGCCACATCTGGCTAGGTACCGCTCGGAACACTCTTTCTTGTCTTGACAAAATACAAGATCGACTTTGCAATCTAGTGGGAGATGGTCTCTTCTCTTCCTTGCAGCCCCCTAATTGCAGAAAAGACGTTGCTATTCTTCCCCTCTTCTCTCGCTAATTCTATGGAAGGTTCTTGACTTCCTCCTTTTATTCTATTTCCTTCCATTTTTTTATTCCCCTAATTTAGTGACTTCATTTCACTATCGCCTTTTCCTGATTTTCCATCCTTCTTCTTTTCTTTTTTTCTTCTTTCTTTCCTTTCTTCCTATTCTCTTCCCTTTCCTTCATTATGTCGTTGCCTTTCCTTCTCTTCTTCTCTTTCTTTCTTTTCTCTTTCTTTTTTTCATTGCTTCTTTCCTCTTGTTCCGCCCATTTCTTCTATTTCTTCTTAATCTTCTTCTTCGTTTTTAATACTTTTCATTCCTTTATTCCACTGTCTTTGTGTCCTTCCTTTTTTTACTTCATCTCTTCTTCTTTATTGTGCCTTCCCTTATTCCTCTCAACACCCCTTCTTTCATTTTACTGTCTTGTTCCTCATCATCTTCTTCTTCTTCTTCTTCTTCCTCTTCTTCTGCTTCTTCTTCTTCTTTTTCTTCTCCCCCCCCCCCTTCTTCTTCTTCTTCTTCTTCTTCTTTATTGCTTCTTTTCAACCGACTTCTTTAATACTTCTCTTGCCTTCATTACACAGTCTCCTTCTCTTTCCTCTTTTTCATTACGTCTTTCCTCTTCTTCCTTCCTCATCTCTTTCCTCTGACTCCTTCGTTTTCTTTTT
>OY744541.1:79787207-79832207 GCA_963556195.1 Sepiola atlantica
TTTATATATATATATATATATAAAAGATATATATATATAAATATATATAAATATAAATGTATATATATACACACAAACACACACACATATATATATATATATATATATATATATATATATATATATATATATATATATATATATATATATATATATTAAAACAAGATATTATGACCACAAAAGCACATCTATAAACAGAGAACGTCGAATTAAAACAGCACTAGCAAACCACTATTGGGAGCTAAAAGAAAATGGACGCTCACCAATAATTTAATGAATATAATACGACAGGCCAGTACATGTAGAAATTTAGACGATCCGTGTAGATTATGTCTGAATGAAAAATTTGAAATCCTAAACTTTAAAGACCCCGGAAATCTATTAAACTGCAGAAGTGAGATAGCTAACAGCTGCCTACACAGAAATAAATTTACCTTAGGCTAACAATACATAAATAAATAAACAAACAAATAAGTAAAAAAACAAAAACCTAACAATTTAAAAATTAAAACTTCAAATAGAAATACAAGGAACTACGTGTTAAAATAAATTCGTCCATTATATTTACACAACAAACAAACAGGATATAGGCCAATCTATAGAAAACAGAACAATAAAACAGGATATATAAAGTAACAATAACCAGACCTTTGTTCGTGAGAAGCCCAGCGATTGGCTGAGAGAACAACAAAGAATCTGATTGGTTAACTAGTAAGCCGTGTATATAAAAACACTCAGCAAAAATAACTCCATGCATTTTAGCCTGAAGATTCTCCCCGGGGATGAAACGCGCGAGCCTCTGTGTAGCTTAATTACCATAAATATATTTTCATAGCTTACAATATATATATATATATATATATATATATATATATATATATATATATATATATATATATATATATATATATATGTATTCATTTCGTTCAAGAGTTTGTCCGTTCGGGCAGAAATCGTCACATTTTTTCACTTTGCCAAGGAAGAAAATATTCCGGCAACAGGGCTTCTTATTTTTTTTAAATTAAGAGGAAAATATCGATACATGAATAAAGAGCTAATATAGCCGGTGTGACTCCGGAATTATGTTTTCTTATTGCATGTATATTATTTTTTAAATGTGAACGACATTTTAGTAAAAAGAAACAAATAGTTAAAAGTATGAATAATGTAAATGCTTATTATTGTATTGAATTCGTCATTTTCTGAATGCCAAACTTCCATTTATGTATTCCGTCAATCAGAAATGTGAATTCAAACAAATAAAATCATGATAAAATAACACCAAACAATTTTTTTACAAGCTGTGGTGATCAGAGCAAAGATTTGGAAAACCCGACCGGCATCCTGTGAATGTTTGCTTTTCTCATTTCAGGTAACAAAACACAACATACCCAATACAGATGGTCCCCCGATGAAATAAAAATCATACCAGTTGTAGTGGGGGCAACTGATCTAGTGAAAAAAAATCTAAGAAAATACTTAGAAACAATCCTGGGAAGACCAAACTGTAGGGAAGTACAGATAGCAGCCCTAAAAGGAACAACATCTATCCTTAAGAGAGCCCTCGGATATAAATTTTACTCATAGGGAAATCAAGTGTTAGCCTCAAGAGGGGGCCCGTTCATCTCTTTAGATAAACTAAATTAAAATGATAAAAAAAGTAAATAAATATGATCAGCACAAACCAATTAACATGCAGAGGAAGAAATTGATCCCCCTGACGGAAACTAAACTCGTAATAAAATGATATTAGAAAATGGCTTCATACAAAAAGTTCTTGCATGCATATTTAAGGTTGGCTAAAAAGTTCGTTCGTTTTTTAGAAAGGGGAACCAAAACATAAGGTTTAGGAACATAACCGAGTTTATGCAATTCAGTTTCCACGCTCGATTTGGACATATTGAGAATGTCTGCGATTTGTAACCGCATTCTCCTCTATATGGAAAATCGTTATGCAAGTTTCCGTAGCTTTTTCCCCCTTTTCTGTAGTAAAAAGGCATCAGATATCGGTAGTCTCAGCTTAATCTTCCATTTCAAGGCCTGAAATACAAGACAAAATATAAGAACTCTTCTGCTCTGAGGTTGATTACACACTGATATCAACATACTTGCTACACCAAATACAGGATTTCAGGAATAGGAATATAAAACGATTTTTAGTAGGCCGGAAAGATTACATTCAAAACACGAACGAACTTTTTTGCTCAACGCAATAGAACGTAATCTCGAAGATATGCCATCGATTTTCCAAACAGCCTGTTTATTCATAGTTTTATTTTCATATTCCTTTTACTCCAACTTTCACAATTTATATATTCCTCATTTCTTTCTATCTGCATCATGATTATAATTTCCTTCTTCATCTACATCATCCCCTACGCCATCTTCATCATCCCCTACGCCATCTTCATCATCCCCTACGCCATCTTTATTGTCCCTACGCCATGCTTATATTCGTGTCGGTTTTGACTCTCACTAAGCTATTATTTTCCCCATCATAATTTCTTCTAATACGACCTCACTTCGAAACGAAAGCGTTTAGTTGGAAAGAACAATAGCTTCGGACCCTTCCACTTCTCTCAACGTCCAATCTGTAGAGACGGCGTTTAATTACATCCCGCCTGCATCAACTGCCTATGAGTTTGCGCGACGTTGTCTTTCACACACGTGTGTGCCAAGAGACATCGCGCCGAATTTTCTCTATGACAGTTCTTGAAAGACTCAAAGCTGTTTATCATCTCTGAAGAATTCCAGAAAGAATAGCGTTCTTCTAAAAGTTTACTCTTAAACTAACCGGCACTAAAGAAGCCATAATTGTTTCTCATTGCTTTCAGAATAAATCTAATTTATTTCATGACAGGCTGACACACACATATATATATATATTCCCGAAACAGTTTTTCATGGTAAACAACTGATGATCCCTTAAAATAGTGTTAGAAATAAACTAATATAATAACTTAAAACATAAATTGACTTACATGAGTGATTTTCCACTGGAAGACTTGGGACTATAAGTTTTTTTTTTGTTTTTTTTAATATAGTTTTAATGGTTGAGAAACTTCCGAGACTATATATATATATATATATATATATATATATATATATATATATATATATATATATATATAATTAACTTGTTACAAATATCCAGGGGGTATAAATCCGAAGGAAGTTGAAACCGGGTTTATGAGAGTGCTCAATGAAGATTCAGAGCAAAATATTTTTTTTGTTGGTGATTTTATTCTATTAATTGCGACAAAATATATTCTGTTTCATTAACGCTCGCAAAGAGCGTCAACTTTTCAAGCTATAATGGAATCAAATGGCAAAGATTTTAAATTTAAATTTAACCTACACCGGAAATTTGAAGATGCATTAGAGGGAGGGCAGAGCTCCATCCCTGTCCCCCCTTCCTCTAATGCATCTTCAAATTTCCGGTTGAGGTTAAATTTAAATTTAAAATCTTTGCCATTTGATTCCATTATAGCTTGAAAAGTTGACGCTCTTTGCGAGCGTTAATGAAACAGAATATATTTTGTCGCAATTAATGAAATAAAATCATCAACAAAATAATATATATATATATATATATATATATATATATATATATATATATATAATAAGGAGAGGTAGTTTGCTTGAAACATTGTGTGTAATACGTATATAGAAGAGTATTAGAAAGCTATCACAATGCAAGAAATGGAAAAAAATGTCGGCGTTGAGAAGTAAAACAAAAACAAGTGACTTTGATTGTATATATAAAAAAAGAAACTGTTTTAATAATTTTTTTTCTCTGAATATTTTATTTTTATTTTTATTTTCTATATTTGAAGATAAAAATAAAAATAAAATATTCAGAGAAAAAAAAATTTAATAAGTAATTAAAATCATAAAAAAATAAAAATAAAAATCAGTTATAGTTTTAGTTTTTTACATTAGCTGCGGATGTTAATATTTACTGCGTTATAAGCAATATTGCCATTCACACGTTTTTCAAGATTTAAACACCTATTATTTGATAAAGAGGTCTTCCTCGAAATATATTATGGAACTTGGTCTCACAGATTACATCAGTGTTTAAGTCTTGCCTAATCAAGTAAGATTTGCTATATAGAAAGAAAAAAAATTATTAAGAAACAAAAGTTTTTTATAAAAATATATAATCAAAGTCACTTGTTTTTGTCTTACTTCTCAACGCCGACATTTTTTTCATTTCTTGCATTGTGATAGCCTTCTAATACTCCTATCTCTCTCTCTCTCTCTCTCTCTCTCTCTATATATATATATATATATATATATATATATATATATATATATATATATATAGTAATCCACGGAAAGTAAACAATCACAGGAATAAAAATCCACAGAATTTCACCGGTCTTATAAAGAGTGTTCAATATCAAATTGGGCTTTTATATATGTTTCTTTCCAAATATGATCTGAATGAAGGATCAGATTTTCTTGTCCATCTGATGAGATCTCAGTTTCTAACAGCTGTTGATCGATAACATCGACATACCAGTGTCGTGGATTATGTACATGTCTGTATAAATAAACAATTATATGTATATATATATATATATATATATATATATACAAATATATATTTTTATATATATATATATATATATATATATATATATATAAGTGAAATATGTTTGAAAATCAACACATAGTGCAATTTAAATGAAAAAATCATTTATTCCATTTTATTTTTTATTTTATTTTTAATATATGATTTTTTCATTTAAATTGAACGATGTGTTGATTTTCAAAAATATTTCACTTAAATACATTTTCATGCGTACTTCAAAGATGTTAATTTCCTTATATATATATATATATATATATATATATATATATATGTGTGTGTGTGTGTGTGTGTGTGTGTGTGTGTGTTTCCGTATTTGTTAACGTTTTTACTGGTGATACTAACAGTGTATTTTCCACTTCCTAAGCGGTAAAGAGTCATGCAGAATTATGTATTATGTCGTTATCAGCATGGCTAACTTAGACAAGGATCGAACGCTCGATTAAATTCTATACAGTCTTACTAGACAATTTCATTGAGAGATCTATCCTTGTCTAAGTTAACCATGCTGATGACGGCTGATAGCCAGAAACACGTGTCTATGGATTACTTTTATGTATGTAAAATTTCATAATTATATATATATAAAAAGACGTGCTATTAAGGGCGATTTAATGCAATATTCTTCATGATTGTGCAGAGGTACCGAAATGTTAGTTCATTATTATGCAATTCTCTCTTCCTGCTGACTGTTTTCCTCCTAGCCTTGATCTTTTCAAGACTAAGGTCAATATGAATCTCCTGGATTTTACGATAATCATTTTTTGTTCCTCTTAGCTCTTTTAATCAAGTGGCTTCATGCCTTGTCCGAAGCGATTTCTATAAAAAATAAAAATTTAAAAAAATTATTATCGCCTGTAGTAAGGATTGATCCTTAAACCTCCAGAATACTGTCGAATTAACATAATTGCTGTTTACCTTACTGAACGAGTATTAGTCTCTTATGCACAGCGGAACTCCAATTATTTTTCTTAAATATTCCCTTCATTAATTAATTGCATATTAAATCATTTATTTTCATCTCTTTTTTTCTTATTTAAAATATTTATATTTTAGTTTCATTTCATCGTGATGCCTCGCATTGCACTTGCGTTTTTTTTTTTTTTACCCACTCCGACAACGGTGGTTCTTACGCTACGTGATATTCGGAAGAAAAAAAATCACAACTCCTGTTGAGCTCTTCATGTCTCATCACACTCTTCGTCAGATATTGGGGTTTTAATTTAATCAGCCAGCCTAATCTGACATCTCCGACTGCAGCCTTCCCCTTTGACAACATAGGTGTGCTGCACACCAAACATCTAAATTCACGCTCGCTTGCTCACAGATATTCGGTCTGAAACAATTCGCGATTAATTCCGGCGATTGGAGTAGATTCCGATCTACGTTTCGCATTTAAATCAAATCAAAAGTAGAACACAATTTGGGAATTTTTATATCGAATTCGGAAAGCTATACGGAATTTCAAACCGAAACCTTTATTTAATCCCCGGAGGTAGATTAGATACAGCATAATTACGTTGACATACCGGTTCCCGTTAGATCACCGAAGTTCAGCAACGTTGAGCCTGGTTAGTATTAAATGGGTGACCATTTAGTAATACCGGGTGTTGTATGTGCTCTCCACTTATATCGGCATTGTTTCCAGTCGTCGTATGTTTCTCCTTGTAACTGGAATAAAGAAGGGCAGATTCAGGAGAAATGTGGCTGTGGATTGCGCAACCCTTGCTTTGCAATTACACGTGCAGCCACTCAAGACTGAACGGAGGCGGATTGTTCTTGTTACGTCAGCCATGGCTGAGTAGAAGCAATACAAAATGATCATGTCATTCGTAGTTATTATTGCCTGTAGTAATGATTGAACCTTTAATCCAGATCTACAAGACAGTCATATAGAAATGACTGTTAATCAACGCCTTTATCCGTTGCGTGTGGGCAATTCTAATATGAATTTGAGGAGTTATAAACCTTATCCATTTTTTTTTTTTAGATTATAGGATTCAGTTAAAAAAAATCCTACACAAAGATTCCCAAGTTCAAAAAGATTCACCTGAAGAGAATCGGAGGTTACATCGGTCGAAACGTTGTGGAAATAACAACCACCATTAGAATAATGGGCTGAATAATATAGCTAATGCAAATTATGAATCGTCATTTTTTTTAAATTCCGAAAGCAAATATTGACTTTTTTGCAAACTCCAGAAAGCTTCGCCATGTGCTTGAAAACAAAATCCTGCCAATTATCACGAGCTTGGCAGTCAGCCATTTAGCTGTCAGGAGGGGCATGCATACCAGTCTCAACCGTTGTCTGGTCGGCCCATCTTACTGATGGTCGTCCTCTTGATATTTCTTGAATGACATTAACTTGATATAATGTCTATACATAGCTGGAGTCTGGTAGCCTGGAAACATGTCCGAACCACGCTCAACTCTTTTTTGGTATGACTTTATTATTAGGGTGTAAACAGATACCCGGGATAGAAATACACTTCTGACGATTGAAGTTTCTGTGAAACTGCAGTTAAATCCCTATTTATTTATTTATTTATTTATATGTGAGTATAGTAAAAGGTACACGAAATAAAGAGAGAATATTAGAAAATGGATCCTTAATTCTCCCTTAAAAATATTCACAATCATATATTATTCAGGTGATAGTAGAATGACGAAATTGACTACCTTGAGAATCAGCGTGCAATTCCGTTGAGCACTTGTCTCGACTTGAACTATTAACACCAATAGCAAATGTATGACTTTCTACCGCCCCCCCCCCGCTAATTATTAGTTTGCTTTGCAGTTGTCTGTTAAGATGAATTGGCTACTCTGGTGCCTCCCTCGACGTAAATTCACTAGACCAACTCGACAATCAACTAAATCCCATCCATTCACTGTGAAGGTCCCCAGATGCCGGAGAGCTTTCTACTCAAATAGCTTCTTTCCTCGTGCTGCTGGACTCTGGAACTCCCTCCCTGTCCCCTGTTTCCCCGACAGTACTGACATGCAGAAATTTAAAACTAATGTAAACAGACATCTCGCTGCGCAGATCCCAATTTAGGTTAACCCCCCCCCTCCAACGTTTTCTCTTTTCTTTTTTTCTCAGTAGCCTCTTACGTCTACAGTGGCGGCCTGCCTTGTTTGGGGTGAACTATGTTGAAAAAAAGTCTCTTTTAAATATTTTAAATCTTATATATATACGTGTATATTAAAAAATAAGCTGAAACAAATAAAGGGAGAGAATTCTTAATTCTTCCTTCAAAGAATATTCTCAATCACGTATTATTTAGTTCATAGAATGTACGAAAATTGAATACCTTGAAAATCAGCGTACAATTCCATTTTCGGATTTGCTTTGACTTGAACTATTATCGCCTGTAGCAAATGTATAAGTTTCTAACCTCCCCTTTCCAAAAACGAAATTTTTATTTTGATTTGTTCATCATATTAACTAATCATATATTACATAATGTTTCCTTGATTTAATTTGGTACTTCGTCTTTCAATCAGTCTGTATCGCTCGTCTTAACACTTATAGTTCGTTACCTTTCTTACTTAACCCGAACTCCGACAATAGCGCTCAGTAAGGTGCCTGATTCTCGCGAATCACGGCTCCTGGTGAACCATTCTTAACTGATCACACCCTGCGCCAAATCAGAGTTTGTAATTCAATGATCTCTGCCTAATTCGGCATCTCCAGGCGGCTTTAAGTAGAGACCACGCTTGCCGGGCAGGCGCTTCACGGAGAAAAGGCACGTCCCCTCTCACTTTATATAGAAAATATACATATATATATATATATATATATAATTATAATTATAGACAGTACATAAAAAAGAGAGCCTATTTTTAAGAGGTGTTCAAATAATCTGCACGATGAAAATGATGTTTCCAAACTTAAGCGTTAGTGATCGGTGAAAATGCTATTTTAAACTGAATCCTGATCGACCAACGTATCGAGGCTCGTCTGGAGAGTCAATGGCGCGTTTAAAACGACGCCATCAAGCACGCGGTCTGCGCACTGATCTACGTGATAAGTTCATATTTTCTATCGTGTGAAGTTCGCTAACCGACAGCTCTACACCAGCGGACACGAGAATCAAAAACGTGTAAGAACCTGCTCAACTACAACCAATTCAAAGACGTTTATAATTTCATAATAGACTTTTTTGTTATATAAAAACCAGCCAGACTCAGTGGAATTACATCGTTTAATACATTAATCTGTATAATGTACTGTTAATAATGGCCTTTTGGTCAAGATCAAAGTGTAGTATCTGTTCCGATGGATACTGCACCCCATAGACTGGTATTGTCTTGGCCTTCGGGGCTTGATTTACGCCGGTCTATGGGATTGTCCTGTGCAGTTCTAGGAGGTCCACCCTCCCAGGCTTTGCCTCCCCTCTTTGGGGAGGAGTAAGTTTATTTCTTACTGTACCGGGGAATGCCGACGGGGCTGCTCAGGCAATTTTTGATGGTCAGAGTGCTCACCTCTCGGACGCTGGCTTTTCAACCCCCACTTTCCGACCCGATCTTGGGTCACATCTTACTTGTTGGAGTAGGATAAAACTGGCCTTGTGCCTAACTCCTGGAGAGGAGTAAATAATACTCAGCCTTTTGGCTAAGATCAAAGTGTAGTATCTGTTCTGATGGATACTACACTCTATAGACCGGTATCGTCTTAGCCTTTGGGTCTTGATTCCGCCGGACTGTGGGTTTGTCCTGTGCAGTCCTAGGAGGTCCACCCTCCCAGGCTTTGCCTCCTCACCCTTTGAGAATGGGGTTAGTTTATTGCTAATCACCTGGGGCGGTCCTACCGGAGAATTCCGATGGGGCTGCCCAGGCATTTTATAAAATCGGGGGACTTATGTTTTGAGGCATGTCCGTCCGTCCGTATTTTTCTCCGCAACCATCCATTGAATTTCTCTGAAGTTTTGCATGATGTTGTAACTTTGGTCAGGTTAGAAAGTGACATTCTCCGATTTTTGAAAAAAAATCTGGTTAGGCCCCCAGGGGGTCAAAAGGCCCCGAAATGGCCCCATAACTTTTTATCCATCCATTCAATTTCTCTGAAACTTGGCCAAAATGTGGAGGCAATTGTTCCTAATAGAAAATAAGTATCGCTGACCTTGGAAAAAATCTGGTTCGGGCCCCCAGGGGGTCAAAAGCCCCCAAAATTGCAAAAAAATACCCTTTTCTCCCATAACGTTTGATCCATCCATTCAATTTTTCTGAAACTTGGCCAAAATGTAGAGGCAATTGTTCTGGATATAAAATGAGCATCCTTGACCTCAGAAAAATTCTGGTTCGCGCCCCCAGGGGGTCAAATGGGAGGGGTCAAAAATGCCCCAAATTGCCCAAATTTATTGCATTTTACACTCGCTACATCGAGTCACATACTGAGGGGGGCCACGCACGCGCGGCTTGTTGTTTTTTTTTTTTTTTTTTTTAATTCTGAAACAAAATATTGACTTATTTACAAACCCCAGAGAGCTTCACCACATTATTTAAACCTGCACTGTTTGATTTCAGAACAATTCATTTTAAAATTGGGTAAAGTTGAAATTGTTTATCTTAGCGACATCTGTCTTTGCTAATCAGACGATCTCATTTTTTGAGTCGGTGTTAAAGGTGATAGCGTATTATTGTATAGATCAACGTTTCCGTGTCGTCAAGGATACAAAAGATATGTGTGAGAACTCCTAGTGAGTTGATATTTTTTAATAATAAATATAATTAATTAATTAATAACAATAGTTGTTGTAATAATAATCCTCCTTCACTGTATAATAAAGACGTATATATATATATATATATATATATATATATATATATATATATATATCCCTCTCGTCACGTAAAAATTAGCGAGTAAAAATCTTCCTGGCGGAACGATTTCAAGTCGTTAGGGGAAAAGAGAAAGCAGATAGTAAGTCAAACACCTCCGCCATTTGTAAAGAATTTGGAAATACATTTTTCACTCTATTTCTATAATGAGATGTTTCTTTTTTTCTTCTTCTTTCTATACCGAGTGGTACGTTTTAAACTTTGAGACGTGTTCTTTCTTTTTTCTTTCTTTTTTAACTTTACCGATTGAGACGTTATTTTATATGAATATTAGTGCGAAGTCTGGCGTAGCTAGAATTGTTAGTAATTTTTAGCGTAAAGAAGTTAGGATACTTGTTATTTTTAGTTATGAAATGTCTTAACAGAGGTGTCAAAGTTTACGAATTTTTGAATTAAATAATGGTTGTGACCCAACGGGTCACGGGTATGTGCAGTAGTATATAAAAGCAATCGTCTTTCCCTCAGTTTCGTTGTCGCTGGTGTCTATCTATGAAAAAAAAAAATACTCACACCTAATTACTTGATATTTATAAACCCCCGGGGGATGTCGTATTCAGTCAAGATCCGTGTTTTCGGCGAATCCTAACAGCCTGTTTACATTCTCGACATTAGTAGATAAACAAAAAAACTTTAAATACAAAAGTTCAACAACAGTAATAACAAAAAATGGCGCCAAATCTTTTATTTTTACATTTTATATTCTATATTTAATAAGAAGCAAAACAAAAAAAATGTTTCAATAAGTTGTGAAAATATTTTAAATCGTTTATCCAAAGTGTAAAACGGGTTGGCTATTATTTGACTGTCGATGGTAGACTGTCTATTATATTTTTATTTATTTTTTAACATTTGAAATACAAATTAAAGATAATCTAATAATCGAGTTTGCTGCACTGCAAAAATAGAGGTGAAAACTAATGCAAATATTTATTCCTAGATTCTCCGAGGCAATAACAGACATGAAAAGATGCATCACATGATAAGTAAACGAAAAATGCCCTCTGATTTTTTACTGAAAAATGCTTTGTCTGGCACGAGGCTAAGATAATGAGCACCAGGATAATAATTAAATGATGAAATAACTCAATATTAATAAGCTAAGTCTTAACGCTGAAGATGTTACGTAGAGGCGAAAAAGACACACACAGACAGAGACGTGCGTGGTCATACAATGTAATTAGTACAAACGAGAACAGTCGTAACTTAAGAAAGCGGTGCTTGTGCATATCAACCCTGACATGTTAGACTGCTCTTAAAAATAAAACAGCTAAAGAAATGTATAAACTTTGTTATGTACTTACGTGGTAGATGAAAAAAAGACTGTACACCAACAATTATGCAAATTCATCCAGTAATTATTTAATTATAAATAAAAAACGATTTTATCACTCGGTAGATATTTCCACCATTTTGTATCTTAGATTTTCCAGTGGTCAAGGACGATAACTCATATTTTCACGATTTCGAGGTTTTGGGTTTCCATTGTTTACAAAAATGTCAAAATGTACGTAAAATCATTTTTTTTCTTTTTCTTATAATTTAATAAATACTGGATGAATTTGCGTAATTTTTTCTGCACAATCTTATTTTCAGCTAACACGTAAGTACATAATAAAGTTTATACATTCTTTAAATATTTCAATGTCAGGGTTGATATGCGCAAGCACCAAGAAAGCTTTATTCGGCATAAACTGTCAGTATAATGTTAGTGCTGCTATTTATATGGTTAAGACGAACAGGAGAGTTCTCCAAAGGGGGGATAATTTAGAATAGGGAAATTATCCGTAATTGTTCATTATAATTGGTATAGAAATAAATAATTAAAAAAAAAACATGTAATATAATTTTATTCAAAATATATTGGGTTGATCAAAAATATTTAATTAGTGGATATTAATGCAATTAACGAAGGTAACGGTGTTCAAGTGGATAACAACACGGACTGACGAGCTGGGTGTGCAAAGTTCGAATCCAGTCAGTTCCATAACATCACTTTTATTACGTTGTTCCTCCTGCAAGAATGCCAACACTAGAAGCAAGCCGGTCAACAAAGTTGTACCATGTTGATTTACTCGAATTTACTATTTACTAATGCAATTTTTTTTCTACGCTTGATTTGTCTGGTTGTCAAACGGTAATCTTGTTTAACTACGGCTTTCACTTGGTCAATATCTATCATCGTTGGCCGGCCAGAGCGAGGAGCATCTTTCACTGAAAAATGTCCTTTTCGGAGCAAACGATTTCTGACACGCCCTTTCTGTAACAGCATTCTCCCCATACACACGGCATATCTTTATGCAAGTTTCCCTTTTTAGCATTCTCTTTATGTAAGTTTCTGTAGATTTTTTTCTCCCTTTTCTGTAGTAAATTAGCATACGATGTTGGTAGTGCTCTGCTTGATCTTCCATTTCAAGTCCTGAAATACTAGCTAAAGTGTGAAACTTTTCTGCTCGGAGGCTTATTACATACTGACGTATACATGCTCGCTACACCAAATACAGGATTTGAAGAATAGGAATACAAAACGATTTTTAGTAGGCCGTAAAGATGAGATTCAAAAACTGAACGAACTTTTGGTCCGACCCGATAATTTCACGCCGCTAAAGAATAGGAATTTTGAAGAACGAAACGTCATAATAAAAGACAAATCTGCCGTTAATCTCTAAAGAATCTGCCGTTAATCTCTAAAGAATATAACGTTAATCTCTAAAGAATCTGCCGTTAATCTCTAAAGAATCTGCCGTTAATCTCTAAAGAATCTGTCGTTAATCTCTAAAGAATATAACGTTAATCTCTAAAGAATATAACCTTAATCTCTAAAGAATCTGCCGTTAATCTCTAAAGAATATAACGTTAATCTCTAAAGAATATTACGTTAATCTCTAAAGAATATAACGTTAATCTCTAAAGAATCTGCCGGTAATCTCTAAAGAATATAACGGTAATCTCTAAAGAATATAACGTTAATCTCTAAAGAATATAACGTTAATCTCTAAAGAATCTGCCGTTAATCTCTAAAGAATATTACGTTAATCTCTAAAGAATATAACGTTAATCTCTAAAGAATATAACGTTACTCTCTAAAGAATCTGCCGTTAATCTCTAAAGAATCTGCCGGTAATCTCTAAAGAATGTAACGTTAATCTCTAAAGAATCTGCCGTTAATCTCTAAAGAATATAACGTTAATCTCTAAAGAATCTGCCGGTAATCTCTAAAGAATATAACGTTAATCTCTAAAGAATCTGCCGGTAATCTCTAAAGAATATAACGTTAATCTCTAAAGAATATAACGTTAATCTCTAAAGAATATAACGTTAATCTCTAAAGAATCTGCCGTTAATCTCTAAAGAATATTACGTTAATCTCTAAAGAATATAACGTTAATCTCTAAAGAATATAACGTTACTCTCTAAAGAATCTGCCGTTAATCTCTAAAGAATCTGCCGTTAATCTCTAAAGAATATAACGTTAATCTCTAAAGAATATAACGTTAATCTCTAAAGAATATAACGTTAATCTCTAAAGAATCTGCCGTTAATCTCTAAAGAATATAACGTTAATCTCTAAAGAATATAACGTTAATCTCTAAAGAATCTGCCGTTAATCTCTAAAGAATCTGCCGTTAATCTCTAAAGAATATAACGTTAATCTCTAAAGAATCTGCCGTTAATCTCTAAAGAATATAACGTTTATCTCTAAAGAATATAACGTTAATCTCTAAAGAATCTGCCGGTAATCTCTAAAGAATATAACGTTAATCTCTAAAGAATCTGCCGTTAATCTCTAAAGAATATAACGTTAATCTCTAAAGAATCTGCCGTTAATCTCTAAAGAATATAACGTTAATCTCTAAAGAATCTGCCGTTAATCCCTAAAGAATATAACGATGGTTAAAGTCTCATATTTAATTTCAATTGAAAGTCAATAGTACAGAATGAACTTTAAAAAATCCTCTATAAGCATAAATAAAATCCACCGTTATTTACGCTATCATATTTAGTACAAATAAAAATTAGTCTATTCTGGGCTCGTCAATATATACAGTTATAATAAAAACTTTCAGGCGTTTCTCTTCAGAAAACGGAATGAATGATTGATTTTTGAGAAGAGGAGTGTTTCCCTCGAAATATATATATATATATATATATATATATATATATATATATATGGCTCTAAACTGTTGAACTTAAAAGAGACCAGCTCCGTTGTTAGCTTCGTATCCAAATGACCTAAAAAGACATCTAAATGCTAATTGATATAACTTTAGAAGGTAAATTACCCTAAAGTGAATTAGAATTTTTATAAATAAATTATAGAACTTATTAGCTATTTTTTAAAATATTACTGAATTAAAATTTATAAATGTCCACACAACTTTTAGGATGTACTAGCTATGAACGAAAAAAAATTAAAATGGCGTATTAGTGGCTTCTCCCACGTGTAAGTTTGCTCTTTTCTTTGTTTTTTGTTTGGTTTCACCCAAAATGAACCACTGTATAGTGTAGGTTTTTTCAAGACACTTTAATCCAAGAACTTTTTACTCTCTGTGAATTTTTCTGATGATGTTGTAGTGTTGCAGAGACGATATTGACATAAAAATGTTGTTTGGCACAAGACAAATGAAACGGACCGTAAAAAATATACCTCACAGAAATGTAATGTTTTTTGGGAAATGTGAAAAAGTAAAAGTGGAAATAATAAAATAAAAACATGTTTATTGGAATATAATATGAACGTGACTTATATATATATATATATATATATATATATATATATATATATATATATATATATATATATAGTAAGCTATGAAAATATATTTATGGCAATTAAGCTACACAGAGGCTCCCGCGTTTCATCCCCGTTTTAGCCTGAAGATTCCCCCGGGGATGAAACGCGGGAGCCTGTGTAACTTAATTGCCATAAATATATTTTCATAGCTTACTACCTAGCTCTACTTACGTATCGAGCACTGTTGAGTGTTGAAGTAAATACTAAAAATTGATACATAAAAAATTATATCTCCTTATAAAATTTTATGTGAATACATGAAATAAATAAGTTTTATTACAGAGAGATAGCACATATATTGTTTCCCCTTTTTGTGTTCAACGTTTCTCTCACTCCTCCGATGTCTACACCATTGCAAGCATCCTTATTAAATATATATAGCATTATTAAATACCTATATACTTACGTAGTCGCAATAATTAACTGCACTGCAAAACTAAAAGTTAAAAATGAAGCACATATTTGTTAATACATTATCTGAGGCGGTAACAGACATGACGAGAGGCAACCAATGATAATTAAACAAGTTGTTTGCTCTACTACACTGAGTATTGCTCTGTCTTTACTGGGCAAAATAATGAGCACCCAGATGATGATAAAATTATAATATAAGTCAGTATGAATAAAGTGTGACCAAAATTAAATGGCGCCCACCCATCGAATTGTAAAAAAAAATCACAATCCTTTCTGGAATTCAAACATATTAGGTACAAATAAACTTTAGTCTTTGCCTGACTTGTTCACCAAGTTCCAGTCATGAATAAACAATGATCTTTGTTTAATTAAAGGTCGATAGAAACATCTGAATTTTGAACGCTAAGATTTCAGTGAAAAGTGAGTCAGAGCTCGGGTTATGGTTAGAGAAGTGAGTCAGAGCTCGGGTTAGGGTTAGAAAAGTGAGTCAGAGCTCGGGTTAGGGTTAGAGAAGTGAGTCAGAGCTCGGGTTAGGGTTAGAAAAGTGAGTCAGAGCTCGGGTTAGGGTTAGAAAAGTGAGTCAGAGCTCGGGTTAGGGTTAGAGAAGTGAGTCAGAGCTCGAGTTAGGGTTAGAGAAGTGAGTCAGAGCTCGGGTTAGGGTTAGTAAAGTGAGTCAGAGCTCGGGTTAGTGTTAGAGAAGTGAGTCAGAGCTCGGGTTAGTGTTAGAGAAGTGAGTCAGAGCTCGGGTTAGGGTTAGAGAAGTGAGTCAGAGCTCGAGTTAGGGTTAGAGAAGTGAGTCAGAGCTCGGGTTAGGGTTAGAGAAGTGAGTCAGAGCTCGGGTTAGGGTTAGAGAAGTGAGTCAGAGCTCGAGTTAGGGTTAGAAAAGTGAGTCAGAGCTCGGGTTAGGGTTAGAAAAGTGAGTCAGAGCTCGAGTTAGGGTTAGAGAAGTGAGTCAGAGCTCTGGTTAGGGTTCGGAAGTGAGTCAGAGCTCGGGTTAGGGTTAGAAAAGTGAGTCAGAGCTCAGGTTAGGGTTAGAGAAGTGAGTCAGAGCTCGAGTTAGGGTTAGAGAAGTGAGTCAGAGCTCGGGTTAGGGTTAGTAAAGTGAGTCAGAGCTCGGGTTAGGGTTAGAGAAGTGAGTCAGAGCTCGGGTTAGGGTTAGAGAAGTGAGTCAGAGCTCGAGTTAGGGTTAGAGAAGTGAGTCAGAGCTCGGGTTAGGGTTAGAAAAGTGAGTCAGAGCTCGGGTTAGGGTTAGAAAAGTGAGTCAGAGCTCGGGTTAGGGTTAGAAAAGTGAGTCAGAGCTCGGGTTAGGGTTAGAAAAGTGAGTCAAAGCTCGGGTTAGGGTTCGGAAGTGAGTCAGAGCTCGGGTTAGGGTTAGAAAAGTGAGTCAGAGCTCGGGTTAGGGTTAGAGAAGTGAGTCAGAGCTCGAGTTAGGGTTAGAGAAGTGAGTCAGAGCTCGGGTTAGGGTTAGTAAAGTGAGTCAGAGCTCGGGTTAGGGTTAGAGAAGTGAGTCAGAGCTCGGGTTAGGGTTAGTAAAGTGAGTCAGAGCTCGGGTTAGGGTTCGGAAGTGAGTCAGAGCTCGGGTTAGGGTTAGAAAAGTGAGTCAGAGCTCGGGTTAGGGTTAGAGAAGTGAGTCAGAGCTCGAGTTAGGGTTAGAGAAGTGAGTCAGAGCTCGGGTTAGGGTTAGTAAAGTGAGTCAGAGCTCGGGTTAGGGTTAGAGAAGTGAGTCAGAGCTCGGGTTAGGGTTAGAGAAGTGAGTCAGAGCTCGGGTTAGGGTTAGAAAAGTGAGTCAGAGCTCGGGTTAGGGTTCGGAATTGAGTCAGAGCTCGGGTTAGGGTTAGAAAAGTGAGTCAGCGCTATTGACAAATGTTGCACGTCATACCCAGGTGTACTTGTCATCCTAAAATACACTTTTTTTCAATTCAATTAATTTTACAAAAAATAAAACAAGAATGTCTCACTAGCCATGCAGGGAAAGTGTGGTAAATATTTACACAGGAGAGGATGCAGTAGCCTAGCACCTGTCCAAATTCACCTTGAATTGATGCGTTGTTAACGCATATATTATCTCTCTTGGAAGTCTATTCTAAGGTCCAGGTATCTTGATTGAGAAAGCGGTCCTCTTCCGGTTCAATCGAAATACGCGGTAAAATAGTCTTTTGTAGTGTCCGCGTAGACCTCTTTATGGTTCAGGAGTGAACAATAGGTCCTGAGGTATATCGTAATGACAATTAAGGAGATTGTAAGCCCAAAATGAGATCACCGCGTAAAAATCGGCGCTCAAGGGAGAAAAGGTTAAGTTTCTTGAGTCGGCTTCCATAGGGCAGATTCCATAAACCCTGCACCATTCAAGTAGTTAGTCTTTGAACTCTCTCCAGATGTTGGATATCACGCATTAGATATGGAGAAGAGTTCTGGACATCATACTCTTTCACTAGTCATACAAAGCAGACATAAAATGGGAGAAATATTTCAAGAGTGAGTTTGCAGAAACAGCGTCGAATGAGAAATAGAGTGCTCTTTGCTTTGTTTCCAGCTTAAATGCAATGTTTAGATGGCTTGAAGAACGAGTCGAGCAGAAGGCCAAGATCTTTTGTCTTGTTCGCCTCCTTGAGCAGAATTGTGTCAAAGTCGAGTCAGAATTAGAACCCACTGAACGGCGGGAGAACAATGAGCGTTAGATATTCATGACTCGAACTTAGTGAACAAATGAAGAATAGTCTCAAGTGTATTTATTTAACCCCTTTCCACGACGGGGAGATTATATACAAGGTCAGGGACAGTGGGATTTGAAAAGCCAGCGCTCTAAAAAAAAAAAAAGCACTATTGCCTGGGAAGCTCTGTCGAACATCCCCGGGAGCGGCGCCTCATGCGATTAGCAATAAACTAACCCCTTCTCAAAGGGTGAGAAGGTAGTATGGGGGTGTGGACCTCCTAGAACTGCACAGGACTATATACCTCAGACGGACAAAGAACAAGGACCCCACCACAGAATGCCCGAGATTCTGTCGGTCTGTTGGAGTATGAAATAGTCATCCTGAATACTCTTAAGTGTATTTGTACTGAATGTGGTTGTACCGCAGAAATGATTGTAAATCTTAACGATTCCATGGGTGTCGTTTTGGGGGTGCATACCTTCTCAGCATATATAATCTTCTAATAATTGTAAGTGGGTGCGTTATTGGCCAAACGGATAATTGGGTTGTCAATGGAACCGATGATGAAATAGACCTATTGCGGTCATTGACGGACTGATAATGTTAAAAAACGTATGAATCGGTATTTCACTCCCAGATATGTGTAAAACAGCAACTTGGATTCAACTAATCGTATACAATAAATAGTTTACAATGGGCAATATGCTTTGCACTTGATAATTCGTCCATGCTCCGTTAAACATACAAGAAAAGCAATCGAATTTCAAATCGAAATCTCAACGATTCGAAAGCAAATAAGCAACAACAAGCAAAAGAGTGCGACCGAAAGAAAAAGACATATCTTTGTTAATAATAGTACTAAACCTTATGTCTAGAATCCTTATTCCAATTTTGATTAAAATTCATTACGTGATTCTGATTCTAGAAAATGTCTCAAACTTAAAGCTTTAGCTTAAGGGGTCTTAAGAAGAAATTGAAATTCAGGGCGTATAATAACTCTGCGTATTGGAATTTTTAAAAGGCAGGTCGTGCTCATATCATGACCTCCGACCCCTTTAAAATACTTTAAAGAGAATAAAAATTGGTGAATATTTATTAATTGATGTCTAATACATATTGTTAACTTTTCACAAAAAAATAGTTATCTGAATTTTTACGAACGACTTCCACACTCTGTTTACCCCGTTTTGCGTTAAACTCAAGTAAACTAAATATAGCCCATATTACCCACCTTAACAATTAGCAGATGCGTTCAAAAATTCATAATGATCGATAAATGTGTTTAAGAGTTAATCTTGGATTTACAAATATATAAACATATACACGTACCTAACATTGTATACATACGAGAATATCCGCCATAGGACGGCTGGAATATTCATGAAAAAAATAACGCACTTTAAGGTCCCTTAAACCACGATAATACTGTTTCCTCTTTGATCAAAATGATATATATATATATATATATATATATATATATATATATATATATATATATATATATATATATATAAACTCCAAGTACTATGGATAAATTTGTTCATGGTTAACTATACCAATCAGTTCGAAATTTTCATGTGAGAGCTCAATATAACCGGGGATATCTCAGTAAGCTAAACATAATAGGAGGAAAGAGAAAGTATTAATCCATATATACTCCCTCCAGCTATGAATTAATTAATAAGGGTCACTAGATTCTCAGGCCTAGGTTAGACTCAACTAGGAGAAATAAGTCTTGAATAAGATTAGTCTTTCTCTGTATTTTGAAAATGATGGATTGTGTTTGAAGAATGAAACAATGTTTTTGTTTTAATCATTTGTTATTATTATTCAATATTTCAAACGCCTTGCGTTCTTCATCGGGAATTAATCTGAGAAAAGGAGAAAAAAATAGAAATATTAATAATAGAATATGATAAAAAAAAAACAGAAACATCGTTTAATGCTTCAAACACCACAAATCATTTTCAAAATATATCTCTAGAAGCATACGTGGAAACCCAAACTTATCTACATGTCAGTCTTACGCTGATATTGCGAAAAAAATTTTCAGTCGCTCTCGACTTATCTCTTTATACTGAATTCAAGGAATACCGATTAATGAGACGTGCGGTTGGTTATTGCGCAACCATTGCTTCATTATAAGTTCACCACGCAGGCACCATTACCGAGGGCATCCATTGTCTCTCGGAAATCAAAGAATGTAAATCAAGGGAGGCGCGAGAGCGCTCTATCCCTTAATAGACTTCAAGAATAGCCTATGCTGGAAATCTCATTTCTTTGATCAATCATAACTTAAAAACCAATAAACCAAATTAGTTAAAACTTTGCACAAAATTTTTATTTGATAGGTTCTATAAATGTGTAGAATTTCAGCATCATTAGTCAAGGCAACCCAGAGATCCAGAAAGTTCAATCATGAAATCATGTTATCTGTCTGTACGTACGTACGTACGTATGTGCCACCCTGTATCTCATCAACTATTTGATGGATTCAGCTGATTTTTGGCAGAGATAGAGGTTCTAGGGTCTAGTCGATGGCATTTTAATTTCAGTTTACCATATACCTTAGTTTTCCAGAAAATTCTTTAAACAAACTTATGAGAAGGCATTGTATTGAGGCATAGCCTTTACAAAAGTAGTGACATTCCATGAAAAATGCCAGTATACTGAAATCATATGCCCTTAATAGGGTTAAGATGAAAATTCATATACACTAAATGTACAAAAGCAAGGAAATTCCCAAATTTTTACACTTTTATTGTCATTAAGGGTATAACTACATATCAACCAAACCATTTTATTATCACATCACTACAGTATAAATCTCTATGCATGAGTTGATGAAGTGTGTGAGGTGCGCTGAAGAAAAATTCCTACCAGGAAAACACATAGCCCTGTTGTGCTCGCATACCTTTAATGACAATAAAAGTGTAAAAGTTTGGGAATTTCCTTGCTTTTGTACTTTTAGTGTATATGAATTTTCATCTTAACCCTATTAAGGGCATATGATTTCAGTATACTGGCATTTTTCATGGAATGTCACTAGTTTTGTAAAGGCTATGCCTCAATACAATGGTCATTTTTAAGGTTTATTTGAATTTTCTGGAAAACTAAGGTATATGGTAAACTGAAATTTAAATGCCATCAACTAGACCCTAGAACCTCTATCTCTGCCAAAAATCAGCTGAATCCATCAAATAGTTGATGAGATACAGGGTGGCTGTTACGTACGTACGTACACACAGATAACATGATTTCATGATTTAACTTTCTGGATCTCTGGGTTGCCTTGACTAATGATGCTGAAATTCTACACACTTATAGAACCTATCAAATAAAAATGTTGTGCAAAGTTTAAACTAATTTGGTTTATTGGTTTTTTAGTTATGATTGATCAAAGAAATGAAATTTCCAGCATAGGCCATTCTTGCAGTCTATTAAGAGATAGAGCGCTCTTGCGCCTCCCTTGATTACACCTTTTTATTTATTCTATTATTATTAAGGGCATATGATTTCAGTATATTGGCATTTTTCATGGAATATAAAATGAAACAATGTTTTACTTACATTATTAGCTGTTCTAATTTATACGCGCCATTAAATGGAAACTGGTAACGTTTTTCTTTAATTGTATATATTTTTTATATTTCATTTATGAACACTACCAAAACGGTTGTTTTTTTCAAAAGGGTTGTTCAAATATGAATTAATGGACGATATGTTTAAAGTAGAAATTAGATGAAAAGATGCGATACATTTTTATTTAATTAAAATAAAGTCTTTGGTATCTCGTCGCCATCTTGGTTGGTATTTTTCGCAAGATTGTGCTTCAAATTTTTACACGGTGACTTTGGCGTTGAGACTTCATATTTTTATCAAGAAAATGAAAAAAAAAAGTTGTGAGAAATTTTATAACTGTGTTTATTAAATAAAATTGACATCAATAATCGTACTTTAAATTTGAAAAAAAGGTTTTTTATGTTCGAGCCGATGAAAATATGACAGTATTTATTTAGTATTTTGCTTCGAGGAAAATTAATAATAAAAAATTAGTCAGATGGAAAAGACAAAATATCATATTTAATTTAATTTAATTTGAATTCTATTTTAAACTTGATGAAAAATATAGTTTTTTCTTTTTTTGTTTCATTCTTTGATTTTTAATCTCTTTCTTTTCTCTTTCCTGCTATTTTGTTCGTTTCTTTATTCCATTCTTTTTTTCTTCTTTTTCTTTTTGCCCTTATTTCTTTCTTTCTCTTTGTTTTTATTTTCCTTCTTTCTTTTTCTGATTTAGTTTCTTACTTTTTTCGTTTTTTCGTTCTGTGTTTATTTATTCATTCATTCTTTTATGTTTAATTTTTTCTTTTCTTCTATTTTCTTCCCTCTTTTTTCCATTTTTTTCTTCTTTTCAAAATTAAAAAAAAATGAAAGATAAAAAAAGTAAAACATGAAAGAAAGAAAGAAAGAAATAACAAAAATAAATCAAGATTTCTTTCTTTATTTATTTTTGTTATTTCTGTTATTCTTTCTTTTATGTTTTAGTTTTCTTTTATCTTTCATTTTTTTTAATTTTTTCTTCTGCTTTTCTCCCTTAAATGTTTATTTATTTATTTCTCTTGGTTTTTCTTTTCTCTTTCTTTTCTTGTATTTGTGTTTTTCCTTCCATTTTTTCTTCTCTTTCATTCAGCTTTCATTTCTTTCTTCCTCCATCTTTATTGTTTCTTTTCTTTCCTTCTTTTTAACTTTGCTTTTTTATACATGTTATTTATTTTTCTCTGTCTTTTTCCTTTTTTATTTCCGTTTTTCTTCTTTCCCCTCTGTCATTTTTTCGTTGCTCTACATGTCTTTGTTCTTTATTTTTTTGTTTCTTTCTCTCTCTCTCTCTCTCTCTCTCTCTTTCTATCTATCTATCTATCTATCTATCTATCTATCTATCTATCTGGCATCTGTTATTTCATCCTACTTCCTGTCCTTTCTTCTTTTATTTCTTCTTGTTTCTTCTCACTACGTTTTTTTCTTTTGTTTCACCATTTTTCTTATTTTCTTTCTTTATTTATTTTTGTCATTTTTTCTTTCTTTCTTTCTTTCTTTCATGTTTTACTTTTCTTTTATCTTTGTTTTTCTTCTTCTGCTTTTCTCCTTTAAATGTTTCTTTCTTTCTTTCTTTTCTTTTCTTTTATTTTTGTTTTTACCTTTCTTCTAGTTTTCTTTTCTTTCATTTCGTTCTTTTGGTTTTTCTTTCCTCTTTCTTTTCTTGTATTTTTGTTTTTCCTTCCATTTTTCTTCTCTTTCATTCAGCTTTCATTTCGTTCTTTCTTCATCTTTATTGTTTCTTTTCTTTCCTTCTTTTTTACTTTTCTTTTCTATTTTTTCTCTGCCTTTCTCCCTTAAGTATTCTTCCCTCTCCCTTTTTTATTTCCGTTTTACTTATTTTCCCTTAGTCATCTTTTCGTCACTCTACATGTCTTTGTTCTTTCTCTCTCTCTCTCTCTCTCTCTCTCTCTCTCTCTCTCTCTCTCTCTCTCTCTCTCTCTCTCTCTCTCTCTCTCTCTCTCTCTCTCTGGCATCTGTTATTTCATTCTATTTCGTGTTCTTTCTTCCTTTTCCGTGTTTTCCCCCTCTTTCCTTTATTATTTTTCGTCTCTTTTCATTTATCAAAATTTCTTACTTCCTTTTTTTTTGTTTTTTTCTTTCCGCTATTCTTTTTTTTCTTACTTCAATCTTCTTTCAGTATCTTTCTTTCTCTCTGTTTTCTCTTTCTTTTGTTTTTCTTTTCGCATTTCTTCATACATTAGTGTCTTTCTTTGTTTCTTCTTTTTTTCTTGTATTCGTTGTTTCTTTCCTTTCCTTCTGTTCTCCTTTATTTTATTTCTTCAAGTTTTTTTTCTCTCTGCATTCTGGGCTTTTACGCTCAAGTAAAATGTAAATATATATATATATATATATATATATATATATATATATATATATATATATATATATATATATATATATATATCCATATCTATCTATATATATATCTATCTATCTATCCATATCTATATATCTATATATCCATATCTATCTATATATATATATATATATATATATATGCAGAGCAGTTATAAATTTAAGGTATTTTCAAGACCTTATAAAACGTTAAATCGTAAGAATAACGATCTTTCCACTAATAGTTCAAACGAACAAGGCATATATATATATATATATATATATATATATATATATATATATATATATATATATATATATATCTATCTATATAATATATTTTTAGAAAAAATATTGATATTCTGATATAAAACGATATTCTAAAGAGTGCCAACATTTTATTTCTTAACTCAACACGCAGCCCACGTGCGACACCAATTAAGATTTTCCATCGTCCGACTAACATCTGAACGGACTACTATAACAAGAGAGATGTTATCTCCGAAAGACAATAAAATAAAATGACTTATAAAAAGAAAAATTACATGAGAAAAGTTTATTGAGATCAAAAGCTTGCTCATATCTTTATAATAAATAAAAGTTTTTTTTTAAGAAAAAATTATCGTTTTTGACTTTTAAATGAAATTGGATATATATATAAAATAACAGAATTCGTCTTTTTAATTACACCTTTTTTATTTTTTCATTGATTCTGATAGTCTTTTTTGTATTAAAATCAATAAAATTCATAAATTCCCCATAGGTTTCACAAACGTTTTCGATTCTTTGTCGAATCATCCTCAGTTGTCAAAAGCAAATGAACAAAAAAGCTGGAGAAAATAGAGAATTTTTTTAAAGACGGCTTTTTTGTCTTCTCTAAAATCTCCTCAACGGACATTCCTTCAACGGACAATTACCATCTGGACAAACCACATATCCTTTTTGCACGAACTTTTTTCACCCCATTTTTAATATTTTTTATTCAGTAGCAATAGGAAAATAACATATTCATCACAAGGCATTGGAAAAGAGGATAGAAAAAGTTCAAAATGAGCTTTTGATAAAGGTAACGGCAAGTCAAAATACATGAAAAAAATGCATAAAATCTCAAATAAGAAATAATGACAAAATTCAGGACTCCATCCCCCCCCCCCCCAAAAAAAAAACAAGAAAAAACTTTTTTCCAAAACTTGAAACAATATGGTTAACCGTCCTTTTTCCAGAATATAAAAAAATCATGTAACGCATTTTGATCAAAATCGGAATACGGATTCTAAACATAAGTTTTAGAATTATTACATTAATATTCGCAAGGATATACAAAATAAGGATATAATAAATTAAAATCAAGTACATTAAATTGAATAAAAATTTGGTCTACGGGAATTAATTTTACCTGTCCTGGAGTTGTTATTCTTTTAGTTTATTTCTATAAAATATACAAATAAATACACCTTGGTTTTTATTATAGAGTGGAGAATAAATTCACGTGGCAATAATATATACTTAATTTTTATTTATTTATTTATTTATAATCACTAACGAAAACGGACTTCAAAGGCACGTGGTAGCATCGCAAGGACCGTTTCCTGTCGCTCTCATGCCTATATCTTTGTGTCCAGCGATAGGCCCGCCAAAGTATACACCGTTTCATAACATATTCCCTTCAGGCTAGTTTTCTCGCCCATCTGACTACACACTTACGGTTCACCAATCAGAGTGCGTTATTTATTTGCTGCCAGCGCCCGAGGGCCCTTGATTCTCCCTCGCAATGAGAAACATGTCCATCAAACAAGCTTAGCCGCAGGGTGGCGACTCTAGGGCCGTTCAGACGGCGTTGTGTGAAACTACTTCGTGATGATTCCAACCGTTTATCAGGGGAGAAGTTGATGAGTCGAAAAATGACCAACTACTGTCCGAGACAAGGCAATTGGCTGTTCACATCTTAAAGACACATAAAAAAAAACATTTGTATTATTTTGATTATTCGGACTACTATTCACATATTGGTTGTGAGTTTCTTATTTGTTTTTGTTTTTCGTAAATTTTCGACCGATATAATCTCGGACCTTCTTTAGATGTTTTCTTTATTTAAGAATCTTCGTGTTGAACTCTAGAGGGGAAGCTATACGGAACCTCGAACCGAGGTCCTTATTTAGTCCACGAAGGTAGATTGTTCTCGTTCTGTCAGCTAAAAGTAGTAGTGCATACAACATAATCACGTTGACACATCGGTTCTCGTTAGATCACCGAAGTTAAGCAACGTTGAGCCTTGTCAGTACCAAATGGGTGACCATTTGGGAATACCAAGCGCTTTATGTAAGATGACGTTGACACCTTCCGGCAAGAGCTACAAAAACCTAACGTCGTCATTTCCTCTAACCGAGATATATATGCGACTAGGAACTGCTTGTGGATTTGATACTCCCATGAAACTTCCTCCTTCGGGGGACGCCCGTTCAACCCGCCCAGGGTTCATGCTGTACTAGGTAGAGATAGTTAGGTAGCTAAAAAGTGTTAATTAATTATCATGGCATTCGTAGTTGCTATCACATGTTGTAAAGATCGAAGCATACGGCAGAATCACGTTGACACACCGGTTCCCATTAGTTCACCGAAGTTAAGCGACGTTGAGCCTGGCCAGTACTGAATGAGTTTTTGACTTAATCAAGGGAGGCGCGATAGCGCTCTATCCCTTAATAGACTTCAAAAACGGCCTATGCTCGAAATCTCATTTCTTTGATCAATCATAACTCAAAAACCAATAAACCAAATTAGTAAAAACTTTGCACACAAATTTTATTTGATAGGTTCTATAAGTGTGTAGAATTTCAGCATCATTAGTCAAGGCAACCCAGATATCCAGAAAGGTCAGGCATGATTTTGTGTTATCCGTGTGTACGTACGTACGTATGTGCCACTCTGTATCTCATCAACTATTTGATGGATTCAGCTGATTTTTGGCAGAGATAGAGATTCTAGGGTCTAGTTGATGGCATTTTAATTTCAGTTTACTATATACCATATACCTTAGTTTTCCAGAAAATTCAAAAGACACTTTAAAATGACCATTGTATTGAGGCATAGCCTTTACAAAAGTAGTGAAATTCCATGATAAATGTCAGTATACTGAAATCATATGCCCTTAATAGGGTTAAGATGAAAATTCATATACACTAAATGTACAAAAGCAAGAAAATTCCCAAATTTTTACACTTTTATTGTCATTAAGCGTATTCGAGCATAACAGGGCTATGTATTTTCCTGGTAGGAATTTTTCTTCAGCGCACCTCACACACTTCATCCACTCATGCATAAAGATTTATACTGTATATCCTTAATTACAATAGAAGTGTAAAAATTTGGGAATTTCCTTGATTTTGTACATTTAGTGTATATGAATTTTTATCTTAACCCTATTAAGGGCATATGATTTCAGTATACTGGCATTTATCATGGAATTTATATATAAATATTAAAAAACCGACATATTGCGACACCTGGCGAGATAAAATAATAACTAACAAAATGGCGTATCACAAAATGGCGTATCACAAACTCAAGCGAATTAAATAATTAAATTTCTTAAAAAAAACAAAAAAACGATTGATTGTTTTCCGTAAATTTTGGTTATCGCTTTTTTTTTTAGTATCACACATAAGTACTTCCAAAAGATTTCCGCAAATTTGATTTTTAAGCGGCGTATTTACCGGGGAGTGTTATGTAAAGCGGAGATCTTGTACATACAAATATATCAACATATTCACTGACATAACTTTATACAGAAGTAGATGTATAAGAAGTATGCATATATTCATATTAGCTTTGGGGACATAGTTTAAGAAATCTTATACGTATATTTTCTCGGTGGTGAAAATCTTTTTGTGGTGGTAGGGGAGATTTTTCTTTTTTTTCTTTTTCTTAATTTTTTTTCTTTTTTTCTTTATTTCTGAAGTAATCATCTTTCTTCCAAGTGAGTGTTTTGCCTTTATATACTTCAGTTTGTCGAATTCTTATCAGAAATCAACTTGGACTTTCACCGTATTTTACCTCTGGTGTTTTTGTTATTACATGTTCTTTCGCTTCTCAACAACATATACTGCAACCCTCTGAAGATTGACGAAGTTGGACTAATTGAAAAAAATACACTTATCCGAATGTTGCCATGAAACATGCGTAAGGGATAGGAATGAATATTAAATCTGATTAAATTACTTTTGTGTGAAAATCAGATGTGTAAAAATAAAACTCATCGAAGTACAGAAATAAATAAGTTGCTAAAATCAATAAAAATTATGGTTTTTAATTTATTCCTCATGGTATATTAAATGCACATATAATGTATATATACATATATATATATATATATATATATATATATATATATATATATATATATATATGTATATATATATATTATATATTATATATATATATATATATATATATATATATATATATATATTATATATATATATATATATATATATATATATATATATATATATGTATATCAGATGTGTAAAAATAAAGCTCATCGAAGTACAGAAATAAATAAGTTGCTAAAATCAATAAAAATTATGGTATTTAATTTATTCCCCATGGTATATTAAATGCACATATAATGTATATATATATATATATATATATATATATATATATATATATATATATATATATATATATATATTATATATATTATATTATATGTATATTATATATATATATATATATATTATATTATATATATTATATTATATATATATTATATATATATATATATATATTATATTATATATATATTATATATATATATATATATATATATATATATTATATATATATATTATATATATATTATATATATATATATATATATATATATATATATATATATATATATATATATATATATTATCCATATAATATGGGGTAAGGTACACGATAATTCATGAAAAAGAAATGTCGTGGTGGACGAAATGTGTGAAAAAAAATGACAAACGGAAAAACAAGTTAAAGTGCAGGAGAAAAACAAAAACAAAAGATGTTGACCGGTTTCGACCTGTTGGAGAACGTCTTCAGAAATGAAGGCATGAAAATAGTTTTAATGAAAGAAATAAAGGTATTAAAATAGTTTGATGAAGAGGATGATCTGATTGGACCATACGAAAAACCTAATTTATGATAAACTAGCAGACTCATTCCTAACTCATCATGATTAATCTTTGAGTTCTGACGTCCAGCATATCAATTTCATGCCCACCCCTACTTGTCAACCCTGGTCAGCTACTCGCATTATCTCCCCTCCTGTCGACTCTCTCCCTCTCCCATCACCTTCTCCATGCTAGCTCATTATTGTGGCAATAAAAAAGAGAAAGAAAATAAATAGAAATAAAAACAGAAGAATAAGAAACATAGTAAACTGTGCCACCCACCCATCATTTTTCAACATCATCCAAGTTCCTCTTCATATGGTCCCATCAGATCATCCTCTTCCTCATCCCATGTATGTGCCTTCAAAATAAAACTATTTTATACCTTCATTTCTGAAGACGTTTCTCCAACAGAACGAAACCGGTCAACATCTTTTTTTTTGTGTTTCTCCTGCACTTTAATTTGTTTTTCTGTTTGTTATCTTTATACACACATACATATAATATATATATAATATATATATATATATATATATATATGTATATATATATAATATATATAGATAATATATATATATATATATATATATATATATATATATAAATATATATACATAAATATATATATATATCAATATATATATATATATATATATATATATATATATATATATATATATATATATATACATTAGCCTGGTGCTTCCCTACGGGGATGAAATGTGGAAGCCTCTGTTTAATATAATTGTCATAAATATGTTTTCATGACTTATACCTAGCACTAATCACTGTTGAAGTAAATACTGAAAATCAGCACATAAAAGACTATATCTCATTATAATATTTTACCTATATACATGAAATAATATATATATATATATATATATATATATATATATATATATATATATATATATATATATATAAGTTCATGCTTGTGTTATCTTGTCGCATTTTTTTTTATTTGAGTGTATGTATCGTTTTGCATGTACGCGTGTATTCCTGCATATTCTTGCATTTTGGCAAGGTGCCCCCTCTCGTCGTTGATCGTTGTTTGTGCGCCTCTACACCCAGCCGTCGTCATAGACCGTGCGCGCTTCTCTTTTTGCCTGTGACAATATCACAAGCTTGCGGCATTGGGTACAGAAGTCGTGCGAGTAAAAAAAAAAATAGGCTCCATTTTGTTTTGAAAATTAAAACATTTATTTTTTAGTACACCCCCACTCTCTCTCTCTCTCTCTCTCTCTCTCTCTCTCTCTCTCTCTCTCTCTCTCTCTCTCTCTGTGTGAGAGTTTAGTAATGAAACGATAATAGGTTAGTTCGGAGAATACGGAGGTGTCAGGTGTGGCGGGTGACACTCTGTCAACCTTTTGCCTACCCAGCGGGTAACTGTGAACTTCTGGAAAGGCTTACGCGTAACATTTGAATTTGCCACGTACTCTTAATGTTTAAGTTTTTTGTGGCATGCTTTCGCATAAACGTTATCTTCGTTTACGACTAGCAACACTGCATTACATATAATATATATATATATATATATATATATATATATAGAGAGAGAGAGAGAGAGAGAGAGAGAGGGAGACAGAGAGAGAAAGAGCGTAGTACATCTACATATATATATATATATGTGTGTGTGTGTGTGTGTGTGTGTGTGTGTGTGTGTGTGTGTGTGTGTGTGTGTGTGTGTGCTACGCGCTCTCTCTTTCTGTCTAATATATATATATATATATATATATATATATAGTAAACTATGAAAATATATTCATGGCAATTAAGCTATACAGAGGCTCCCGCGTTTTAACCTGAAGATTCCCCCGAGGATGAAATGCGGGGGCCTCTGTGTAGCTTAATTGCCATAAATATATTTTCATAGCTTACTACCTAACTCTACTTACGTATCGAGCACTGTTGAAGTAAATACTGAAAATTGATACATAAAAAATTATATCTCCTTATAAAATCTTATGTGGATACGTGAAATAGTAATATATATATATATATATATATATATATATATATATATATATATTTCTCCCTCTCTCTCCCTCGTAGAGATTTTACTTACAACTTGTGACTGGTGGCAGTGTGGTTAAAAGCGCTGTTCTCGACGTTAAGCACTTGCTATTAGTAATAGCTGTTTTACAGCGAAACAGTCTTTCTCTTGATAACTATATATATATATATATATATATATATATATATATATATATATATATATGTGTGTGTGTGTGGGGTGGGGGGTGGGGGGGTGTCTGTGTATAGAATTTACTCTTAAACTAATAAACCGATCATTATAAATTTTGGAAGAGAGCTGTTATGCGTCAAGTTATAGAATGCGGGCTATATTTTATTTAATTTTTTTTTTAAGAAAAGGAGGCAAAAAAAGGGGATGGTAGCCTTTCGAGAAAATGTAGATACTTCCGATTTTTGTGATATTTAAAAATTCGGTATTAAACATCAATTAATAGATATTCCCAAAATGTTTTAGGGGGCATAAAATTGGCACAACCCGTTGTTCGAACATTCAAATATTTCAGATTTGCATTAAATTAGGTTCATAGTCATTAGACACAAAATAAGCAAGATTTTCTAAATTTAGAGTTCTTCTAAATACTTCATACGCTTAAAGTTTAACCATTTTCTAGAATCAAAATAATTTAATCAATTGTAATAAAGATTCTTAATATAAGGTTAGTAGCATTATATCTTGATTTTTATCCTACCCCGCCTAATAAACCGGTATCGTCCGGGCCTTTGGGTCTGGATTTACGCCGGTCTATTGGGGGTTGCCGGTCCTGTGCAGTTCTAGGAGGTCCACCCTCCCAGGCTTTGCCTCCCCTCTTTGGGGAGGAGTAAGTTTATTGCTTACTGTCTGAGGCGCCCCTACCGGGGAATGCCGACAGGGCTGCCTAGGCAATTTTTAAATGGCCAGAGTGGTCACCCCTCGAGCGCTGGCTTATCTAATCCCACTTTCCCGACCTTGTGTCACATCTTTCCTTGTGGGAGGTAGATAAATAAATCCTGGCAAGAGGACATGAAAATGGAGCAAAATGTTCTGTTTGAGAAATTAATTTTACTCATTCTAGGACAGGTAATTTTTTGGTATATATATATATATATATATATATATATATATATATATATATATATATATATATATATATATAATTATGTCTATAATCAGACAACGCCGCAGCCCACAACCTATGAAAGAAACAAACCGGAAGTCGTAGACTCGAGTTTCACCCTCCTTCGGCTCATCAGTAGAACACATCCGAACTCAGGATTCGAAACCCGAGTCACTTGCATGTAAGACGAAACTCGAGCCTAGGACTTCCGGTTTGTTTCATTTCATAGGTTGTGGGTTGCGGCGTTGTTTGATTGTGGAAATAATTATATATATAATCTCACATTCAAATATATATATATATATATATATATATATATATATATATATATATATATATATATATTAGTACTTCATGTATCCACATAAAATATTATAAGGAGATATAATTTTTTATGTGTCAGTTTTCAGTATTTACTTCAACAGTGCTCGATACGTAAGTAGAGCTAGGTAGTAAGCAATGAAAATATATATGGCAATCAAGCTACACAGAGGCTCCCGTGTTTCATCCCCGGGGGAATCGTCAGGCTAAATGCATGGAGTTATTTTTGTCAGGTGTTTTTATATACATGGCTTGCTAGTTAACCAATCAGATTTTCTAAATTTTAAAGATCCCCGAAACTTATTAAACTCTAGAAGTGAAATAGCAAACAGCTCTTTACACAGAAATAAATTTACCTTAGGATGATATATAATAAATAAAACAATAAAAAAAAAATAATTAAATAAATAAATAAAAAACTGAACAAGTTAAAATTTAAAACCTAAAATAGAAATACAAGAAACCACGTGTTAAAATAAATTCTCCCACTGTATTGACAAAACAAAGGAAACAGGATATAGGAAAATCCATTGTTAAAAAAAAATAGGGTAGGCATAGAAGCGTCACCAACAAAGCCTTAGTTCGCGGGAAGCCCAACGATTGGCTGAGGGAACAACAAAGAATCTGATTGGTTAACTAGCAAGCCATGTATATAAAAACACCTGACAAAAATAACTCCATGAATGTTTGTCCTGTAATCCGGTAAGTCCAAGAAACCACAAAAAAGAGATCATATAACATATGTAACTAGTCAATTAGGCAGAGGAAAATTAATGTTCTTAACTTCTTTACTAACTAAACGTTTGAGAAATAAAAGAGAATTTAATGGAATATTCGAGTATCTAAGTATCTCATACAGAGATCAAGTGTTAGCACCAGGAATGGACCCCTTGATTTCTGAGAACTTCGACTGAAGTAAAATGAAACAAACAAAATATTAATTCATATATAATTAAAGTTTAAAATTCTCTACTTCAATGCTTATATTATTCTGTTATATTTCATAATTATCTGTTAAATTTATTATCTATAATAATATATATTTTTAACTTGATTACTTATACTAATATACATGTCTCATTTTATTTTATTTTATTATTGTCCTGATTATAATGAATATTAAATATTATCATATTTAAGTAAATGTTAAATTTATCGTAAGTATTATGTTTCTAATAGAATATTACTACTATTCTTACTTCATTACTTACTTCGATTTGTTATGCTATTATAACCATTATATTTGTTAACTATTATCGATTTTATTTATCTTAAATTTTTTTCTAATATTACTTCGATTTGTTATGCTATTATAACCATTATATTTGTAAACTATTATCGATTTTATTTAACTTAAATTTTTTTCTAATATTACTTTGTTTTAACCGGTACTTTATTTTATTTGTTTTTATTAGTTTTCTATTATTTTTCTATTATTTTATTCTACTTTACTTATTTTGGATTTTAATTACTATATAATATATTATTATTATTTTATTAATTTTACTATTATTATTAATTTTGTTTTATTATGATTGATATTTTTACTATTATTATTAATATTAATTTTGTTATTATTATTATTAATTTTATTATTATTATTATTATTATTATTATTATTATTATTATTAATTTTATTATTATTATTATTAATTTTATTATTATTATTATTATTCATTTTATTATCATTATTATTATTATTATTATTATTATTATTATTATCAATGTTATTATTATAATTATTGTTAATTTTATTATTATTATAAATTATATTTTTAATATTAATTTATTGTTAATTTTATTATTATTATTATTAATTTTATTATTATTATTAATTTTATTATTATTATTAATTTTATTGTTATTAGTAGTATTATTATTTTATTATTATTAATGTTATTATTATTAATTTTATTATTATTATTAGTAGTAGTAGTAGTAGTAGTAGTAGTAGTAGTAGTAGTAGTAGTAGTAGTAGTAGTAGTAGTAGTAGTAGTATAATTATTATTTTTTATTACTATTGATGTTTTAACTAGAGTGGTATATAATTATATAAGAAGTTTCTGTTTCCTATAATAACTGTATATATATATATATATATATATATATATATATATATATATATATATATATATATTTAAATAATGCTAAAATTTGATTTCGCTTGCTTAACCCCTATAAGTATTAGGACCTTTTTAGAATTATCTAAAGTATAATACAAAATAAAATATTCCAAATCGTTTCAGAAACGAGCGTACGCCAATTTTTTCTTGTGTTTGAATTCTTGGAACTGATATAAATAATGTACTAATTCTACCTCTCTCTCATATATATATATATATATATATATATACTGATGAAATCGCAATCTTTCAGCCTCGCAAACACACGATACTAATGTTTCTTTAAGGCATTCAGTCTATCAACATTGTTCAATGAGTGTATCTTTTTTTAATTCCCTCGTCTCTATTTGCTGACTTCCGGTTCGTAAACTGATATTATTGCACGAACATCCGTTTCCGGCATCAGGCAACGTAGCAGCGGATTTCGTGATATACCAAACGGAGAACAGAGACAAGTTGTCGAAAAATTGAACGCACAGGGCGGGGGCGACAGAATCGTTGGTAACCAGCTAAACACGGATAAACAAATTCTAGGAAAGTGGGAGAAAAACAAGATGGAATTGGCAACGATAAATAAAAAAAAAGAATTAGTTTTGAAAAGAGGTTGAAAATGTCTCGAAACGTGTCAAGTCTTGTAGGTTATTTTTTCGTCATGAGAATAGATGTTTACAGCGTTTAAAAGCTATGTAGGAAAATGTAGATATAATATATATATATATATATATATATATATATATATATTTCTATTTCTTGCATCGTCTATTTGTACGCATTAGTAATGTTCTGTCTTTTATGAGATATGGTAGCGAAACTTGGGCACTTAATAATGCAGCAGAAGGTAAGGCTAGGAATGGCACAATGCAAGATGGAATGCATTATGTTTGGCATCAGTCTACGAGAAAGAAAAAGAAACACTTGGATCAGACAGCATCACCACCATACGAACGGCTAAACGTAGATGGGCAAGTCACGTTTCGAGATATACAGACAACAGGTGGACACTTAGAATGACAGAATGGACCTCGTGGAAAAGACTAAGATGGGAGACCAAAATCTTGTTAGAGAGATGACCTCGAAAGGTCACTGGGTCTTACATGGCCACGCCTAGCTAGCTACGAAACAAGGTGGGGGGAAACGACAGCGGGGTTCCTCCTCTAGGAATGATGAAGTAAAGTCAATTCGTATGAATCGTATGACCGGCTTGATTCTGTTGGTATTCTTGGAGGAAGGAACACGTAATTATTGTCAACATCCTTAAGTAAAAATGGTATTACGGAATCGATTGGATTCGAACTTTGCACACTCAGGTCGTCAGTCAGTGTCGTTATCCACTTAACTATCGTCACCTCCTTTTTGATGAAAACGGAGTGATGAAGGAGCCTAATGATAATGATTAATGTTTGATCAGTTGACAGAAATATTTCTAGGTAAAAAAATAAATAAACGTAATTTCGTACAATTTAACCGAATACGTTTTTGTTTTTTTGTTGTTTTTTTTCAGATTTTTTGTTTGTATTGGTTACTCCAATCTTTTCAAGAATCAGGTGTTCACAAGAGGGACTACATGAAGGTAATCTAAGCAAAAGAGAGATACAATCTATAACTACATCTGTATACTACAGGAGGGGTCGTTACAAAAGCTAGAAATTTGTCAAACAGTAACTCATTTTTTACAAAGAATAAGTTTTATGAAGTTTTTTGAAGACTAATATTATAATATACTCACAGATGCTCAAAATGGTGAACGTTCACTTCATAGCAGCGTCTTAACTTAGAAATTCAAGTTCGCGTGGCGTATTGAAGAGTAATCTTCGGAATATCATTCAAAGCTCTTGTCAAGCACATTTTCAAATCATCAATAGAGCCGATGTCCAGTCGATATTTCCGAGTTTATGCTAATAATAAGCTCCAAAACAGTAATCCATGACATTTAAGTCTGGGCTTTTTGACGGCCAATCCTCCGTTGCAATTAAAGCAGGAGTAGATTGCTGAAGAAATTGCTCAAATTTCCCGCTTTTTAGCGACCAACGTGTCTTTAGGAAGTTGTGTTTCTTGGATCATCTGTTTGTGCGCAAATTGTAAGCTTTGATTGGTTGGCATAAACAGAGCTAGGTAAACATAAAAAGTACGAAGATTCCTATGAATAGCAGTTACGAGTGTATATTTGTAAACATGAATTTAATAGAAGTTTAAAAGAAATCAATTATGTAAATTGTAAAACCCGCCTGGTGTCTGAGCGTGTTTTTGTAACAGTATATAAGGAAGTTGAAAAAGTATTAGTTTAAGTAAGATTCTTGACACGTTTTTTTGTCCTAATCGCAGTCTAGTCTTGAAATTTCTTTCTACTTTATTTATATGTTCCTTAATTAAGATTAAATCACATTAAACAATGTTATTTAATGTTGTTTAATGTTATTTAATGTTATTTAATGTTATTTAATGTTATTTAATCTAAATTAGGTAATTAATAGTTTCCCAACGTAATTCTAAGTTATACAAATATTATGAACGCTGACTTAAAATAATTAATTCATTAAATAGTAATTACCAGCCCCCCCCGCTCCCCGCCCCTTTCTCTTACGTTTACAAAGATTCTCCAGGACGGACAGACAGACGGACAGACAGATAGACAGACAGACAGAGAACCTGCTCGTTATATTATAAGTATGTTACAGCTTATTTTTGACTGGCTCGATTTTGTTGTTGACCTGTTGTTTATACACACATTGGTAAGTGAAAATATATAACATGGTTTCGAAGTTGTGGTTGGATGATGTGAAGAGTGACGATAGATTCGGTGTTTGCCTTCTGGCCTTATTGTTCAGTAGAGTACATTTCAAGGTGTTTTAAATGTATTTGAATTTTTTGTCAGTGAGAGTTTGAGTGCTGTGGTTGATGTCTAAGACCATTATGATCCTGTTAGGATTTCTTTTATTGTATACCAAGAATTTACCTAGGTAAGGATGTCTGTACTCATATATATGTCAGTTCAGATTGAAGGATAATGCAAAAATGTGCTAAAATATCGAAGTTTGATTAAAATAAAACTGAAATTCAGAACCTGAAATTAATAATTAAAAAAAAAACCTTGTGTCGACACTTGTGCGCTTTCGTCAGAAACAGAATCGGTGACAAACCCTGGGCATAGCATCTCCTAAAGTCCAACGCTTTCTCACGGTGGAAGGGAGAATGGGAGCGTGGCAGTGTCAGAGCTACCCAGCAAACAGGGCTCTGGTGAAAATCCAGGAGGAGTCGGCATCAGGATCCGTCGTCTTCTAGTCGTATTTGTCTCTACGTGTGACATGCAAGATGCGTAAGGAGCGGATTCGCAAATCAATGGAGAAGGAGTGGCAATGTTTCTTCTGCGTCATTTCTTTGTGTGCTTAGAGCCCAACCTTCAACTACTTCGCATGCAACTTTTGAGCTTTTCTGATATCGGTGTCGGGTGTTAAACCTGAAATCTTGAAGGTTAACGAATAGCTGCGACCAACTAGGTGGACTTCATGCAGACCGGACACTCCTGGTCTATGACCTTCGTAAGCTCTGTACAGGAGTCCAACTTGGTTAAAAACTGCAACAGTCTCTTCTCGTATATGAAATCACTATAATCACAGTATAGGCAATAGAAGCAAGTGGGGGGGCAAGCAATCAAAATTTGTGTTCTTACCAATCGCCATGGAGACGAGTTAAGCGATATGCCCAACTACGCAGGACTTTTTAAACAATAAATGACGCACGACATCAGGGGACGTCGTGAATGTAATTTTTCCCCTTTTTTTAACGTAGTTCACCCCAACCAAGGCAGGCCGCCACTGTACACGTAAGGGGCTACTGAGAAGAAAGAAAAGGGGAGAAGGTTGGGGGGTCAACCTAAACTGGGATCTGCGCAGCGAGATGTCTGTTTACATTAATTTTAAGTTTATGCATGTCAGTACTGTCGGGGAAACAGGGGGCAGGGAGGGAGTTCCAGAGGCCAGCAGCACGAGGAAAGAAGCTATTTGAGTAGAAAGCCTTCCGGCATCTGGGGGCCTCCACAGTGAATGGATGGGATTTAGTTGATTGTCGAGTTGGTCTAGTGAATTTACGTCGAGGGGGCACCAGAGGGGGGCTTTACGAGCGCCTCTCTATCGCCACTAATAGTGGAAACGCCTTGAACCTGTTCTTGGCTTGCCTAACCAGCAGGACATTCAATGAAACTTTCTTTATATTTGCATATTGGTTTTAAAAAAGGACATGTTATTAGTTAATTATTTTTAAAAATGATACAAAAAATATGGCCCAGCAAAACAACCATTGCTGAATTGCAACAGTGGCGAGACACATTTGACTCTATTTCGGAAACGAAAGAAAAACTTTATGTATTCTCAAAATTCAAATTGCATCCCTTATAGAATATGTTGTCGAATAGATATCACCCGAAGGAGCCGCCCTGGGTGTCAATACGACCTGAACCTGTAGCACGCGCCTTCACGGTGTCCTTTAAGAGACGCCTGAAACCAATTTTATTCGAGCAATCAGTTTGTCTCTTCGGTTGGAGACGGTACGTTCTGTTGTATTTCTCAACTGTGCTCTACACATAATAGTCCATTGAAATTAAGGAAATATATATTTAACTGAAGACACAATACGAATTGAAATAGGTTTTTTAAATTTAATGTGTACCCTAACCTAACGACAAACTAAACGAAAAGCAAATATAAATAAAAAATAAAATTTAAAAAAGTTGGGTTCGTATAGGATTATTAGTTAAATATAACTTTTTTAAATTTAAATGAAAGCAAAAAAATTATAAAATATTGTTTGTTCTTATTATTGATTTTTATTATTATTGATTTTTATTATATATTTGACTATTAAACAGTAAGCCCACCGATTTTAATATATATAATTTTTAAAAAATAATTAAAAATAATAATTTTAAAAAATAATTTAATAGTATTTAGTTAAAATTAATATTGTATATATTTATATATATATATACAATATTAATTTTAAATAAATAATGTTAGATAATATTTTAAAATTATTTTTATTAATGATTTTTTAAATTGTATATATATATATAATTTTAAACAATAATTACAAAAATAATTTAAGAAAAATTAATATTATTTATTTAAAATGTATTGTATATATATATATATATATATATATATATATATATATATATATATATATATATTGGCTCTCCTTAATTGACACAGCCAGTCAAACTTTTGTTTTCTTTTTGAAAAAGAGAGGTTGTTACTCTCGAAATAATTAAAGTCTCTACCATTCCGGATCTTTAAATATTTAACAGTAAATCCATCAATTTCACAATTTACTGTCTTTATATTTAAATCTTGACATATAAATGAATTGATCAGAGATTTACCGTCGTTTGTCTTTTTTTTTTTCATTCTTATTACTCCTTCCGGTTTTTCAATATTACATTGCACCTTCATGTTTACTTGTTTACTAGCAATGCTTCAAGCAAACTACAATTTCTTTTTATTTTTATTATTATTTATAATGGGTTTACTGAAGACTTCTTTCAGTCATGGCTGACGCAACGGGAGCATGCCACCGTGGATTAAATAAAGGGTTCCGTTCGAAATTCCGTTCAGATTCCCGAGTTCGACAGAAATATTCCGGTGTTCGAAACGTTGTGAGAATAACACTCAAGATGAGAACAGTAGTTCGAATAATCTAACTTATACAAATTATCGATCCTCATCTAAAAAAAAGTCAGAAACATATAATCATGTGTTTTCATAGCCCATGCATTAGTCCGTGATGGTATCCATTTCACAACGCACGAACCTCTCGCGAGTGTTTCTAGAAAATGCTCGTACTTATAATCTCTAAGAATCGAACGTGAGCCGCTCAAAACAGAAAACTCGCCGTAGACTTTTATCTATGTTTAAAAAGAAGAAAAAAAGAAAAACGAATAAAAGATTAAACACAGTGAACACAATTGCGATTAAATAATTGAAATGTGAACAGAAGAACGAACTTAAAGAATACAGGAAGTGAAAAAGTCTATGATGCCGCATCGCGAACAAAGGGTATATTTACATGAATACGTAAAAGACGATTTATGAAAAAAAAAAAAATAAATGAGAGTGAACAGCTGAGGAAAGAAATTCAAAGAAAAATTTACAAAAATATTTTTTTTAAAAAGCAGTGAAACAAAAGTGATATGATTTTTGATGTGCGGAGCCGGTGAATATGTACAATTTGCGCCTTTGTAGAGTTTGTTTTCTTTGCAGAAAGTAAAACTGAGAATAAAAACAGCGAAACGAACAACAACAAAAAAACCTACTCAACAGTCTTGATATTTCGAAACGTTTTTCTTTTTTTTTTTACTTTCTCACGATTGATGCGAATGAACAGCAAGGTGTCTATTTCGTGAAAGGAATTACTGACATTAATGGTTAGGATTTGAAGAAAAAAACAAAATGGCGGAAAAATGAAATAAATAACACAATGATGAAATCTACGTAACGTAAGAATAAATTTAAGAAAAGGTTAAAAACTCACTTTTTATATTTACGTAAGTATATATATATATATATATATATATATATATATAGACACATACATAGACACACACATATATATATATATATATATATATATATATATATATATATATATATGTATATATACACATATATATATAGTTATATATGTATATAGACGCATACATACACATACACACACACACACACATATATATATATATATATATATATATATATATATATATACATATCTATAAGTTTCTGTATAATTCTACGTATGATTTTAGACGAGTATTTAAAAGATGATTGGGGATGTATGGAGCATAAAAACGTTGTTGTATTTGTAATTAGTTATTTTATTATGATATTTCGAGCAGTCCTCTTCTCGTTGTCAAAAAAAGATACGAAATGAATAAAAGTAAAACCGTTTAAAAAGCTAGAATTTTCAACTTTTGCAACCGGCATTCTTTATCATAACGTGCAAGATAGTTCACGCGAAATCTCTCTAACGATTGACAAAGAAACCCGTTGTCTTCAACAAAAAAATACACGTGTGTGCGTTCATCTCATTATGCATTACCATGATAAGCAACTGACTCCAAGGTAGAGAGAGAGAGAGAGAGAGAATATATATACATATATATTAGCAATATGTTAAGAATGCTGAGGGCAATGAAGAGTGTCGGATAGGTTGTAAGCTGGAAGGAACAAAAGAGTGTGTTCCTTTCAGCTTACAACCTATCCGACACTCTGCATTGCCCTCAGCCTGCTTAACATATTACTACCATTCCCAGCAATAGTTCAAGCAAACTACAATTCTCTATTATATATATATATATATATATATATATATATATATATATATATATATATATATATATATATATATATATATATATATAACCCTTTCTTACCAAATCGAAGCTAGTTTTTTTTATTATTTATTGCAAGCCTAACCCTTAGCCTAACCCTAACCTAACCCTTTTTTACCAAATCGGAGCTAGTTTTTTTTTTTAATTTATTGCAAGCCTAATCCTTACCCTAACCCTAACTCTAACCCTTTCTTACCAAACTGAAGCTTGTTTATTTTTTTATTTATTACAAGCTTAATCTTTACCCTAACCCTAACTCTAACCCTTTCTTACCAAATTGAAGCTTGTTTATTTTTTTATTTATTGCAAGCCTAATCCTTACCCTAACCCTAACTCTAACCCTTTCTTACCAAACTGAAGCTAGTTTTTTTTATTTATTTCAAGCCTAATCCTTACCCTAACCCTAACTGTTACCCTTTCTTACCAAACTGAAGCTAGTTTATTTTTGATTTATTGCAAGCTTAATCTTTATCCTAACCCTAACTCTTACCCTTTCTTACCAAACTGAAGCTAGTTTATTTTTTATTTATTGCAAGCCTAATCCTTACCCTAACCCTAACTCTAACCCTTACCCTAACCCTAACTCTAACCCTTTCTTACCAAATCGAAGCAAATTGTTCTTATTGCAACACAGTGTTTTAATCTGTTTTTATCTGATGTGGTTTATTACTTTTCAGCCCTCTGGTATCATAACCCTAACCTTATACTTTGGGCGATATTCTGAACGATACGATTTGCTTTGATAATCACATTTGGCTGTTTTTTTACTGAAACTTTCCCTTGTGTTTGATCTTGTTTTTAACGATCTCTGATCAGTCATTTGCCAATCAGCTATGTATGTGTGTCTAGATATTTCTAGATTACACATGCTTTGCCGCTTTTTCTGTCTTCCTGATCAAAGAAGTAGGCAGTCATTACAGTCTGGATTGGCCGTGATTGCTGCTGACTTCTCCAGAAATATGTGTAAAAGTTATTTTGTTAGAAATTGTCATCATATTGTCATCATATAAAATGGCATTACTTTGATTTGATACTTATGTATAAATAGATAAGTGTATTAAATTAAAGTAATATCATTTCATGATATAATGATATTACCTTAATTTAATACTTATATATATTTATTATACATATATATGTATATGTATATATATATATATATATATATTATTTTTTAAGACATTTTGTCTCTTTCTTTAAGTTTTAAATTTCTAAAATGCTTTAAAAAATGAACTTTCCCAAATTTATACCTACCAGCGACGATGCGCGATTCAAGTTCAAATTTAAAAGAGACACTTACACCGTTAGTCCACACAACATCCGACGCCACTTCAACAAGACAAGGAAGGAATCTTACGAAAAAAATAAGGTTAATACCTTTTTATTTGTTTTAAGCTCTGTCGAGACTCGTTGTACCTAGCGAAATTATTAGAAAAAACGTCAAAATGAAAAAACATTTTTTTTCATTTTAATAAAAAATATCTGCATCTAACGCATGTTTTTATTGAAAGCCTTTTGCCTTTTTATTTAAATAAAATAAATATTTAAATAAAATAAATTGAATAATTATATAGATGAATAATTATATAATTAAATTTTGACATTTTCTGCGTGCCTACTCTCAATCCTCTGCGGCAGTGTTTCAACAGTTTGATTCTGGTTTTTTCCTCGTTTTTTCGACCGCTCGGCCTTTAATTGTTGTCTTTTGATAATGAAAGTTTTTCATCCGAAAATTTAAGATTACCTTGTGCCGGAACTTTTTATTTACCTGACAGTATTTACTGCCCTGGTATTTAATCAGTTTTTACGTGAAATATTAAGAAATCGTTTTGAGATTCCACTCTCGTTTTCTCTCCTCGTTTGTTTCTGTTCACCCTCTCCACCTTCCGGTACCGACATCGCATTGCTACAGCCTCGGATTACAAACCTGCACTTATAAATATAAGGAATGCTTCAAGCAAACTACAATCTCCTTTTAAATTTATATATGTATATATAAGTATTAAATTGAAGTAATATCATTTTATGATATAGTGACAATTCCGTAACAACATAACTGCGCAGACAAAAGATTTTGAAACATAAGTTGGAGATTTTCCATGATTCAAATCCCCATAACATGAGAGATTTACCTTTTTTTTTCTCAATTGATTTCTTCAACATAAAAAACTTTCCCCTTATTTATCATTCGATGTTCTTAGTTTTTAATTTATTATTCTGACGTTTCTTCTTAGAGGGTCAGACGATAAGGCTTTTCATAGATAAAAAAATATTTTTTCTTAAATTTATCTTATCATTTTGTAGTACTCTAAATCTACTTACACACACACGCGCGCGCGCGCACGCACACACACACACACACATATATATATATATATTTCCCTAAATTACGTGACAGTTTCCGTGGGCCGAGTGGATATGGCTGACTCTGTGTACCGGGTTCGCGCCTCCCGACCGTCTGAAATTGTTACTTCCCTGCACTGATGAGAGCAATAAGCTTGAAACGCTAGCGTCTGTAGGTATAAATAATTTAATATTTATTTATAAATATTATACTAAGCCCCTTTAAGAAATTAAAGTTGAGCACTCTCGGGGAAGTTAAAAATAGACTGTCAAAAGCTCTAATGCAAAGTTCCGAATACGTTCGTCGAACACTCTCGATTAG
>OY744541.1:79834707-79852207 GCA_963556195.1 Sepiola atlantica
ACTCTGACTGTGTCACGGTAATGTAATTAACCTGCTTTGGGGTTGGATAGAATGCGACAGTTAACAACGCATCGTAGTGTAAATAATTCACTTTTTCTAAATACTATTTTTACTTGATGAAGTATCCTATTGAAATAGCTGGGTCGTTTTATAAGCAACCGAAATGCATTCTAGCGGAGTTAATGTAATCAGTAAATTATTTCAATTTCTATATTAATAAATTATGTTTATATAGAATGAAATTTGCTTCCTGAACAGTAGCAGAAACTCGCTATGACACGATCGGGTAATAGAACATATAGTTGTTTGGAAGAAACAGCTTACTTTGTGGGCTTCTATATAATCATGTTTCCTCGACTGTTTTAACTTGTGGAATCTTTCATTTTGGCTCCCAGGAAATGTTGGGCCATCAGAAAAATATACGCCCCGTTTTGAGACCTTCCTCTCGACGGCTTTTTCACGTATCGGGGTCCCTCGCTGATGTGAGGCATCGTTATCTGAATTGCATTTTAATCCAGTGAACTGTTCAATAAAATCAAAACAACTGACTGTTTAACGGCTTACCGTATCACGTGTTGTTTAACGGCTGAGCATCTCACGTCTAAGTTGCGTGAAAGCGTTCTCTTATCAAAAAGAATTTAAAAAATAAAAAATAAATAAATAAATAAAATGTTTCCCTCTCACAGATATAACTATACAGTGAACACTTGCTATTGTATCACCATGTGATTTTTGTTTTTGCACATTGTTTGGTTATCTCTATGAGGCGTTTGCTGGCTGCGATTCTTTTTCGGCTTTTAATTTCAAACTTGCCTAAGTGCTTATATAGATACCCTGAAGGAAACCCCTTGGCCTAATTTCAACGGCTCAAAGAACTACGCTATAACCTTCACATGTCAGTTCCCTATTTAGGTCTTCGTCTTTTTCTATCTTGTATTAGTGTTTTCTTTTTTCTACCCGGTTCTCATAAGATACTGTCAATTCGACCAAGATTAGCATTTTTTGTTCTTAACAATAGAACAATTTATGGCTCTTGCCCCTTTTCAATTGTAATCTTGGGATAATTATTGTGCTAGTCGGGGAGATCCAATCACCATCCGGTTCAAGAATATTTTGGCCGGCTGTACGCTTAGACCCGATCCACACCTTCACTTCCTCTGCAGAAGACTTTGGTTCTATGTCAGCTACTTATTGTTGTTGGCAGTTCATCTAGTACGCTGTTGTTCCGCCACGTATATCGGTCATAAGAAATCGCCACTCTGCAGGAACAAATAAAATGTTCTATTGTTTGGATGTTTTCCTTACATAAAGGACAGGTTGAATCGTCATCCTTCTTCTATTTGGAGAGGTCTTAATTGATGGAAGAACGTCGTAAGTTGAACGTATTATGAAGCTGAACCTCAGTGGCGCCATATGCCAAATTTCATTTTATGTAAAAGATCTTTGGATAGCTTCTTCCCAATTCGTCTGTTATCCATGCTGTGACTGTTAGCCTCCGTTTACGAGCCTGTTACTCTCTTCTTGGTGTTCTTGGCCTTTTGGCTAAGATCAAAGTGTAGTATCTGTTCCGATGAATAGACTGGTATTGTCTTGGCCTTCGAGGCTTGATTTACGCCAGTCTATGGGTCTGTCCTGTGCAGTTCTAGGAGGTCCACCCTCCCAGGCTTCGCCTCCCCTCTTAGGGGAGGAGTAAGTTTATTGCTTACTGCCTGAGGCGCCCCTACCGGGGAATGCCGACGGGGCTGCCCAGGCAATTTTTAAACCCCACTTTCCCGACCCGACCTTGGGTCACATCTTACTTGTGGGAGTAAGATAAAAACTGGCCTTGTGCCTAACTCCTGGAGAGGAGTAAATCAATACTCTCTTCTTGGCCTTTTGGCTAAGATCAAAGTGTAGTATCTGTTCCGATGGATACTGCACCCCATAGACTGGTATTGTCTTGGCTTTCGGGGCTTGATTTACACCGGTCTATGGGTCTGTCCTGTGCAGTTCTAGCAAAACAGACGCGATCATATCCGAGGCAATGACTGAAAAAATGACCTCCAGTCTATAGTGGATTGGGGTCATAAGTGGTTGGTAACTTTAAAAGCTCCTTTCCTTCAATAACTACAAGAAACCTCTCCAACCACCGATTGTCATGGCAAATAACACCCTGTCTGAGAGTTCATCATTCAAACTCCTCGGCCTAACCTTCACAGGTAACATGAATTGGAACAAATACATTAAAGACATTTCCAAGGCTGCCGCAAAGAAGGTTGGCCCCCTCTACCGTGCTAGTAAACTCCTCTCGCTTGACATTATCCTGTATCCCTACAAAGCCACCATCTGCCCATGCATGGAGTATTTTTGTCACATCTGGACTGGTGCATCATCTACTAGTCTCTCCCCCCTTGACAAGGTCACAAAAAATAGTCGCCAAACTAATAGGTCCCTCACTGTCAACCAAGCTCCAGTCCCTGGCCCATCGCCGCAATGTAGCATCCTTGTGCTTGTTTTGCTAATAGTTCAATGGATTATGCTCCAATGAATTGGCTACTCTGGTGCCCCCTCGACGTAAATTCACTAGATCAACTCGACAGTAAACTAAATCCCATCAATTCACTGTTGAGGTCCCCAGATACCGAAGAGCTTTCTACTCAAATAGCTTCTTTCCTCGTGCTGCTGGCCTCTGGAACTCCCTCCCTTTCTCCTGTTTCCCCGACTGTACTGACATGCAGAAATTTAAAATTAATGTAAACAGACATCTCGCTGCGCAGATCCCAGTTTAGATTGACCCCTCCCAACCTTCTCCCCTTTTCTTTCTTCTCAGTAGCCCCTTACGTTTACAGTGGCGGCCTGCCTTGTTTGGAGTGAACTTCGTTAAAAAAAAAAACCTTGTGGGCTTGTGTGTAATCATTTATCTACGGCTATGATTTATATTTGACAAAGTAATTTATTAAAATGGCTTACGTGCTTTATAAGAAAAAGAAATGGATTATAGAGGATTTCATTTACCAAATGTTATATTTTATCATACCAAAGGTGTTATGCCGATGAACTAGCAATGATAACCATTACCAACCTGGACAATGGTCCAAGGATACCTTCCAATAACACTTCTCTTGTTGAAAGCAAATCGCAGATTTTATTTACAACTATATATTGTATTTTAAAACAATAACCCGGACGTTTTCCAATCAATTGACCTGCGAGGTGACAAGTTTTTTTTTTCGATAGCGGTCTGTTAAAAAGCAACATTTAGAAGACGAATCTTTAGTGTTCATCAATAATAGCCAGTTCATCGACATGAGATTTTAGATATTACATCATCTAACATGTAAATATATTATTTAATCAGAAGTATTTACGGCTGTTATCTCGATAATTGAACACTGGTCAATTTTTCTTCCAAAATTAGTTCATAAAATAATTATGAACGAACGCGCGTTTTCTCTTCAATGTGGTTGTACTTTTGGCGAGATTCAAAAGTTACTGAAATCCGACGCTCTTACCGATTAGGCTACGCAATCTCGCAAAGATTACTGGAAATGTTATCGCTCATATAAGCGTAAACATTAACTTTGTTTGTTTAGGTTTCTTTGACGATAGAAACACGGTTCACTTATCTGCTTAAGCATTCTCATGTCATATCGTATAGGTGGGAACTTCTAAATATTTTTTTTTTTTTATAAAATAATTATCCACGGCTGCGTATTTTGCTGTCTCCGTCTCTTTAGCGTGGCTCTACTTTTGTCGAGATTCGAAACCGCTATTAAAATTACTGTAAACAATAGCAAACAATATATATATATATATATATATATATATATATATATATATATATGATAATTTTATTTACACAGACATGTACAAAATCTGCGACACTGGCATGTCGATGTTATCGATCAACAGTTACTATACACTGAGATCTCATCAGGCAGAGTTATAATCCGATCTTAACCTCAGATCATATTTGGAGAGAATGAAATCCTCATTTCATTCTCTCCAAATATGATCTGAGGTTAAGATCGGATTATAACTCTGCCTGATGCTATCTCAGTGTATAGTAACTGTTGATCGATAACATCGACATGCCAGTGTCGCAGATTTTGTACATGTCTGTGTAAATTAAATTATCATATATAAAGCTCTATTTTGATATTGAGCACTTTATACAAACCCGGTTTAAATTCTCTGGATTACCACCCTGTAGATATTTTTTACCTGGAGTATTACCATTATTATATATATATATATATATATATATATATATATATATATATATATATATATATATATATTGTAATAGATTTTTGTAGGTACAAAGTTTTAATAAACAGTGAAATGATGTTAGACACACTGCCATTATTATCTATCATGAGGATTTTTTTATGATTTATATTATAAAAGAGTAAAAAAGAAACACGAGAAGGGGAACAAAGATGAATCACTTCGTAACTTTTTCTTCTTTCTTTATGAGGATTTTTTTCCTTTTTCAAACGAGTATTGAGAAAAAAAAGGTAAAACAAATAAAATAAAATTGCCGAGACGTCTTTCAGTCGACTTATATATATATATATATATATATATATATATATATATATATAATGTGTGTAAGCGTACATATGAATCCAACGACTTTTATATGTTCCACAAGTTTGTTTTAGCTTACGAGCGTTTCTTTTTAGATCAAGTATACATAGAACGTCTATATTATACATTTACTTTATCTAAGATTCGTCAGAATAAAACTGTAGCAGACACCTCAAAAATATTTTTTAAATATTTTCTTTTAGTTATATTGACTCCAAACAAGTCTCATTGTTACTTAGACGTAAGGGACTACTGTGAATCACATAGAGTCGAAGATTTTTGCAGAGGATGTGAAGATGGTGATCGGGTCAAAATATTCTTGAACCGTGTGATGATTGGATGGTAGCCGCAGATTTCCCCAGCTAGCGCAATAATTACCCCAAGATCACAAGTGAAAAGAGACGAGAGCCATGAATTGTTCTATAGTTAAGAACAAGCAAAAATATCATCTTGATTGAATTGACAGTATCTTATGAGAACCGGGTAGAAAAACAAGCACTAATACAAGATAGAGAAATACGAAGACCTAAAGAGTGAACTAACCAGTGAAGGTTATAGTGTAATTCTTCGAGCCGTTGAAATTGGGCCAAAGGGGGTTCCTTCAGGCTTTCTATATCAGATCTTAGGCAAGCTTGGAATTAAAAGCTGAAAAAGAATCGCAGCCAGCAAACGCCTCATAGAGATAACCGCACATTGTGCAATGTTTCCATGGGCAAAAAGAAAAATCATATGAGGATATAATTATTTCTGCATGTTGGTACAGTTGGGGAAACAGTGAACAGGGAGGAAATTCCAAAGGCAAGCAATATTTGAGTAGAATGCTTTCAGGCATTTGGTAAACTTTACAGTCAAATGGTGGGGTTTTGCTGATTGTTGGGTTGGTTATGAGTATTTACGTTGGGAGGGCACAGGTGCAACAAGTTCGTCGTAGCACAATCTGTTGTAAAAAAAGCACAGGAATGCAACATTGCAGGGATCTGACAGGAGTTGGGGCTTTGTAGACAGTGAAGGACCTATTAGATCAGAACCTCATTTTTTGGACGAGTAGCGGTTAGTGCACTAGCCCAGATGTGGTTACAATACTCCATGCATAGTCCTTTTGGCTAAGATCAGAGTGTAGTATCTGTTCCGATGGATACTACACCCCATAGACTGGTATTGTCTTGGCCTTCGGGGCTTGAGTTACGCCGGTCTATGGGTCTGTCCTGTACAGTTCTAGGAAGTCCACCCTCCCAGGCTTCGTCTCCCCTCTTTGGGGAGGAGTAAGTTTATTGCTTACTGCCTGGGGCGCCCCTACCTGGGAATGCCGACGGGGCTGCGCAGGCAATTTTTAAACCCCACTTTCCCGACCCGACCGTGGGTCATATCTTACTTGTGGGAGTAAGATAAAAACTGGCCTTGTGCCTAACTCCTGGAGAGGAGTAAATCAATACTCCATGCATAGTCGAATCGTGGCTATGTAGAGATACAGGATACTGCCATGTGTGGGAAGTCTTCTAGCCAGGTAGTGGAGGCGCACCCTCTTAGCAGCAGACTTGGCTGTATCTTCTATGTATTTGTTCCAATTCATGTTTTCTGTGCAGGTAAAGCCGAGGAATTTGAATGTTTGACTTCTAGATAGGGTGCTATATAGCAAAAGAAACAACTCTTATATAACTTGGTGAATTTATCTTTAATGTTTTTTATGATAATTTCTTTCTACATAAAATCTTTAATAACATCTGCAATTTAATTACTTTTTTCCAAAACTGTTTCATCAGACTTACGTTTATTACTTTTGAATTTCATATCAGCAGACATTTTTTCTTAATCCTATAATCCAAATGATGAAAAAAGCATTCTAGTATATTTATAACCTTGGAAACAAAGGGACAACAACATTCTATTTATCGGAAAATGTTTCGCGCCAATTTAATCGTGACTTAATGGAAACGCTATCGCCATTGTTTAAAAGAATGACATTGTAATGTGATTGCTAGACTTGTGTTGATGGAAAGATGGAGATACAAACAGATGCATACATGTTTTACTATATATATATATATATATATATATATATATATATATATATATATATATATATATATATATATATATATATATATATATATATTTATATATATATATATAGTAAAACATGTATGCATCTGTTTGTATCTTCAGCTTTCCATCAACACAAGTCTAGCAATCACATTACAATGTCATTCTTTTATATATATATATATATATATATATAACTAAAAGAATAAACTTTTAGAAAATTAAACCTAAAACGAAAGATAGGAATAATAAATTATTATTATTCATTATTTTCCCTTGCTTTGAACTACGAATGATTTTTATTTTCATCCATCTGCGAATCTAATTATTTTTAATCGACTTATATGTATATATATATATATATATATATATATATATATATATATATATATAGGTATACATTTTTATTTATACAAACATTATTGATTACATATGTGCATACATGTTTCGGTTGCACTTTTCCCAGAAAGTCAACCTCATCAGACCAAGAATTTTCGAGAAATGGGAAAAGTGCAACCGAAACATGTATGCACATATGTAACCAATAATGTTTGTATAAATAAAAATGTATACTTATAAACAGCTCTACTTGTTATTGAGCACTTTTTATAAACACTTGAGTTTCTACGGATTTACATTTACAGAAACTAATACAATACATGTACTATATATATATATATGTATATATATATATATATATAAACAACACTCTTTCAAATCGAAAGACATTTCTTCAAATGGATTTACATATCTGATGAGAGCGGACCACCGCTTGAAACGCGTTATATATAAAATAATAAAATAACAAAATAATAAATAAATGAGAAATTTTTTAACAAATGTTGGTAGCCTTACTCCTTTACATATATACATTTCTCTCGTTGCAACTGCACTAATACTGCACTATCCTCTTGTATATATATATGTATGTATGTATGTGTGTGTGTGTGTGTGTGTGTGTGTGTGTGTGTGTGTGTGTGTGTAAGGTTAGTGGCGGAGAATCCCAGGAGAGTGCCCAATTATTAAGAAAAATCAAAAATAAGACCGTAGTATTTATTAATGTTTTTATTATAAAATATCCGAACAAAATCGGTACCGTCGGTTTCAAATCTTTTTTCTTAAGTTTTTTTCGGGGAGACAGACATACGCAGAGGCTGAAGAGAGTCCGATAAAGAGGCTTTAATAGGTCCCCTTTGTTAAGATTTTAAACCGACGGTACCGATGTTGATGTGATCCTTTGGTAATACAAATATATATATATATATATATATATATATATATATATATACCTATGTATATGCTGTGCTTATCAAAAACAAGACAATATATATATATATATATATATATATATATATATATATTGATTAATATATATTTGTGAACATATACACACATGTTTAATGTATATAAAAGAAGAATGTATACTTATGTATATGCTATACTTGTCGAAAACTAAACAATAATGTGCGTGTTAAAAGAAATACAAACATGTGAACAATGGATCATGTCTCGACTTTGTGGCACTCACAGAAATGCATTATCTGAATACATTAGAATTATGCAACAATTTCCATTAAATTTTATGAATGTATTCGTTGATAAAATTGATGCTGTTAAGAATATCAGGTTGAAGCTCCAGCAGGATGGCAGCATGTCAACAATCGAAGGCAAATCGATGGAGAAACGAACTAGAGCAAAACAATGATTTAACTATAGGGATTATGAGCGCCGATTGTCAATTAGACAGTCGAGTTTCTATCCCGACTTGAGGTAGGTTCTTGTCTAGCCGCAATGAATAGCTGTGATACAGCGAAACAGTCTGTATATGACTAAAATATGCTTTCTTTCTTAAGTTGAGTTTAATGGTGAATGAAATAACAAACTTCAACTTGCGTATAAACGCAATGTCTTTTGTGTAAACAAACGAAGCATTCGGTATTTCACAATGTTTATTATGGTGATTTAACCTATTTCAGCAGCAGCCAAATGGCCTGGGAGTTATGAGAACCGACATTCGTCTAGACGGTCGAGTTACGATCCAGGCTTAGGGCAGTTTCTTGTCTAGCGGCACTAAAGTTATATATATATATATATATATATATATATATATATATATATATATATATATTATTATTATTATTAATAGTCAAAATTTCAAGGTCAAATAATATTACTTTGTTAACAGCATATATAAATAACCAATAGAATGTTAAATTCCAATGACCACGTTTTTATTCATTTTTAAAAATATATATGATTTTCCGGACCGTTTCATCTATACATGAACAACAATGTATATATATATATATATATATATATATATATATATATATATATATATATATATATATATATATATATATATATATATGAAGGTTTATAACTAAAAGATAACTTTTAGAGAATTAGACCTATTGTGAGATGATAAAAGCTCAATATACTGGATAGAGCAAAAATACATTTGAACCCCATACAACTTGGATCTCCGTATTTGGTGACTTTCATTTACATTGAAACATACCCGTTTGAACTTTTAAAAACTTTTTTTTTTTAAACTTCTTTTTTAAAACTTTTTCCAAATTTTGAATATTGACTGTTCTTATCTGTCAACTTATCAATCTCTACTTCCTCTGATGATAAGATTTTAATCTTTGAAAAGCCGTGCTTAAGGAATGCAATTGAAAGAGAAGAAGAAGAAATATTTTTATTTACTAAATGCTCATTGTTCTGAACAACTGAAGATATTGATCTGTTTCCATTTACAGGTCTAACTATTTTTCATTGACTCACCTTATATATATATATATATATATATATATATATATATATATATATATATATATATATAATTTCATATTCACATATATCTGCCAAATATATAAAATGAAGTAGAAAACCAAAACTATTAATATATTCATCATTCTAGTTTTCCGTTTTTATTTTCTATCACGTTGGAATATTATGTCCATTATTTTCACAAACACACACACGCACACACATATATATATATATATATATATATATATATATATATATATATATATATATATATATATATATATTTCATATATATAATTTATATATAAATATATGTATATATTATTAGTATATATCCACTTATATCTATAAATATATATATATAATTTATATCTATAAATATATATATAATTTATATATATATATATATATATAGAGAGAGAGAGAGAGAGAGATTTTAAAAGTTAATTTTTTTAAGCATCCAAATGAAATTTAATAATAATTCAGGTAAAATAAAATTCCTTCGAAGCATGTTAAAGATGCGATATTAATTTTATTATAAAAAGAAAAGAATATATATATACATATATATATATATATATATATATATATATATATATATATATATATATATTTATAATATAAAATGAAGTAATAAAATAAGGTGTCAATCAAATTTTATTAGAATTCAAAGTTCATGCAAAGCAGCTTTAAGTCCTTAGCTCATGAGTTTTCAAAGATAATTCTTCTCTTCAGAGGACCATTACCGCAGTTATACTACTACAGGTAATAAACTTACGCTTTGAAAATATATAAAATTATATACACAAATACATAAAAATACATAACATCAAACATATCAATCCAAAAACATACTTTTTGTTGAATCCATACAGTCCATCCAGGTCATACAAGTTGAGAAGCATAATCAGGAAGGACATTACTCCAAGATACAAACAGCAGTTTAAATACGTGAAATTGAAGGGGCCGGCAATATATATATATCCTGGATTTTTATTACGTCCGACTCTTTGAAAGTTCAAAAATCGCGCCCAGAAACATGATTCTCTTCGTAATTCTCTTTATTCACCTACGACTCTTTTTTGACATGGCATTTAGCGAAGTTAGACATACTTTTGCCTAGCTGCGTTCGTATAAAAGATGGCGTCTTATAACAATGAGCAAACCCACGTTCTTTTTTAACTTTATTTTATGAGAAGCATAGAAGACGTGTCTAATAGAGCTTGTCCCCATTAGATGGGTGGTCAGCACGAGTGAATTTGCTGATGAAGCGATACGAACTATCCGTCAATCTGTCTGTCTGTCTCTCTCTCTCTCTCTCACACACACACACACACACACGCGCGCGTGCGCGCGAATAAACAGGCAACTTCTGTCTCCGATGTTTTAGTTGACTGTCTCTCTTTTTAAATAAACCTTATTTTAAAAAAAACTGAACATCGGCGTCCGAATGGTTTTGTATCCACAGACGATCAGCAACCTGAGTTCACAACGACGACGACACGGGTGCATAAGGGTGTATACACCCATCGGTAAGTGAAAATAAATGTACTGTTATAGCGTTTAAACCAAACAAAACCGACTTTTTGTTCAGCATCTTCCGGCAGTTTTCGTAAACACCCGGAAGATCCCGAAGCGCTTAGCCAATCAGAATGCTCGATATACAGACGACAACTTAAACCTTTAAATTGACTAAATCTGCCAATTCCTTGTAAGCAGACAACATTTCGAACAAACTCCTTTGTTTCCATATTATCGAAGATGGCGGATTATACCCTATCGACAAACATCCTTCCTCTAACTCTTTTTCTTCACTTACTCCGAAAGAAAATCATTCAACTGAACATAAAAACGAACTTTTTTAACTTTAACCCTAAACTAATCTTAACCCTAATCTAACCCTAAATTAGTTGTTGTATTTTCGTTTAAAATGTTGTATCATTACAAACAAAAAAATAAACGAAAACAATTTGTAAAAATCATTTACCATCTATAAAAGTTATTGTTGCATTGTTTTTGCTTTGAAGAAAACCCCAATTTAGCGAAAAAAAAAACTTTTCACTTTTACCTTTCCCGTTATAAAAAAAAATAGTTCATTAATTTTTGTCGTCAAAAATAGAAATAAATTGTTATAAAAATAAACATATGGTGAGTGATTTTTCGTTCATTATTCGACTTTTCCGATTGTTTACGTAAATAGCCGAAAGATGCCGAACAAAAAGTCGGGTTTTTTCAGCTAGTTTTTTTTTTTACAATTCATTAAAAGGTCAAATCATATGCATTAGTATCGTACGAATTTTGACCGACCCTCTTCTGTTGTTGTCATTCAGTTCTCCAATCCTTTCTAAAATCAGATACTCGCAGAAGTGACCAAGTGAAGGTTGACAGAAGATATAGAACCGACAGAATTCGAACTTGGCACGCCAATGTCATCAGTCTACCTCATCACAGCCACATCCCTATAATTCATTATTCTCTCTCAGGTAATATTCGTCATTGTTTCTTTATAAAAACATTTTACGCAAATCTTTTCGGCCATTACTGTTTTCTTTCCTTTTTTATTATTCCTGCCAAGTTAACACGCAAACGTAAAACAATTAGATAATTATCGTCTTGTCATTAGTCCGTTCATGGGATCAGTACTTCCGGTCCGAAAGACATTTCAATTGGCTGTAGGACAGAAGGCGAACTATCGAAAAGCGAGTTTAGAGAAGAATAAATAGAAGGGCGTGACGCGCCGGAAGTGTCTCGTTTTCGAATTTGACGTCAATTCCCTGACGGGTCGGTGACAAGCGTTGCTGGTGGCTCTCACCTTGACGACCGCCGCCGCTTGCCCCTCATTAGTGGAGACCTGATCCTTTAATAGCAAACGAAATGAAGGATTAATTTGGATTAAATGGCGGAAATTAGAGAGGGAAGGGTGAGATATTCGCTTAGATATGTGAGACGTGTCTATCCGTACAGCATTAGGTACATTAAGATGTCGATCATTTGGTAAACGTCGACGATCTTGTTATGTTGATCACATTTAGAGTTGAAATAAATATTATCTTGACTTCTCCCGATAACTTTTATTGGCAAGGAGTCACTCAACGGGGCGGCTTTTAATTTCGCCCCCCCCCCCTCCCGCAGAGAACGGCTTTTAATTATGGCATTCTTTATTTGATTATCCCAGACACTCCAAAGGCGTTCTGATATCTCATATTTAATAGTTTTAAAGCCTATACGTGTTTGTGAGTATTATTATTATTGTTATTATTTAGTAGTAGTAGTAGTAGTAGTAGTAGTAGTAGTAGTAGTGGTAGTAGTGGTAGTAGTGGTAGATGGAGAAGGAGAAGGAGAAGGAGGAGGAGGAGAAGGAGGAGAAGGAAAACTTGGAGGAATGGGAGTATGTCTATTTTAATAGCGCATTTGTTTCCTTGGACTTTTGACTAAGAGCAAATTGTAGTATCTGTTCATACACTACACTGCATCTATTCTATTTTCGGTAGGTAAATGATAAGTGCTTTTAGACTAAGGCGATTTTGATTTTAGTTACCATCCAGAGTGTCCAGAGTGGTATATATATATATATATATATATATATATATATATATATATATATATATATATATATATATATATGGGAAGAGAAGGATGAAAGTAATCCGACGTGATCGGAAAATGAAAAAGGAAAACCAAAAAATGGATGTTTTTTATGTGTACATCAACGTTTCGTCTTTATTTATAAGACTTCATCAGGATGATAAAATAGAGAAAAAATGCCATGCAAGTACAGATACATGTAGGGTAGACATATAGGGAGGAAATATATATATATATATATATATATATATATAGTCTCGGAAGTTTCCTAACCATTAAAACTATATAAAAAATTTTTTTTAATATAATTAGTATATGTGTTATATATATACGTTTATACATATTCTACATTATTTTTATTTAGATAGTTATGGATTTGCTCTATCAATTTATGTTGATTAATTTGATATGACTTAAAAGCGTCAGGATGGCGAGTAATTGCCTTATTTGATCGTCTAAATATTTTATTATGATCCCCACCTTGTTTAATCATTCTTATTATTAGGTCAGAAATTGGGGGCATAAAATCTACTAATTTTAAGGTAACATATATATAATTTCAATCTTAGTGTGAAGGTTTAGTATACTATAAATGTGTATAATTACAAAAATGGGCGGAAACAATTGTATGTGAATTTTTTTTTTTAAATGAACTAGGATTATATATATATATATATATATATATATATATATATATATATATATATATATATATATATATATATATATATATATATATATATATATATATATATATATTGGATTGAAGTTATTCGTGTCTAGGGTTCAAATCGTTCGACCGGCGATACAGCTATATAAGCAAAACTGGTGTTTGTTAATGAACATGAAACATAAATACATGTAATCCAGGGTTTCGAATCGTACGACCTGTAGTGAATAGTCATATCTCTATGCTGATGAGTCTCGATTGAAAAGGGACGAAACGTATACGTACATAGATAATAAACAATAACAAATATTTTATATTTGTCGCTCCTCGTAAAATAAGTAGAGCCCTCTAATGGTAGTACAAACACAGCATGACGTCACTTACTTTATATGCATCATTCCTTCTTTAATGGAAGTAGAATGCCTGGACATCAAACCGCTTTTATATGTGTTAAATTATCATTGTTAATCGGCTGTTCAAATATTGATCACGCGGTTAACGACGTTGAATTCAAGTTGAAAAATACTTGTAATCCAGGGTTTCGAATCGTACGACCGGTAGTGAATAGTCATATCTCTATGCTGATGAGTCTCGATTGAAAAGGGACGAAACGTATACGTACATAGATAATATACAATAACAAATATTATATATATATATATATATATATATATATATATATATATATATATATATATATATGCTCACACTATTTATCCTATTTAGATATATATTCTTCATCAATCAGTTCGTCCTTTTTATTATCTACGTTTTTCTACAGCTGTCTTTCTATTTATTTTAGTCTCTCTCTCTCATATATATATATATATATATATATATATATATATATATATATATATATATATTCATTTCTCTTTCTTTATCCGCCTCACTCACTTATCTTTTAATATATCTTTTCCGTTAGCTTAAGCTTTTTATATCAAATGTGTAGATACTCTCTGCGCATATCTCACATTCTCCCTCTCTCTCTCTTTCTCCCTCTCACCCTCTCTCTCACACTTCATTTCTTCATCTATTTCCATTCCCTCACCCTCACTCTCTCTCTCCCTCTCTTACTCTCTCTCTCTCGCTCTCTCTCTCTCCATTTTTTTCATCTCTTTCTATCCCCTCCCTTGAACTATCTCTCCCCCTCTCCCCCTCTCCCTCACACTTCATTTCTTCATCTCTTTCTATCCCCTCTCCCTCACTCTCTCACTCTCTCTCTCTTACTCTCGCTCTCTCTCTATATATATATATATATATTTTTTCATCTCTTTCTATCCCCTCCCTTGAACTATCTCCCCCCTCTCTCTCTCTCCATCTCTCTCTCTCTCTCTCTCTCTAACTAATCCTCTTCACTCCCCTCCCTTATAATAACCTCATCTTGGAAAATTAGCAATGCTATTGTATGACTATCAAGTTTAGATTTCGTTTCCGCAAGGAATTTCCTACTTTAAATGCCAAGCCGGAAGAAAAGGGCAAGAAAAATAATAAAAGAGTACAATGCACGTAGACAGAATAGGCGATGAAGAAAAATAATCATTTAATAGCACCGGAAGTTAGAAAGAAGTATTACATGTACGGCGCATGTGCATTATGTGATTGCTTGCCTCAACCAACAATGGCCGCCGTCCGTTTTTTGTTGTTTTTGTTTTGTTTTTTCTCTTAACGTCGAGACGAAACATCACTTCTTTATTTTCACGCTTGTTAAGTAAGTCTCCTGCAGGATGATGTAGCTGGCTACTCCGGTCTTCTCAAACTTTAAAGCCATAATATGAAAGTCGTAAGGGGCAGATTTTTAAAATCCTCAAATCAAAAGATTTTGTTATCGGCAAATTAATTAATTAATTTGTCAATTAGCGTTTACTTAGAGAAATTTTACAAAAGCATTTTATTCATTTATTAAAAATTTAAAAGTGAGAATTTGTATTATTCAGACTACTGTTCCCATCCTGGATATTATCCTCAAAACGTTTCGGCCGATGTAACCTCCGACCTTCTCTAGTTGAGTCTTGTCGAACTCGGGAATTTTTAAATCGAACTTTTATTTAATCTTAACCTTGTTCTTGTTCCGTAATTTATTTACCTCCTCGCCAGAAGGTTAGGCACAATGCCAGTTTTATCTTACTCCCACAAGGTAAGATGTGACCTACGGTCGGGTCGGGAAAGTGGGACTTGAAAAGCCAGCGCCCGAGAAGGTGAGCACTATGGTCATTAAAAATTGCCTGGGCAGCCCCGTCGGCATTCCCTGGTAGGGGCGCCTCAGGTAGTAAGCAATAAACTTACTCCTCCCCAAAGAGGGGAGGCAAAGCCTGGGAGGGTGGATCTCCTAGAACTGCACAGGACCGTCCCATAGACCGGCGTAAATCAAGCCCCGAAGGCCAAGACGATACCAGTCTATGCAGTATCCATCGGAACAGATACTACACTTTGATCTTGGCCAAAAGGCTAAAATCTAAAAAAAAGCGTTAAATTATCAATTCTCAGCTGAAAATTCCGAAACATAAAAAAGAGAAGTATATCATTTGCGCTTGATTAATCTTAAAGTCAGGGTCTTGTATTTAGATTGAAATCGATTAATTTATGCTTATTTACCAATGTTTGTATCCGATGGGTAAAACGTGAAAATCGTGAAAATCGGATATACACAGTTGATAATATTCATATGATATATATGTGTGTGGGGGGGGGGGGGGGTACTCCCTCCGTCAATAATGGCGGAAAAATTATACTCCGTGAAACTTCGCACTAAAAATCATAGAATTCCGTCAATAATTTAATTCATCATATATAAATTATTATTATTATGATTGTTGATCAACCTACAGAATGAACAGACCGACCGCGGAATTTTTATTTATGGTAAAACGTCAGAATATCGAAGCCCCCTCCCCCCACACTGAAAACTGTTTTCCCTTAGATTCAAATGAAATTTAAACCATAGGTAAATGACCAAAAATGATTTCTATTCCCATATTTTCAGAAAAATGTTATAATATTAAGAGGGTTATCGCGCCCCCCCCACCAAACCACACACTGAAAAACTGTTTTCCCTTTGATTCAAATGAAATTTAACCCATAGGTAAATGACGAAAAAATTATGTTTATTCCCATATTTTCAGCCAATTTTGATAATATTAAGCGGGTTCCCACGGTTCCATTTATTGTATTATCAGTTTATAACAGAAAGTTATTTTATCTGTCAAACCTAAATTAAAAATATCTTTTGAATGGGGTTAATGCATGTAAATATGACTCAATGCTGTCGGTGCAAAGGGTAGGAAAATGAACCCGACGTCGATATTATGTATTATGGTATTAGTAGCCACAATTACACAGGCCTTTCACAAAAATCAGTGATTTGTATAAAGATCATATTTTTTTCTTCCCCGCCAACTTCATAGATTATTTTTCTTGAAAACTCATTATTTTTGTGTATTTGTAAAATTAGAAATTAATTTTGTCGAAGGTTTTTAACACTTTTTGTGAGATTTCACCTTTGACCCCAGCCTTCCTTTAATTCTCCATTTATTTCTTCTTTCTGCCCTTTTCTTGACTATGTTCTTCTATTTTTTCTTATTCTTTTCTTCTTCTTCTTCTTCTTCTTCTTCTTCTTCTTCTTCTTCTTCTTCTTCTTCTTCTTCTTCTTCTTCTCCTTCTTTTTCTCCTCCTTCTTTTCTTCTTCTTCTTCTTCTTTTTCTTCTTCTTCTTTTTCTTCTTCTTCTTTTTCTTCTTCTTTTTTCTTCTTCTTCCTTTTCTTTTTCTTCTTCGTCTTCTTCTTCTTTTTCTTCTCTTTCTTCTTCTTTTTTTTCTTCTTCTTCGTTTCTTCTTTTTCTTCTTCTTCTTCGTTTCTTC
>OY744541.1:79857207-79884707 GCA_963556195.1 Sepiola atlantica
ACCCTACCCCTAATCCTAATCTTAACCCTAACCCTTATTCTAATCCTAACCCTAACCCTAATCCTCACCGTAACCCTAATCCTAACCCTAACCCTAACCCTAATCCTAATCTTAACCCTAACCCTAATCCTAATCTTAACCCTAACCCTAACCCTAACCCTAATCTTAATCCATATCCTAATCCCAACCCTAATCCTAACCCTAACCCTAATCCTAACCCTAATCCTAACCCTAACCCTAATCCTTACCCATATCCTAATCCTAACCCTAATCCTAACCCTAACCCTAATCCTAATCCTAATCCTAACCCTAACCCTAATCCTAACCTCTAACCCTAATCCTAACCCTAACCCTAATCCTAATCCTAATCCTAACCCTAACCCTAATCCTAACCTCTAACCCTAATCCTAATCCTAATCCTAACCCTAACCCTAATCCTAATCCTAATCCTAACCCTAACCCTAATCCTAACCTCTAACCCTAAGCCCTTGCATAGAAACTCTGTTTATGGAAATTTCATCTGAAGCTAGGTGCGTGGAGGAAAAAATAAATTATTTTTTGTAGTAAAAAAGTTATTGATGTAAATGTCTTACAAGAGAGGGGGGACCTCGAGATTGGGGCTCAGTCGCGCATCTTCTTTCGAAATAACGATAGAGTAGAGAGAGAGACTAGCAGCTTCTCTACTTTGCGAAAAGGGATATAAGAGACAGAATGGATCATCCCCAACTAGATTTGGTAGTCTATTTTGTAATTTGTCAAAGGCGAAAAAGAACACTTTGCGGGTCACCTCCCCAAAAGTGTCAGCAGATGAAGTACTGCTGCCCTTTCTGGGGATGTGCCGCCCGGAAGGTTTTTCTCGCCTTTGACAAAGTAAAAATCGACTTCGAAATATATTGATTGAATGTGGCATATGAAAACCTCAATAATTCCGGTGGTAGTTAGGATACTTGGTTCAAAAAAAGCTTATTCAACTTATCCCTGTCAGTTCTCGTCTTAAAGACGATAAAAAATTGTTCGCACCAACAGAGCTTACACTCAAATAATGGCTTTGCGTATGAAAAATTGTGTATACATTTGTGTATATGTGTGTTTCGGGACAGGAGTGGTGCATGTATGTGTACGTGTGCGTGTGCGAAATTGTGCAGTGGAAAGATCATGGCGACATTTCCGCCTTTACGTCTCTGGTAGAGACCCAGCTGGAAAACCGTATGCCGCAGGGATCAAAGAAAAAAAGAATCAAATATGCTTACTTTATCAGTAGGTATTTTATTTATGGAAATCGCTCCAGACAAGGCACTAAGCCACTTAATGTAATGAGCTAAAAAAAAAAATTTTAATGAACACTACTTGGAAGTAAAAAAAAAATTTTTTTTTTAATGAACACTACTTTAAGGTAATTTTTTTTTAATGAACACTACTTCAAGGTAAAAAAAAATTAATGAACACTACTTCAAGGTAAAAAAAAAATTAATGAACACTACTTCAAGGTAAAAAAAAATTATTATTTTTTAATGAACACTACTTCGAGGTAAAAATAAAAAAATTTAATGAACACTACTTACAGGTAAAAAAAAAATTTTAATGAACACTACTTCGAAGTAAAAAAAAATTTTTTTTTTTAATGAACACTACTTTAAGGTAATTTTTTTTTAATGAACACTACTTCAAGGTAAAAAAAAATTAATGAACACTACTTCAAGGTAAAAAAAAATTAATGAACACTACTTCAAGGTAAAAAAAATTATTATTTTTTAATGAACACTACTTCGAGGTAAAAATTAAAAAATTTAATGAACACTACTTACAGGTAAAAAAATAATTTTTTTTTAATGAACACTACTTCGAAGTAAAAAAAAAAATTTTTTTTTTAATGAACACTACTTTAAGGTAATTTTTTTTTAATGAACACTACTTCAAGGTAAAAAAAATTAATGAACACTACTTCAAGGTAAAAAAAAATTATTATTTTTTAATGAACACTACTTCGAGGTAAAAATAAAAAATTTAATGAACACTACTTACAGGTAAAAAAAAAAATTTTAATGAACACTACTTCGAAGTAAAAAAAAAATATTTTTTTTAATGAACACTACTTTAAGGTAATTTTTTTTTAATGAACACTACTTCAAGGTAAAAAAAAAATTAATGAACACTACTTCAAGGTAAAAAAAAAATTAATGAACACTACTTCAAGGTAAAAAAAATTATTATTTTTTAATGAACACTACTTCGAGGTAAAAATAAAAAATTTAATGAACACTACTTACAGGTAAAAAAAAAAATTTTAATGAACACTACTTCGAAGTAAAAAAAAAATATTTTTTTTAATGAACACTACTTTAAGGTAATTTTTTTTTAATGAACACTACTTCAAGGTAAAAAAAAAATTAATGAACACTACTTCAAGGTAAAAAAAAAATTAATGAACACTACTTCAAGGTAAAAAAAATTATTATTTTTTAATGAACACTACTTCGAGGTAAAAATAAAAAAATTTAATGAACACTACTTACAGGTAAAAAAAAAAATTTTAATGAACACTACTTCGAAGTAAAAAAAAAATTTTTTTTTAATGAACACTACTTTAAGGTAATTTTTTTTTAATGAACACTACTTCAAGGTAAAAAAAAATTAATGAACACTACTTTAAGGTAAAAAAAAAATTAATGAACACTACTTCAAGGTAAAAAAAATTATTATTTTTTAATGAACACTACTTCGAGGTAAAAATAAAAAAATTTAATGAACACTACTTACAGGTAAAAAAAAAATTTTAATGAACACTACTTCGAAGTAAAAAAATTTTTTTTTTTTTAATGAACACTACTTTAAGGTAATTTTTTTTAATGAACACTACTCCAAGGTAAAAAAAAAATTAATGAACACTACTTCAAGGTAAAAAAAAAATTAATGAACACTACTTCAAGGTAAAAAAAAAATATTATTTTTTAATGAACACTACTTCGAGGTAAAAATAAAAAAATTTAATGAACACTACTTACAGGTAAAAAAATAATTTTTTTTTAATGAACACTACTTCAAGGTAAAAAAAAAATTAATGAACACTACTTCAAGGTAAAAAAAAATTAATGAACACTACTTTATGGTAAAAAAAAAATATTATTTTTTTATGAACACTACTTCGAGGTAAAAATAAAAAAATTTAATGAACACTACTTACAGGTAAAAAAAAAATTTTTAATGAACACTACTTCAAAGTAAAAAAAAATTTAATGAACACTACTTCAAGGTAAAAAAATAATTTTTTTTTAATGAACACTACTTCAAGGTAAAAAAAAAGAAAATTTTAATGAACGCTACTTCAAGGTAAAAATTTTTTTTTAATGAACACTACTTCAAGGTAAAAAAAAAAAATTTTAATGAACACTTCTTCAAGGTAAAAAAAAATAGCTATGGATAAGTGTTAAATGGATAGATTTCTACCCAGAAAACAGCAATTATTCCCCCTTTGTCAGAAGCATCGCTCATGGAACGTGCGGACTATTGGATAAAATAAGGGAAACGAGAGTTACGGGCTTGCCGGGAGTAAACCCAAGGTCTACTTTCTACTCCCCTAGTTTCAGCATCATCATCATCAGCAGCAGCATCATCATCATCATCATCATCATACTCATCATTATCACCATCCGCTCCTACTAACTAGGAGTTGTCATAAGATATATTATGAGTAGTACCTCAACAGGTAATGTTCACTGGAGGCTGAGTGACAGCAAGTCTCCCCAGATGTCAGGTACTCTTCACTTCTTCTGATAACCGTTAAAATCATTTTGCTGTTAATGATTTTCATTTTTCAATATTGTGGGAGGATTGAAAATCAGGAATCGAATAAATAAAATGTGATGACTTATGAAGACGGTTCATGACAAGTGTTCCTATTTACTTGCCTCCCCACACAAGAGCAGAGTTAGACACCAGGTCTAATGTGGTAGAAAGACCAGCTCCCCAAAAAGAGTCACTCTCGATTGGAACAAAAAAAAGAATTGCGTCGGTCTAGATTATTTCTCTTTCACTGACCGAGGACAGAAACGATGTTTTGTAGTATCAGAACAGTCACCCATATAGTACTGGCCAGGATAAGCATTGCTTTACTTCACCCTTTGACTGATAATAATGACAATAGAACGTTCTTAACATTGTATTGTCTTATTCCCAGACAACGTCAAATACATGGAGGCCTACAGAGCTATACTAAAATCACTCTTTCTTATTCCCCTACCTTTGATGAGGGAAATAGTCCGAAGAGAAACGCCAAAAAAATAAGAATGGCATAAAAATAATACGCAAACCTATCACTATGACGTCATGTACCTATCAATATGACGTCATGTACACAAGATAACATTAAAAATCGTGATCACATTAAACGAAAAAATGGCTATTTGACCCCTTAAAAATGAATCTTTTTTTATTTTTGGATATTATTTCCCGGGGTTATGACGGTAAAATAATATCTAATTTGGGGAGTCTGTTGAGCATTTTAAAAGTTTTTGCGTTACATACATACACACAGATTGTTGCCTTATATATATTGAGACTAGCATAGCTACCCGGCGTGAAAGCAATCCCGTGATAACGTGTTCTATAGATGGAAAGTTCTTGGAAATAAACTATGTTCATGAAAATTCCGTTCAATGTTAGGCAAACGAAGGGAGAAAGAAAAGTTCTTTGTAATTGTGATAGTAGGAGAGTTCTTGCTGTGAATGTTTTACGAGGAGATGAGAACACCGATTGAAGATCAGTCGAGCTCCTTCCATTGAAATAACGATAGAGTAGAGAAAGACTAGCAACGTTTTCTCTTTGAGAAAAGAGATGTAGATTTGATGATAATGAGATCACGACAGGAATAATCCCGAGTTCGACAAGATACGCCTGAAGAAGGTCGGAGGTGACATCGGCAGAAACGTTGTTAGAAAAACAACCAAGATGAAAACAATAGTCCGAATAATATAAATAATATAAATTATCCATCCTCATCTCGAAAGTTCCGAAACATAAATCAATATTGAAATGATTTTAAGCACATTACATTAGTCTTTTCCGAGACAAGAAAATGTGTCCAATTTGATGAAATTCATAGCGCCTCAGACTATGTTATATAAACAACGTATCGATTATTGTGATCGACGGCCTTTTTCAGATGAGAATAACAGTCCTCTTATTTTTCGAGTCTATTGTGATTTACTAGGCATTAATATCACCTTGAAACAATGCAACGAAGAGCAGAGAAAGACTGGCGTGATTTCGGAGTGTTTCTTTCTCTTAGGCTAGTTGCACAATTGAGGCTTGAGAGGCTAGGCTACCCTAATATTTCATCCATAGACGAATGGTGGCAATATGACTTCATACCTTTTGCAATGAAAGCGATGGAGTCGTTCGAAGATAGATAGAACTGGTACTCAGTACACCGATCCCTCGAGTCCGCGCCTGTAACCACCACACCACTTCTACTGTTGACAATATATATATATATATATATATATATATATATATATATATATATATATAGAAGTAAGCAATGAAAATATATATGGCAATCAAGCTACAAAGAGGCTCCCGTGTTTAGCCTGACGATTCCCCCCGGGGATGAAACACGGGAGCCTCTGTGTAGCTTGATTGTCATATATATTTGCATTGCTTACTACCTAGCTCTACTTACATATCGAGCACTGTTGAAGTAAATACTGAAAACTGATACATAAAAAATTATATCTCCTTATAATATTTAATGTGGATACATGAAGTACTAATTTATATATATATGTATATATATATATATATATATACAGGGTGGGCCAAAATAAGGGTCCTATCTTTAAATTTGAATAACTTGAATTTGAATAACTTCCACAAAATAAAAGTTAAACTCACCAAACTTTATGTGTGTGTAGACTGACCCTTCCGAGATTTTTTGAAATAAACAAAACAAATTTTAGCCGAAAAACACTTCTTAAAACTTACAAAAACTAAAGTATTGTTTTTTACACTGTTTTGAGTTTTTTAAGCAAAAATAATGTTTTCTAAATGAGGGTACGTTCCTTAGGGCTAATACGGCTCATGCTTGCTTCGGAAGGGGTCCTTTACTTATTCTAAAAAAAAAAAAAAAAATCAATAAATAAAAAAGTTATGAATTTTTAAAAATAGGACCCTTATTTTTGCCCACCCTGTATATATATATATATATATATATATATATATATATATATATATATATTATATATATATATATATATATTATATTTATGTATATATATATATATATATATATGTATATATATATATATAGTTTGAAAAGTCACACATTGTATATATATATATATATATATATATATATATATATATATATATATATATATATATATATATATATATATATATATATGTTCGTATTCGGATACAATTATATAAATAGATGTCCATGCAAATATTGCCACCATTGCATGGTTTCCATAGACATATGAATTCGCGACCCACGCCCACATGTTTTAGATACAGTGACCCCCCCCCTCCTCCATTCCTCCCCTCACTCACACGCTCGTGTTGACTAAACATAAGGCCCTTATCGTCCATTATATGCGTGCACACAAGAGGGCCACTAAACCTCACACTCAATCCGCCGAGACGTCCGCACGCAACCTAGCACGCAGACACCTTTAATAGCTCTCTCACGCAGAGATGGACGCTTTAGCGGCGCGGGCGCAGAGATGTGTGTACAGAGTCAACCAGGCAAGAAACCCACGCAGACTACGCGAAGTAGAAGGGTGGGATACAAAAGAGCGAGAGAGAGAGAGGGAGGGCGTATCTTTACAGCTCCCTTTGCCGCAAATCAGCCCTGCCCCCTTAAGTAGCTAATCAGGGGAAACGAGAGGCAGTGGCCGTCGGACAATGGGGACAACGTTTGTTTAATGGACATAAAGACTCTATTATTGACTTGCTACTTGGCCGGTAAGAGCGGCGCGCATGTCAGCGACCCTAGATATCGGAAGGCGGGAAACGGTAGGGCGCGAGGGAAAAAATGGCGGCCTAGCGAATAAGGCAGTGGGTGGTCAGAAGATTGAAATTGATGGAATTGGGGGAAGGGAAAATAGTAGAAACGGGTGAAGGAGAAGGGCGACGGGTGAACAGTGGAACAATTAGAAAAGGGAAAGAACGGAAGTAGAGTAGCAAAGAAAAAAAGAAAGAAAGAATTAAAGAATTGTAGAATTAAAGAATTGAAGAAAGAATTAGAGAATTAAAGAATTAAAAACAGAATCAAAGAATTAAAGAATTGAAGAAAGAATTAAAGAATTAAAGAATTTTAATTGAAGAAAGAATTTAAAAAGTTATGAAGATAGAATTATAGAATTGAAGAAAGAATTAAGGAATTAAAGAATTAAAAACAGAATTAAAGAATTAAAGAATTGAAGAAAGAATTAAAGAATTAAAGAAAACAGAATTAAAGAATTGAAAACAGAATTAAAGAATTAAAGAATTGAAGAAAAAATTAAAGAATTGAATAATTGCAGAAAGAAATTAAAGAATTGAATAATTAAAGAATTGAAGAATTGGAGAAAGAATTAAAAGAATTTAAAAAAAGAATTAAAGAATTGAAGAATTAACGAAAAAAAATAAAGAATTGATTAAAAGAATTAAGCAATTAAAGAATTAAAAAACAGAATTAAAGAATTGAAGAATTGAATAAAGAATTTAAGAATTGAAGACAGAATTAAAGAATTGAAGAATAAAAGAATTGAAGAAAAAAATAAAAGAATTGAAGAAATAATTAAATAATTGAAGAATTAAAGAATTGAAGAATTGAAAACAGAATTAAAGAATTAAAGAATTGAAGAAAGAATTAAAGAATTGAAGAATTAAAGAAAGAATAAAAGAATTAAAGACAGAATAAAAGAATTGAAGAATTGAAGAATTGAAGAAAGAATTAAAGATTTAAAGAATCAAGGAATTAAATAATTAGAGGAAAGAATAGAAGAATTGAAGAATGTAAAAATTAAAGAATAAAAGAAAGAATTAAAGAATTAAAGTATTGAAGAATTTAAGAATTAAACAAAGAATAAAGAATTGAATAATTAAAGAATTGAAGAAAGAATTAAAGAATTAAAGAAATAAAAACAGAGTCAAAGAATTAAAGAATTGAAGAAAGAATAAAAGAATTGAAGAATTGAAAAAAAAAAATTAAAGAATTTAAGAATTCAAACAGAATTAAAGAATTAAAGAATTGAAGAAAGAATAAAAGAATTGAAGAATTGAAAAAAAAAATTTAAGAATTTAAGAATTGAAGAAAGAACTTATAAAGTCATGAAGAATGAGTTTCGGCTGGAAATGCATGAAGAAAAAACAAAATAATGCAATAATTAAAGAAACAATATAGAGTAGAACATACAACAGTGAGCAAAGTGTAGTATCTGTTCTGATACTACACTTTATCTTTTCTATAATTGGTCAATAAAAAGCATCTATCTAGACTGAGGCAATTTTATTTTATTTTTTTCAATCCAGAGTTTTCTTAGTTTTTTTTTTTCATGGAAATCGTTCTAGACAAGTCATGAAGCCACTTGATGTAAGGAGCTAAAAGATACTACTTCCAGGTAAAAAAACTTGCAAACGATAAGTGTTAGATGGATAGATTCCAACCCGGAAAACAGCAATACTTCCCCCTTTGTCAGAAACATTGCGCATGGAATGCGAGAACTAAAGTCCAAAATAACGGAAGCGAGAGTTACGCGACTGCCGGAAGTAAACCCAAGGTTGAATTTCTACTCTCCTTACTCCATTTTGGGGAGCTGGATTTCCCCTGCAATAAAACAAGCCTAATGTCTAACTATGCCCTCGTGGGGAGGCAAGTAATTAGAGATAGAACACTTATACAAGACGAGCATGTTGACTAGAAAGAAAGAATGAAATATCGATAAGTTCATAAACACAGAGAAGAATAATTAAGGAAACAAAAGAGGGGATTAGAGAATGAAAGAAAGAAAAATTGAAGGAAAAGAGGCAAAGTACATATAGAATTAAAGAATGGGTTAGGGTTAGGGTTAGAAAGGAAGAAATGAAGAAAGAGAGAAGTAATAATAAGATGTTAGTGACAAAAAAGGGAGAAAGAAAGAAAGAAAGAAAGAAAGAAAGAACAGTGTTAAGGGAAAAAGTGAAAGTTAGAAAGTATAACATACAAGAAAAAAGATTGATTTGGGAAGAATAAAGAAAGAAAGAAAGAAAGAAAGAAGAAAGAAAGAAAGAAAGGCGCGAAAAGAGTGAAGAAAGAATAAGATGGTAATGAATAAGAGATACAGAGAGAGAGAGAGAGAAAGAAAGAGAGGGGGAGAAAAAGAGTTAAGAAAGAAGAGTAAAATAAAAGAAGGAATAAAGAAAGAAAGAAAGAAAGAAAGAAAGAAGAAAGAAAGAGAGAAGAAAGAAAGAAATAAAGACGCGAGAAGAGTGAAGAAAGAATAAGATGGTAATGAATAAGAGATACAGAGAGAGAGAGAAAGAAAGAGAGAGGGAGGAGAAAAAGAGTTAAGAAAGAAGAGTAAAATAAAAGAAGGAATAAAGAAAGAAAGAAAGAAAGAAAGAAAGAAGAAAAAAAGAGAGAAGAAAGAAAGAGAGAAGAAAGAAAGAAAGAAAGACGCTAGAAGAGTGAAGAAAGAATAAGATGCTAATGAATAAGAGAGACAGAGAGAGAGAGAGGGAGAGTGGGGGGGAGAAAAAGAGTTAAGAAAGAAGAGTAAAATAAAGAAAGAAAGGAAGAAAGAAGGAATGACAAAGAATGTAAAAAAATGTCAGCAGTTGGATTATTCGGACTACTGTTCTCATCTCATGTAACCTCCGGCCTTCTTCAGGTGTAGCTTCTCGAACTCGGGAATATTTCTGTCAAACTCGGGAATCAGTACGGAATTTTGAACGGACCCCTTTATTTAATCAACGGGTGTAACATGCTCTCCCCGTTACCCATGAACGGGTAGGACTCTTAAGTAATTCGCAATTGTATTCTTAGTACCGCCCGCACTGAGGATTGAACCTTCAACCTTTAGATGAGTGTCACTTAGAAATGAATTTTACTCAGTACTTTATCCGAAATTATTCAATTTTAATAGAATTTTCAGCATACATTCAACAAGTATTTTCGTTTTATTTATTTATTTTAAAAATGTTTTCATTTATTTACATTTTTGTTTGGTTTGAAGTGTTGTTTTTTGACAATTGATAAGAAGTAGATGTATTATATAAACTCCCTCCGGTCGCATATTTTTGCTAGGCTGCCACGTCAGAAATGAACGCTCACCCGTAAACCGACGGAGCCCCAGTCATATTTGTTGGCTGGTTAGACATTGATTCTCTTTGTTTCCGACTAAGAATATTTTTAGTTAAAAATAATTTATTTTTAAAATGTCGACCCCACCCCAAATTTTTTTACCCTCCACCATGAATAGAAATATTTTTATTTATAAAATAAAAAATAAAAAATGTTTGCCCCCCTCCCAGTTTTTTCTTTTACCTTCCCCCATACTTAGAAATATTTTTAATTAAGAAAAGAAAAAAAGAAGAAAAAAAAATGTTGTGTTAATTTTTTTGCTGACAAAAGAAGAAGAGAGAAGAAAATCACATCTTTTATTTTAATAAATTAAACACTGAATAATTAAAACAGTTTGTAAATAAAAGCTTTACGGCGTAAAAGTTAAAGCCAAAATCCTAAACACACTCATGGTCGTAAAAAAATGAAGATATTGGAAGGTTTTCAAATCGGAGAAAAGATGTACCTAAAACAAAACAGTAAAAAAATCAAATACAGCGAACACGATTAGTTATTTAAATGCTCTTGAGAAAAAGTTTACCTAAATTAAATTCATTAGAATGTCTGTGGTTTTTTAAATAGTAATTTTTAAATCAATTATTATTTTACTTAAACAATTTGATTCAATGAATTTGTTATAATCTAAAACTAAATACTAATACAAAACTAAATACAGCGAACACTATTATTCAAATCTGAAAAGAAGGTCTACCTAAAATAAAACAATTAAAAAATCGGTACTCTTGTACTGTAGGACCCGCGCTAACTTTTACCATGACCCTAACCCTAACTCTAAACCCTAACCTTAACCCCCACTTTGACCCTAACCGTAACGACGGGGTCAAAGTTAACGCGGGTCGTACAGAAAAAAAGCACCAAAAAATAAAATACAATGAACACGATTAGTTATTTGAGTGCTATCGGAAAGAAAAGTGTACGTCAATTAAATTCGATAGAATGTGTGTGTGTTTGTTAAATGACCTTTTTTTAATTAAACAATTTGATTCTAAAATCAGTTATATTGTTTTCCAGTACAATGTGTTAATTTTTTGTTGACAGAAAAGAAAAAAATCACATCTTTTATTTTAATAAGTAAAAACCGGAATAATAAAAACAGTTTGTAAATAAAAGCTTTACAGCGTAAAAAGTGAAACCGAAATCATAAACACGTTTAAGGTCGTGAAAAAATGATAATATTGGGAAGTTTTCAAATCGGATAAAAAGGTGTACCTGAAATAAAACTATTAAAAAAATCAAATACAGTAAACACGAATAGTTTTTTAAATGCTCTCGAAAAAAAAAACAGTTTACCTAAACTAAATTAATTATAATGTGTGTGTGTGTTTTTAAATAGTAATTTGTAAATCAATTATTATTTTAATTAAAGAATTTGATTCAATAAATTTGTGTTTTAAAACATAATGGCTAATAAGATTAAGAAAATAAACAAACTCAGAACGTTTTAATAAAAAAAAGTCAGAGTAGAAGTAACACGGTAAATGGCAGCGTTTGGTTTTCATTTTAAATAACGCGCCCGACTTGCATCCATACTGAATAATCAGAGGGAGGTAACCGATTCAATGGATTAACGCTGGCTGTTCAATCAGTTTCGCAGTAGATAGATACTGAATAATCAGAGGGAAGTAACCGATTCAATGGAGTAACGCTGGCTGTTCAATCAGTTTCTGATTAACTACGTAAATCATTTCATATATATATATGTAAAAGAAATAATTATAATTCATAAGTAAGATTGTTAGCGAGCAACATAGAGTAAATACATGTGCAAATCTGAAGAAAACAATCATGAGTGTATATTTGCGAATACTAATTTATTAGAAGTTAAAAAGCAATTAATTATGTAAATTGAGAAATGCGCATAGTGTTTGCAGCGATTTTTGTAGTAGTATATAAAGAAGCTGGCAGACTAAGTAAATAGTAATATTAGTCTGATGGAGTTTCGTCACCTCCCAACTATAAGATAATAATTAAAGAAAGAGAGAAAAAAGAAAGAAAGAACGAACGTCAAAGAATGTACACAATTAAAGACGACAAGATACTAATACGACTAAAGGGGAATAGTTGACTCGATAAAAAATGCAAAATACTAATAATGCGGCAATAACTTTGAAAAGTAACTATTTCAAGAAAAAACGTTAAAATATGAAAGAAAAAAAGACTTTTTTAGAATCTAGTCACCACTTATAAAGGCCCACAGGCCACTCGAGGATGAGGGTTGTTGTGTTTGACAGGTAGACGGTGAAACAGCGAGGAATAAGTATCGATAGTTGTAACTTGTCAAAAACTGACTATTTAAATGGACGGCTCAACAAAAATTTTAATTAAAATCAATTGCATTGGAAATAAATTCTAATTCACGGAGAAAGAAAAAAATTATTTAACGGGAAAAAAAATATAAAATAAATTTAAAAAATGGGTGTTAAAAATAAAAGCAAAGATTAAATCGAAAAAGAATTTTGAAACGAAAGTGAGAATTGAAAATATAATATTTGCATAGGATGCTGCAGCAAAATCACACCCTTCATTGTACAGAGTGTTGCAGCAAAATACCACCTTTCATTGTACAGAGTGTTGCAGCAAAATCACACCCTTCATTGTACAGAGTGTTGCAGCAAAATCCCACCCTTCATTGTACAGGGTGTTGCAGCAAAATCACACCCTTCATTGTACAGAGTGTTGCAGCAAAATAACACCCTTCATTGTACAGGGTTTTGCAGCAAAATCACACCCTTCATTGTACAGGGTGTTGCAGCAAAATACCACCCTTCATTGTACAGGGTGTTGCGGCAAAATCCCACTCTTCATTGTACAGTGTGTTTCAGCAAAATACCACCCTTCATTGTACAGTGTTGCGGCAAAATCCCACCCTTCATTGTACAGGGTCTTGCAGCAAAATACCACCCTTTATTTTACAGGGTGTTGCGGCAAAATCCCACCCTTCATTGTACAGGGTGTTGCAGCAAAATACCACCCTTTATTTTACAGGGTGTTGCGGCAAAATACCACCTTTCGTTGTACAGGGTGTTTCAGCAAAATCGGACACTTTACAAAAAGTAAACGCAACACATGGAGATGGTGAGGAGCATGGTAAAGCCCTGTATCGACAAGAGCCGCGCCGGACGCCCATACGTATTTCACCAGAGCCCCGCTTCTACGCGCAAGGCTAAGACGACCCAGACGTGAGTACTCAACTATGTTCCTCACCACTGGTCGGCGGACTTATGGCGGCTTTACTCACGGTCATCTCTCTGAAGGCTGCCATCGTGGAAGCGTTCGCGCTATAGACAAGACATGGTCGACACAAACGTGTAACTCATTCTGCACCTGCCTTCAGATGATCGTTTACGCCGGCGGCGGTTACTTTGAAAACATAATGTAGTATGTAATAACGTAGTATGTAATAAGGTAGTATGTAATAAGGTAGTATGTAATAATGTAGTATGTAATAATGTAGTATGTAATAACGTAGTATGTAATAATGTAGTATGTAATAAGGTAGTATGTAATAAGGTAGTATGTAATAATGTAGTATGTAATAATGTAGTATGTTATGATGTAGTATGTAATAAGGTAGTATGTAATAATGTAGTATGTAACTCGAGCTGTTGCTAAATATACTTTTGGATCTCTGCATATACAATTTTTGAAATTTTACTGCCTATTTCGTTTTCTTTTTGTCAAGTGTCGGATTTTGCTGCAACACCCTGTACAGTGAAGGGGTGGGATTTTGTCTGCAACAACCTGTATAAAGTCGGGCAATGAAAGTGAAAGCCATTCGTTTTTAAACCAAAATGATTGAAGAGAAATCACAGAATTATCTGACCTTAATAAAATGTGATTAATTAATAAATAAATATTCGATAAGTATAATTTTATTTTGTTTTTACTTATAAATTTTTGTAGGTGTTTGATGGTTATGAGGTTGGACCAAATATAAAGGACTGTGCGCATCAAAGGGGAAGTCGAAAGTTGAATGTAAACAAGGTCAACATTACCGAGGCGACAATATTTTCTGAAAAAAAAGAACGACTTCTTGTTGACTGGGGCAAACAAGGAGGCACTGATCCAGCTGATCATGGAACGAATGAAGCAGAAAAGATGTGATGTTATTCAAGCAGAAGGATATGCTGACGTTGAGATTGCAAAGGCAGCCATCAGTATGTCTATCTTCAGAGCGACCAGCCTTATTGGAGAAAACACATATCTTCTTGTTCTCTTGTCGTTTCATACAGATGTCTTCAAATGTAACGCACTCTATTTCCGCTATAACAAGGTGAAATCCTACGTCTATAATATCAAGGTTCTCAAACAGGTGCTTGGTGAAGCAGTTTGCAATAACCTATTGTTTCTGCATGCCTTTACAAGATGTGATTCGGTGTCCAAGGTGTTCGGGATTGGAAAGAAGTCTGGGTTCCAGCGAATCATCAAAAGAGAAAAGACAATAAAAGACTGTTCTAAAAGCATTCTCTCGATCAAAGCAAACGCAGGATGTAGAAATCAATGGTTCTAAGGCAACGATCGCACTGTTCAATGGAGATCAGAAGCACTCACTAGCGTTGATTAGATACAATATGTTGAACGAGTCAATTACTTTATAACACCATCCCACCACCCGATTTCAATGACGAAATACGTCCTATTATATGCATAGTCTCCAACTCAGTGACTATCGTTGTATCTTTGCATCTGTACGTGCGAATAAAAAATAGTAACGGCCAAGAAAAATAATAAAGGTCAAGAAAAATAGTAATGGCTAAGAAAAATAGTAATGGTCAAGAAAAATAGTAACGGTCAAGATAAATAGTAACGGTCAAGAAAAATAGTAACGGTAAAGACTTTTAATCATTTACATTTAAATGTCCGATATTTTAGTCGAGTCAGTGTGTTACCTCTTTGTATTAATAGTCAGTGAGTTTCAACTATGGGTATAATATGACATATTTTCTTCCTTGAAATTACTTATATATATATATATATATATATATATATATGTATTACTATTTCATGTATCCACATAACATTTTATAAAGAGATATAATTTTTAATGTATCAAGTTTCAGTATTTACTTCAACAGTGCTCAATACGTGAGTAGAGCTAGGTAGTAAGTTATGAAAATATATTTATGGCAATTATAATTCACAGAGGCTCCCGCGTTTCATCCCCGGGAACCTCTGTGTAGCTTAATTGCCATAAATATATTTTCATAGCTTACTTATATATATATATATATATATATATATATATATATATATATATATATATATATATAAAGCAAGCAATATATATATATATATATATATATATATATATATATATATATATATATATATATATATATATATATATATATACAAACATTCGTCTGTTTGATTATACCCTTTTTTATTTTTTACATTGTTTTGAAAAAAAAATGTTTTATAGGTTTCACAGGTTTCACAGGTTTCACGAACGTTTTCGATTCTTCGTCGAATCATCCTCAGGTGTCAAATGCAAATGAACAAAAAAGCTGGAGAAAGAACAGAATTTTAAGACAGCGGAGAAACGCGCATAGATCGTTTTTTGCATTGTTCCAGGAAGTCGTTGACGATTTAAATTCAGCAACGCTCGATGGCATCACAGGACAAAATCGCATTACGTTAAGCATTTTAAAATGTTACTACTCGTTTTACATGTGATGTTATTAATTTTAGGTTGTTGTGGTTTTATGTAGGGAGCTTCCAGTGTTGTTAATTTTTTTTAATTGGTTTCGGAATGTATAATTTTAGTGTTATTAACTAGAATTTGTCTTAAATCGGAAGGAGGGTAGTTCTGTTTTTGTACAGGGTGGGCAAAAATAAGGGTCCTATTTTTAAAAATTCATAACTTTTTTATTTATTGATTTTTTTTTTTTTTTTTAGAATAAGTAAAGGACCCCTTCCGAAGCAAGCATGAGCCGTATTAGCCCTAAGGAACGTACCCTCATTTAGAAAACATTATTTTTGCTTAAAAAACTCAAAACAGTGTAAAAAACAATACTTTAGTTTTTGTAAGTTTTAAGAAGTGTTTTTCGGCTAAAATTTGTTTTGTTTATTTCAAAAAATCTCGGAAGGGTCAGTCTACACACACATAAAGTTTGGTGAGTTTAACTTTTATTTTGTGGAAGTTATTCAAATTCAAGTTATTCAAATTTAAAGATAGGACCCTTATTTTGGCCCACCCTATAGATGTCGGTAAATTATACATATATACTAGCTGAACACGGGGAAAATAGAAAAGAATGATTTAACTTGCAAAAAATAAATATTGGAGTATCAAGTAAACTTGTTATTTTCATTTATATTCTGACTTCTTCAATCCAATATACAGGGTGTTTCAAAAGTCTTGGGAACATTACAAATGCGTATATCTCATGAACTATTCCAGGTAGAAAAATGAAACTGGTGCCATTTTAAAGCTTGCTTAATCAAGTTTTTGGTCATACTAATGATTTTCGTGTTATCTTTCCAGGTGCAGTAATGGCGTTCTCTAAACAAGACAAGGCATTTTGCGTCCTCCAATTTGCAAAGACTGAATCGTGGACATGTGTTCAGCGTGCATTTCGCAGGAAATTTAAAAAAGAAGCCCCTGAAAGGAAATCCATTGTCAGATGGCATGCTAAATTTGTGAAAAATGGGTGTTTGTGCCCAAGTAAGCGAACAGGTCGCCCTTCAACTTCAGAAGATGCAGTTGAGCAAGTTCGGACAGCCTTTCAGCGGAACCCCCGTAAATCAGTGAGAAGAGCCAGCAGGGAACTTCAGCTTGCTCCAGCAACTGTCTGGCGTGTCTTAAGGAAACGACTGCAAATGGTACCTTACAAGCTCAAGTTGGTCCAAAAGTTGAAGGACACTGATAAGCAACTTCGCCGTGACTTTTGCATTGCAATGCAAGAGAAGTTGGAAGATAACGGCTTTGATGACCGGCTTGTTTTTAGCGATGAGGCGACCTTCCATCTGAATGGCAAAGTTAACAAGCATAACACTCGCATATGGGGTACTGAGAATCCTCATGAACTTCTTGAGCACGAGCGAGATTCACCAAAAGTGAACGTGTTTTGTGCAATTTCCAAGAAAGGTGTCTATGGACCGTTCTTCTTGGAAGAGGCAACTATCACTGGTGAATCCTATCTCAACATGCTGGAAGACTGGTTAATGGCTCAGTTGGAACAAGCAGAATCTGATGACTTCATTTTTCAACAAGATGGTGCACCACCACACTGGAGTCTTAGAGTAAGGCAGTTTCTTAACACAAGGCTGCCTGGTAGATGGATTGGGAGATCTGGGCGAGGTGATGACGTTCTCATGCCCTGGCCTCCTAGGTCTCCAGATCTTACCCCGTGTGACTTTTTCCTTTGGGGCTTTGTCAAGCAACAAGTCTATGTGCCGCCCCTTCCAAGAGATATTGACGAACTAAAGGCTCGAGTAACGGCAGTTGTGGGAACCATTGACGTCAAGATGCTGGAACGCGTTTGGCAGGAAATGGACTATCGACTAGATGTCTGCCGTGTGACGAATGGTGCTCATATTGAGCAACTTTGAAGATTCCCCACAAAACTTGAAACTTTAACCTTTCCAACGGTACCAATTTCATTTTTCAACTCCTAATAGTTTTTGAGTTATTAAAAATCGTTATGTTCCCAAGACTTTTGAAACACCCTCTATATCAATATATTTTATTATTCAAACATATTTTCTCACTCTAGAAGGATTACTACCTCACTGACCTAGGAACGAAAAAAGAAAAGTATACTACCCTTTAAAAGTAATTTCATTGTAAAAAGTAAAAATATAAATAAACGTAACCAAAAAGGAACAATATTGTAAAATCGACAAATATATAAATCAAGGACAGAGTAAACGAAAAATATTTGTCCGCCCCGGTTTGTGTTGGGTTAACTCCGAAACTAATTACCCGACCATTATGAAATTTGGAAGACACCTACTAGGCGTAAAAGAATGTAGTCTGGGCTATATTTACTTTAATGTAGTTTTATTCGAAGAGGACAAATTCAGTTATCTTTAGTGTTTGATACAATTTTAACCATAAACAGCAATTAGTAATTATTCTCAAACTGGCAGTTTCTGTGAAGTATTTTAGGGTTGGGGGGGGGGTCATAATATGGACACTAGACTCTATTTGAAAATTCAAATATTTCCGATTCATATGAAATTCCTCGTGTTTCGCTACTATATATATATATATATATATATATATATATATATATATATATATAAAGAGAGAGAGAGAGAGAGATGCAATCTACCTTATTCGCGTAACCGCGTTCTACACACAACGGCATATCAACATTAATCGTCGATAACATCAAGACAAGTTACAACTTGACTGCGATAAATATGTCTCAATCAAGGAGGATTAACCGAAAAAAGAAGAGCAAAAAATATGCTTATACTTTTGACAAAGGTGTATAACACCGAAAGTACTCAAGTTTTTAGAGTAAATAAATAATTTATTTAAAAAAAAACATAAATGAATTGCGTTGCCCAGGTTTTCAAAATATTTTTTTCAAAATATTCTCCTTATATATATATATATATATATATATATATATATATATATATATATATATATATATATATATATATATATATATATATATGAGAGAGAATACAATTAGACAGAACATAAAAAGAAAGAAAGAAAGAAAAGATAATTGATGCATTTTCTGTCTTTCTGAACGAAAAATTAAAAAAGGATTATGATGAAAAAAGACTGGATCGAAGAAAGAAACAAACAAATAATCGAAGATCAATAAATAAAATAAATACGGACAGAAACGAAGAATTAACACAATAGATAGTAAAAATAATAATTCAGAAGACAAAAAAAAGGCAGATTGAATTGTCTCGAAAACAAAAAAGAAAGAAACTCTTGAAGCTGCAAATATTTTGGTTCAGAAGCGACCCGATTTATTGAATGCGTAAGCGACATTCGACTCCGATTATCGATCGAGAAAAACGAAGCAGACGGATAATCTAATTTCGTCCGTTGCTCAGAGACGCAACATCAGCGCAAATTCAATGATTCGCTTGGAATCGTTGGCGTGTTTCCATTGTGCGACCGACCACAAGTAGAGTTGTCGCAACCCGAGCGCCTAATGTTTTTCAGCCACTTGATTAAGGGTCTAAACTGAAGCCGTTTTTCTTCTTTTTTTTTTGCCAATAAATGCAAGCATACAAAACATAACAGCCACCAGCATCGTCACTTGTGAAGCCCCTCTGAACAGATTTTCGTAATGGGCGTATGCAGTGGCCAATGACAAACCATAATGTTCCAACCACTTAAAAAGGTTTCATCTCTGCTGGGGTCATCGTTCCGAGATTCCACTTATGGTCAGATGAACGTCTTGTTATTCTCTTCTTTGATAATAGGAAACTTTTGCAATAGGCTTTGTCTGCTATTATTTAATTGCGTCCCCAACGAGGGGCACAGTTAGACACATGGTCATTTTTTTTAATATGGGGATAATATAGCTGCTCCCAAAAAGGGGCAATGGATTTCATCAAAATTTTAAATTGCCCCAGTCACGAAGAACTTCTCCGAAGGCTAAACAAATATGGCTGACGCTACGTCTGTTACGATTTGATTAAGTTAAACTCTTTTTGTTTACCCATGAATCACAGTTTATCAAGACAAAAAGCCACTAGGGGATTAGGGTGAATCAAATTGATGGATTGTCTGTTTAATGATAAAAACTATTATGAGAGGGTTGAAAATGATTAATAGAAGGAACAAAGTTATCAAGACCAAATCCCACTTTGAAATAAGGGCGAATGAGATCGATGGATTGTCTGTTTAATGATTTAATCTAACCAGACACATGAAGGAAGAAAAAACAGCTTTTTTCAATTGTGGTAAAAAGTCTATTATTATACTAAAGATGGGTTAATAAACGTTTATTTCGAAAAGGAACTGGACTCTATAGTTTAATCACAGAAAATACATGTTCAAATATTCCTCAGATTTAGGATTGAGTTCCGTTTGAAAAACATCCATTGTGATTGTTCTAAGTAGCTGTAATTTGTAATTAACTCACCAAGAGATCCATTTCTTATTAAGCTTGTGTCTGTCATTATCACTCATCTCTTACTGTGTGTTGTTTGACATATCGCTCTTATTTCATACGGTATATGTCCCCTCCCTCTTTCCTTCTCTCTCACTGACACCTTCTCTTACTGTATGTTCTTTGAATCCGCGTTTTTATTTCATATGCTATCTATAAATTTCGCTTCCGTCTTCCTCTCTCTCTCTCTACCTCTCTCTCTCTCTCTATCTATCTCTCTATCTCTCTCTGTCTCTCTCTCTTTCTCTCTCTATCTCTCTCTCTTTCTCTCTCTATCTCTCTCTCTTTCTCTCTCTCTCTCTCTCTTTCTCTCTCTACCCCTGCGGTATCATACCACACTGGCTGAATGTAAGTGATATCTACAATGTAAACATTGTCAAGTTACGGGAGCTCAAATTAGTCTTACCCAATGAGCTATGCCTTAAAACTAGTATGAACATTCTTAATAACAAAAAAGGTTAGAAAAAATATATCTTGAACAAAAAACTAGATCTGATATCTGGAAAGTTTTTGTTTTTGTTTGTATAAGGGAGGTGGTGTCTTTTCAAAACTGCTGGGGAGCCATGAAGTAAAATACTGTTTTGTTTTTAAATCCCCGAAACATTTTTATCGTAAACAACTGATGATCCCTATAAAATAGTGAGACTAGCGTAAATTCTTGGAAGCCTACATATACAGTGATTACAAAATATTAATTGACTTACAAGCAAAGTAATTTTCGAATAAATGACTTGGGACTAAATAGGGTTTTTTCACAGTTTTGAAGGCTGTAAAAACTTTCAAGACTATATATATATATATATATATAAATATATATATATATATGTTTTTAAATTCCCAGTTTTTCATGGTAAACAACTGATGATCCCTTAAATAATATTAGAAGAAAACTAATATAATAACTGTAAAAATTAAATTGACTTACATGAGTGATTTTCCACTGAACGATTTGGGACTTAAGGGTTTTTTGGGGTTTTTTTATATATAGTTTTAATGGTTGAGAAACTTCCGAGACTATATATATATATATATATTACATACATGTATTCATTGATTAACAAATATATACAGACATATCTACAAATATACCCACACATTGATATAAAAGTATATAGTGAAACTCATACACACACATATACACATACACATGCATACATCTATGTTTTCTTTGCATTTGTGTTTTGCCGATCTCTTGAGACTCCGTCTCTTGATATTTACTAACCAATTTCCATTTGTTATTGCCGCACCATGTTATTAGCAATAAAGGGTTTAATAAAATACTTAATCCTATCCGTCATCTTCACTAATACCTAGAAATTGTTAAATCCTCACCTTAAAAGACAAATCAGCTAACGGTGCTAACTCCTTTGATAAAGGTTACCGTTCTTAGTTTGCTATTTTTTTCATTCTTTTTCCTTATTCCCATCTTGCATTGCGATTCAATTTTTTAATCGACCTCAGACAACGCCGGCTCGATGCAGCTAGTCTATGTAGTAAAAATGAACGTACGTGTATCCGTCTCGCTTCGATGATCACTTCTGCAAAATGTTTAATTCATGAGCAAAGAAAGAGAGGCTTGATCTTAATAATAAATGATGACAATGAAAAAAAAATGAACGTACGTGTATCCGTCTCGCTTCGATGATCACTTCTGCAAAATGTTTAATTCATGAGCAAAGAAAGAGAGGCTTGATCTTAATAATAAATGATGACAATGAAAAAAAAATGAACGTACGTGTATCCGTCTCGCTTCGATGATCACTTCTGCAAAATGTTTAATTCATGAGCAAAGAAAGAGAGGCTTGATCTTAATAATAAATGATGACAATGAAAAAAAAAGTGAAAGAACAATCACGTATTACAATTTAATCTTCATGGGAAAATGGTTATTAACCCTTAATCTTAATAATTACTGATAATAATAAAAAGGCAATTGAAGAATTTCTTTCACATATAACATAGACACAAAAATATTTTCCTATTATTATTATTATTAATAGTAGTAGTAGTAGTAGTAGTAGTAGTAGTAGTAGTAGCAGTAGCAGTATTAGTATCGTTAGTATTGTTATTATTAATAGTAGTAGTAGTAGTGGTGGTAGTAATAGTAGTAGTAGTAGTATTAGTATTGTTATTATTGTTATTAGTAGTAGTAGTAGTAGCAGTAATAGTAGTAGTAGTAGTAGCAGTATTAGTATCGTTAGTATTGTTATTATCAATAGAAGTAGTTGTGGTGGTGGTAGTAGTAGTAGTAGTAGTATTAGTATTTTTATTATTAGTAGTAGTAGTAGTAGTAGCAGTAATAGTAGTAGTAGCAGTATTAGTATCGTTAATATTGTTATTATTAATAGTAGTAGTAGTTGTGGTGGGGGTAGTAGTAGTAGTAGTAGTAGTAGTAGTAGTAGTAGTAGTAGTAGTAGTAGTATTTTTAGTAGTAGTAGTAGTAGTAGTAGTAGTAGTAGCAGCAGTATTAGTATCGTTAGTATTGTTATTATTAATAGTAGTAGTAGTTGTGGTGGGGGTAGTAGTAGTAGTAGTATTAGTATTTTTATTATTAGTAGTAGTAGTAGTAGTAGCAGTATTAGTATCGTTAGTATTGTTATTATTAATAGTAGTAGTAGTAGTAGTAGTAGTAGTAGTAGTAGTAGTAGTAGTAGTAAGTTGAAAATAGTAAATAGGAATTAAACTGCGAAGCGATAACGAACGGGCGAGGGTGACGTGAAGATGGAGACAATCTGAGAGACCCGACGTAAATAAGTACAACAGCTAGTTGTGTCTACGTGTTGACCTGTGTAAGCGCGTGTGATGAAGCCACGACATACGCTAACCTCAGCAACACAGTGTTGCGCTATAGATCAGGACGAGGCCCTTTATAAGACTTCGCGCGTATTGATCCGACGTCTGAAATGCTATTAAACTTTAAGCGACTGTCTCGCTCCGTTCTAAATGCAATTCGCTGTCATCCTAATGAATAGTGACGCGCAAAAATTATGACAACGTCTTTTATAATTTGGCTAAATCTCATCTTCGCTGCGATTTAAGAGACGAGATTCTCGTGTTGACTTCTTTGGGGTTTTTTTTTTTGCTTTTGTTTTTTTGGTTTCTTTTTGTTCTCCCGTAATTTTCCCATTCGCAGCCATTTCTCTGCTGAGCGTTGCATGGGTGTAAAGTATTGTCTGCAGATAAGTGCGCCAAATGAATCAAACGAGCTTGTGATATACGATTCCATACGCTGAATTTAAATTATGGAGGTGAGCTGTACTTTTAATGGGATGAACTTAGATGCGCTAAAGAAAGTTCATTATTTTGTAAAGTTGCACGTAAGAAATAGCCATGCGTGACGTGGTGGCCTATTTCTTTCTAAATGGGGGTTCACATAGAAAGTGTGTAATTTACTTAAAATGGTTATGCGTGACGTTGCTTCTTATGGTTATGTGTCATGTAGCTCTTAAGTTCTTATGATGATTATAAATATGAAAGTCCGTAATGTTTTTAAAATACTTATGCATGACGTTGCTTTTATGGTAATGTGTCATGTAGCTCTTAAGTTCTTAGGGTTTTAAATATAAAAGTCTGTAATTTACTTTAAATAGTTACGTGTGACGTTGATTTTATGGTTATGTGTTATGTAGCTCTTAAGTTCTTAGGGTTCTAAATATAAAAGTTCGTAATTTACTTGTAATGTTTATGTGTGACGTTGATTTTATGGTTATGTGTCATGTAGCTGTTAAGTTCTTAGGGTTCTAAATTTAAAGGTTCGTAATTTACTTGTAATGTTTATGTGTGACGTTGATTTTATGGTTATGTGTTATGTAGCTGTTAAGTTCTTAGGGTTCTAAATATAAAAGTTCGTAATTTATTTTAAATGGTTATGCATGACGTTGCTATTATGGTTATGTGTCATGTAGCTGCTAAGTTCTTAGGGTTCTAAATATAAAAGTTCGTAATTTATTTTAAATGGTTATGCATGACGTTGCTATTATGGTTATGTGTCATGTAGCTGTTAAGTTTTTAGGGTTCTAAATATAAAAGTTTGTAATTTACTTGTAATGTTTATGTGTGACGTTGTTTTATGGTTATGTGTCATGTATCTGTTAAGTTCTTAAGAGGATTCTTAATATGAAAGTCCGTAAAGTGCTTATAGTGGCTATGCGTGACGTTGCTTCTTATGATCATGTGTCACGCATGCATTATCTTCGTTGATGGGGATTCGCCACTTTCACTTAGAGATGTTGGCAACCATTACGTGGTCCCTCTTACAAGAATGCCGTCAACAGAATAAAACCGGGCAACAAAGTTGTATTATTCTGATTCATATGAATTATATAATATTTACATCTTTTCAAATTATGACTTTTGGTAATTCACTTACCAACATATCTCTTTGTATTACTCTTATGATAAGATTCCATTCTTTGAAAAAACATGGCTTTAGGAAGGTAGGTAGTTTGGTAGTTTTGTTTTACGGCATATCAACCCTTTTTGGGTTATTTAATGCCGAATCTGGTCTTGTTTTCTTCTCTTTTTTGTTTCTTTCCCCTTTTAATATCTGTTTCTATTTAACCCATAGTTGGGACCCTAACAGGTACTACCACTCCGGGTCAGAGTGGACCTGGGAGCAATGGTAATTAAGAGGAGGCTCCACATTCCCCAAAGTCCGTAAGCCGGATCTCACCATCGGATGTAGTTTAAGGTCATATCCAGGACCGGGAGTAGGGTAGGAAAAATAAAAATAAAAAAGGGGAGGGAGAAAGGGAGAGGGGCTGTTGTTTTTGTTTTTGGTTTTGTAGAACATAATTAAGTTTTACAAACAAAAAAAAAAAAAAAAAAAAAAAAAAAAAAACGTCAATGTAGGTGAATTTCGTCTCAGGGAGCCACAGGGCAGCCTGATCTGGTATCACCAGGCTTTAGGAAGGAAAAGTAAATTTACTTTGACTTTACTTATTTTTCAGTATTTCTTTATGTTTCCTTCTTTCTTTCTTTTCTTTCTTTTCTTTTTTAGCTTCCATTTTTGTTCTTGTTCCATTCATTTATTCATTTTTCTTTCTTTGGTTCTCTCATTTTTCGCGCTAATAATCTTATGAACTTTTTTTTTCTGTAACTCATTCGTTTATTCTTGTTTTTTCTTTTAATTCTTTTTTTCCTTTTTTGGTTTCCAATTCTTTATTGTCGTTTTTTTTTTTTTGTTTCTTTCTAATCAATAATATTAGCAAAAATTAATTTTAATTGCGTATTAGTATTTCTTAACACTTCAGTTTTCCTTTTAGCTTATATTATTGATTTATTAACACTATTAAAATTAATTTTTGCTAATATTATTGATTTATTAACACTATTAAAATTAATTTTTGCTAATATTATTGATTGATTTATACTATCGGTTTCTCCTGACGAGATGACAGTCGAAAGAGCTCGAGAGAGTTGTCCGCGAATCATTTTCAAAGGCATGGATCAATTTTGTACCTCCAAGAATGTTGTAAATATATATATATATATATATATATATATATATATATATATGAAGCAATCCAACAAAAGATATAAGTGTCAACTAATATCTTATAATTAGTGAAACATCTGGATAAAAACTGAAGCTCAATATACTGGATAGAGCATTAATATTATAATATAAAATGAAGTAATAAAATATTATTAGAATTCAAAGTTCAAGGAAAGTATCTTTAAGTCCTTAGCTCATGAGTTTTCAAAGATAATTCTTCTCTTCAGTGGACCATTACTGCAGTTATACTACTACAGGTAATAAAATTACGCTTTGAAAATATATAAAATTATATACACAAATACATAAAAATACATAACATCAAATATATCAACCCAAAAACATACTTTTTGTTGAATCTATACAATCCATCCAAGTCATACAAATTGAAAAACATAATGAGGAAAGACATTCAGAGGGTTAACCGAGGATTACTCCAAGTTATAAATAGCAGTCCATATACGTGAAATTGAAGGAGCTGACAAAGTTATCCAGTCGCGATAATAAATGATAAATCGTATTTTATCATCAGAATTATTATAAAAAAATGAAAACATCAAACTATGTTGTTAAAAATAACACTTCCCAAACCCAAAATACATTAGGAAGAACCAATGTAATATATCAGTTCCAATGCCCTATGGGAGAATGTATCTCCGACAACAATAAAAAAAAAACTAATTCTTACATAGGTTTCACTTCCACAACACTATCCCGAAGTCTCACCCTACATCTCTCCGACACTAGCTCTATATGCCAACACCTAAAAAAACATAATTGCGCCCCCTCCCAATATAGAAACATCCTTGTTAACAATACCAAAATAATACACCATGATACCAATATCAAAAAGTTAAAAATACTCGAAGCCCTCTACATAAAAACTAAACATTCCACAATTAATAATGTCAATTATGAAACTAGTCGCAACATTTTAAAGTGTCTAGCATAATAATTAACATTACCAAATTTTTAGCCATTAGGTAGTTATGCGTTTGAATTGTATGCACTTTATTTAACGTCATCAATTTCTTAACGGTTTAAACAGTCAAACTTTAAATCTCTCGTATGTGTAGAACGCCATCACGCTCTCATGTACATTTCAACTTTACAGACGCGTTTTCAAATATAAACTACTTGCCGTTATAATTTAAAAAATAAGCACAACAGTAAAGACACTAAAACTAATACCGCCTGAAGATGATTTGACGATTCAAATCGAAAGTACTTGCAAAAAAGAAAAAAGAATGGAACAAGAAACCCATGGATCATATTTACATCAATTTGACCGAAACATTAGATCGACAATTTGGAAAATTGAAAAAATAAAAAAAGTCGCATCAAACAAAACCACTCCGTGTTATTTAATAATGTTTGCCTGAATATATATATATATATATATATATATATATATATATATATATATATATTATATATTATTATTATTATTATTATTATTATTATTATTATTATTATTATTATTATATTTCACCCCAAACAAGGCAGGACGCCACTGTAGACGTAAGGGGCTACTGAGAATTAGGGAGTAGGTTTAGGTTGTCATTCAAAGTTAGGAGCTGTG
>OY744541.1:79889707-79897207 GCA_963556195.1 Sepiola atlantica
AGTCGGAAATATGAGCGGTTTGGTTGTTTTCTTTTACGGCATATCAACCCTTTTCGGGTTATTTAATGCCGAATCTGGTCATTTTGGTGAAGGTTTTTATGCTTCAAGTTATTTTTATGTTCAAATGTTTAATCATGTTTTTTTTGGTTAGAATGTTTTTGTTTCGCGACATATCAACCCTTTTCAGGTCATTTAATGCTGAATTCGGTCATTTTAGTGAAGGTTTCCACGCTTTAAGTTCTTTATATGTTCAAGCATTTATTCATGATGCTTGGCTGAGTGAAAGAAGGGGAGAAAGAGGGAAGAGGGAAGAAGAGGGGATGGAAGGGAAATTGTCGTTCTTTTGTTTTGGATTTTGCACTACATAATTGAGTTTCACAAAAGAAAGAATACAATAAAACATCAATGTTTGGTGCATTTTAAGTCAGGAAGTCAAGAACTTCAGACAAATGTAAGCGAAGCCATGTGCGCACAACGAGTTATATGCACACAAACGATTTTGAGCACTATCGTTTTGTGTCCCAAATGGTAAACTTCTGTCGCCACAAGTATTCTTCAAAGAATTCATCTATTTATTTTTCAGTACGTCTTTTCCATATTGTTTTAATAATTTTAAGTCTTATGTAATGAATAAAGTTCATTTTCACACCAGGAAAAGGGAACAAAAAATCGCTTAGTAACAGTTAATAGGCTCCTAAACGTATTCAAAAATTCATTATCACGTGACACCTAACGTTTGATCACCCAGCTTCACAGATCACAATATTCTGAACTACTATGTATAGAGCACAGTTAAACAAATAGTAAACGAGCACCCTCATCACATTAAATCATCTCTAAACGTTTATATAAAAGTACAACGTGACCCTAGCATGTAGCTAATTGTTACATGACATGAAAACGTTAAAGTAATTGAAAGAGACTTGAATAAATAAATTTATTAAAAATATATAAGTATTCTTAACTCCGAAAACGTTTTTCATGAAGAAGACATAATTGTCTAGTTTTAATAATCATTGTGTGTGGATAAACATGAACAAATACGTTACGAACCCTGTGTCTGTCTACAACAACGGCTAGAAAGTGTTAACAAAACGCAATCATTTGTTGATCACTTTTTGATTTGAAACCGATGGTACCGATGTTGTTATAATGTTTTTGATATATATATATATATATATATATATATATATATATATATATATATATATATATTTTGTCGCTCCTCGTAAAATAAGTAGAGCAATCTTAATGGTAGTACAAACACAGCATGACGTCACTTGCTTTATAATGCATCATTCCTTCTTTAATAGAAGTAGAATGCCTGGATATCGTGCCGCTTTAAATGTGTTAAATTATCATTGTTTATCGGCTATTCAAATATTGGGCGCGCGGTTAACGACGTTGGATGCAAGTTGAAAAATACTTGTTATCCAGGGTTTCGAATCGTACGACTGGTAGTGAATAGTCATATCTCTATGCTGATGAGTCCTGATTGAAAAGGGACGAAACGTATACGTACATAGATAATAAACAACAACAAATATTTTATATTTGTCGCTCCTCGTAAAATAAGTAGAGCACTCTTAATGGTAGTGCAAACACAGCATGACGTCACTTGCTTTATAATGCATCATTCCTTCTTTAATAGAAGTAGAATGCCTGGATATCGTGCCGCTTTAAATGTGTTAAATTATCATTGTTTATCGGCTATTCAAATATTGGGCGCGCGGTTAACGACGTTGGATGCAAGTTGAAAAATACTTGTTATCCAGGGTTTCGAATCGTACGACCGGTATTGAATAGTCATATCTCTATGCTGATGAGTCCTGATTGAAAAGGGACGAAACGTATACGTACATAGATAATAAACAACAACAAATATTTTATATTTGTCGCTCCTCGTAAAATAAGTAGAGCACTCTTAATGGTAGTGCAAACACAGCATGACGTCACTTGCTTTATAATGCATCATTCCTTCTTTAATAGAAGTAGAATGCCTGGATATCGTGCCGCTTTAAATGTGTTAAATTATCATTGTTTATCGGCTATTCAAATATTGGGCGCGCGGTTAACGACGTTGGATGCAAGTTGAAAAATACTTGTTATCCAGGGTTTCGAATCGTACGACCGGTATTGAATAGTCATATCTCTATGCTGATGAGTCCTGATTGAAAAGGGACGAAACGTATACGTACATAGATAATAAACAACAACAAATATTTTATATATATATATATATAGCATAATAAAAATGAAATAATAAAATAAGGAGCGAATCAAATTTTATTAGAATTCAATGTTCAGGCAAAGTACCTTAAAGTCCTTAACTCATGAGTTTTCAAAGAAAAATGCATGAGTTAATAGAGGTAGAATTTTTATAGGGAGACGTGATGAATGCATCATTGTGCGAGTCAATAAGTACATCTGAAAACATAATGTTGTTGTTAACGTTCGGCTCATAAGAAAATATAAGTAAGGAGTTATGTTTTAAATGTTTTGTAGTTTTATCATTATTCTCAGCTAAATAATTTCCACTATATTAGTCTATTCTATCCCCAATTATCTTGTAGACGAAATAACAATACTCATCATAATCAGCTAAATAATTTCGACTATATTAGTCTATTCTATCCCCAATTATCTAGTTGACGAAATAACAATACTCATTATTCTCAGCTAAATAATTTCCACTATATTTATCTATTCTATCCCCAATTATCTTGTAGACGAAATGACAATACTCATCATAATCAGCTAAATAATTACCACTATATTAGTCTATTCTATCCCCAATTATCTTGTAGACGAAATAACAATACTCATTATTCTCAGCTAAATAATTTCCACTATATTAGTCTATTCTATCCCCAATTATCTTGTAGACGAAATAACAATACTCATCATAATCAGCTAAATAATTTCCACTATATTAGTCTATTCTATCCCCAATTATCTTGTAGACGAAATAACAATACTCATCATAATCAGCTAAATAATTGCTACTATATTAGTCTATTCTATCCCTAATTATCTTGTAGACGAAATAACAATACTCATCATAATCAGCTAAATAATTTCCACTATATTAGTCTATTCTATCCTCAATTATCTTGTAGACGAAATAACAATACTCATCATTATCAGCTACATAATTTCCACTATATTAGTCTATTCTATCCCCAATTATCTTGTAGACGAAATAACAATACTCATCATAATCAGCTAAATAATTTCCACTATATTAGTCTATTCTATCCCCAATTATCTTGTAGACGAAATAACAATACTCATCATAATCAGCTTAATAATTTCCACTATATTAGTCTATTCTATCTCCAATTATCTTGTAGACGAAATAACAATACTAATCATAATCAGCTAAATAATTTCCACTATATTAGTCTATTCTATCCCTAAATATCTTGTAGACGAAATAACAATACTAATCATAATCGGCTAAATAATTTCCACTATATTAGTCTATTCTATCCCCAATTATCTTGTAGACGAAATAACAATACTCATCATGATCAGCTAAATAATTTCCACTATATTAGTCTATTCTATCCCCAATTATCTTGTAGACGAAATAACAATACTCATCATAATCAGCTAAATAATTTCCACTATATTAGTCTATTCTATCCCCAATTATCTTGTAGACGAAATAACAATACTCATCATAATCAGCAAAATAATTTCCACTATATTAGTCTATTCTATCTCCAATTATCTTTTAGACGAAATAACGATACTCATCATAATCAGCTAAATAATTTCAACTATATTAGTCTATTCTATCCCTAATTATCTTGTTGACGAAATAACAATACTCATCATAATCAGCTAAATAATTGCCACTATATTAGTCTATTCTATCCCCAATTATCTTGTTGACGAAATAACAATACTCATAATAATCAGCTAAATAATTTCTACTATATTAGTCTACTCTATCCCCAATTATCTTGTTGACGAAATAACAATACTAATCATAATCAGCTAAATAATTTCCACTATATTAGTCTATTCTATCCCCAATTATCTTGTTGACGAAATAACAATACTAATCATAATCAGCTAAATAATTTCCACTATATTAGTCTATTCTATCTCCAATTATCTTGTAGACGAAATAACAATACTCATCATAATCAGCTAAATAATTTCCACTATATTAGTCTATTCTATCCCCAATTATCTTGTTGACGAAATAACAATACTCATTATTCTCAGCTAAATAATTTCCACTATATTTATCTATTCTATCCCCAAATTATCTTGTAGACGAAATAACAATACTCATCATAATCAGCTAAATAATTACCACTATATTAGTCTATTCTATCCCCAATTATCTTGTAGACGAAATAACAATACTCATTATTCTCAGCTAAATAATTTCCACTATATTAGTCTATTCTATCCCCAATTATCTTGTAGTCGAAATAACAATACTCATCATAATTAGCTAAATAATTTCCACTATATTAGTCTATTCTATCTCCAATTATCTTGTTGACGAAATAACAATACTCATCATAATCAGCTAAATAATTTCCACTATATTAGTCTATTCAATCCCCAATTATCTTGTAGACGAAATAACAATACTCATCATAATCAGCTAAATAATTGCTACTATATTAGTCTATTCTATCCCTAATTATCTTGTAGACGAAATAACAATACTCATCATAATCAACTAAATAATTTCCACTATATTAGTCTATTCTATCCTCAATTATCTTGTAGACGAAATAACAATACTCATCATTATCAGCTACATAATTTCCACTATATTAGTCTATTCTATCCCCAATTATCTTGTAGACGAAATAACAATACTCATCATAATCAGCTAAATAATTTCCACTATATTAGTCTATTCTATCCCCAATTATCTTGTAGACGAAATAACAATACTCATCATAATCAGCTTAATAATTTCCACTATATTAGTCTATTCTATCCCCAATTATCTTGTAGACGAAATAACAATACTAATCATAATCAGCTAAATAATTTCCACTATATTAGTCTATTCTATCCCTAAATATCTTGTAGACGAAATAACAATACTAATCATAATCGGCTAAATAATTTCCACTATATTAGTCTATTCTATCCCCAATTATCTTGTAGACGAAATAACAATACTCATCATAATCAGCTAAATAATTTCCACTATATTAGTCTATTCTATCCCCAATTATCTTGTAGACGAAATAACAATACTCATCATAATCAGCTAAATAATTTCCACTATATTAGTCTATTCTATCCCCAATTATCTTGTAGACGAAATAACAATACTCATCATAATCAGCAAAATTATTTCCACTATATTAGTCTATTCTATCTCCAATTATCTTTTAGACGAAATAACGATACTCATCATAATCAGCTAAATAATTTCAACTATATTAGTCTATTCTATCCCCAATTATCTTGTTGACGAAATAACAATACTCATCATAATCAGCTAAATAATTTCCACTATATTAGTCTATTCTATCCCCAATTATCTTGTTGACGAAATAACAATACTCATAATAATCAGCTAAATAATTTCTACTATATTAGTCTACTCTATCCCCAATTATCTTGTTGACGAAATAACAATACTAATCATAATCAGCTAAATAATTTCCACTATATTAGTCTATTCTATCCCCAATTATCTTGTTGACGAAATAACAATACTAATCATAATCAGCTAAATAATTTCCACTATATTAGTCTATTCTATCTCCAATTATCTTGTAGACGAAATAACAATACTCATAATAATTAGCTAAATAATTTCCACTATATTAGTGTATTCTATCTCCAATTATCTTGTTGACGAAATAACAATACTCATCATAATCAGCTAAATAATTTCCACTATATTAGTCTATTCTATCTCCAATTATCTTGTAGACGAAATAACAATACTCATCATAATCAGCTAAATAATTGCTACTATATTAGTCTATTCTATCCCTAATTATCTTGTAGACGAAATAACAATACTCATCATAATCAGCTAAATAAGTTCCACTATATTAGTCTATTCTATCCCTAATTATTATGTAGACGAAATAACAATACTCATCATAATCAGCTAAATAATGTCCACTATATTAGTCTATTCTATCCCCAATTATCTTGTAGACGAAATAACAATACTCATCATAATCAGCTAAATAATTTCCACTATATTAGTCTATTCTATCCCCAATTATCTTGTAGACGAAATAACAATACTCATCATAATCAGCTAAATAATTTCCACTATATTAGTCTATTCTATCCTCAATTATCTTGTAGACGAAATAACAATACTCATCATAATCAGCTAAATAATTGCTACTATATTAGTCTATTCTATCCCTAATTATCTTGTAGACGAAATAACAATAGTCATCATAATCAGCTTAATAATTTCCACTATATTAGTCTATTCTATCCCCAATTATCTTGTAGACGAAATAACAATACTCATCATAATCAGCTAAATAATTTCCACTATATTAGTCTATTCTATCCCCAATTTTCTTGTTGACGAAATAACAATACTCATCATAATCAGCTAAATAATTTCTACTATATTAATCTATTCTATCTCCAATGATCTTGTAGACGAAATAACAATACTCATCATAATCAGCTAAATAATTTCCGCAATATTAGTCTATTCTATCTCCAATTATCTTGTAGACGAAATAACAATACTCATCATAATCAGCTAAATAATTTCCACTATATTAGTCTATTCTATCACCAATTATCTTGTTGACGAAATAACAATACTTATCATAATCAGCTAAATAATTTCCAGTATATTAGTCTATTCTATCCCCAATTATCTTGTTGACGAAATAACAATACTCATCATAATCAGCTAAATAATTTCCACTATATTAGTCTATTCTATCCCCAATTATCTTGTAGACGAAATAACAATACTCATCATAATCACCTATATAATTTCCACTATATTAGTCTAGTCTATCTCCAATTATCTTGTTGACGAAATAACAATACTCATCATAATCACCTATATAATTTCCACTATATTAGTCTAGTCTATCTCCAATTATCTTGTAGACGAAATAACAATACTCATCATAATCAGCTAAATAATTTCCACTATATTAGTCTATTCTATCCACAATTATCTTGTTGACGAAATAACAATACTCATCATAATCAGCTAAATAATTGCCACTATATTAGTCTATTCTATCCCCAATTATCTTGTAGACGAAATAACAATACTCATTATTCTCAGCTAAATAATTTCCACTATATTAGTCTATTCTATCCCCAATTATCTTGTAGACGAAATAACAATACTCATCATAATCAGCTAAATAATTGCCACTATATTAGTCTATTCTATCCCCAATTATCTTGTAGACGAAATAACAATACTTATTATTCTCAGCTAAATAATTTCCACTGTATTAGTCTATTCTATCCCCAATTATCTTGTAGACGAAATAACAA
>OY744541.1:79904707-79912207 GCA_963556195.1 Sepiola atlantica
TCTCTCTCACACACATACACCTCCTCTCTCTCTCTTTCTTCTTTCTCTCTCTTTCTCGCCCTCTCCTTCTCCATCTCTCTCTCTCCCTCTCTCTCTCTCTCCCTCTCTCTCTCTCTCTCACTCTGTATCTATCTCTTCCTCGTCTCTTGCTCTCTCCCTGTATTTCTCTTTTTCTTCATGGAGATGAAAATGCTTGTATAGTCCTGTCGTCACATGCAGTGATGTTAGTATCCCATTTCTCTCTCTCTCTCTCTCTTTCTCTCTCTCCCTTTCCCTTTCTTTCTTTCTTTTTAATTATCTATGTTGCGTCTCTTTTTTATTATTCATCCGTTGTCTTCTTCTTAACCTGTTTCTCTTTTTTCGTATTGTGTATTTATTATTCTCTCTCTTTTGCTCACTCATACATTCTATGTATCTCCCTCCATTCTCCCCTTCTCTCTCTCTCTCTCTCTCTCTCTCTCTCTCTCTCTCTCTCTATCTATCTATCTATCTATCTATCTATCTATCTATCTATCTCTTTCCCTACTCTACACATACTACTCCCACCCTTTTCACGCTGACCATCTCCCAGCTAGAACGTCTGGCTTCCTTGTCTAACAAAACACGCAAAACATACCTTTGCCTAATGACAATTCTATTGAGATCTACAATCCACACAACCCTTACTTTTACTACACAAACTCCTCCTCCAAATTTTACACCGTTTTCTGGTGTGTTTTAGCGACCACTGGTCAAGCCAGACTGGGAATAGGCTGTTAGCGAAGCATTAACCTTCGACAGCAAGAGGCGAGCAGTTTGCCTGTGTGTATCGGACAGGTCACAGGTCACGGATGTATTGGCAACTATTCATTCCACTTTGGTCGCGGACGACCAGAGCCAATTGTCAAGCGTGTTTTATCACAAGCAGTGACAGAAACGGCCGCACACGTCAGGTCTGCTATTACCAGCTCAATTCCAACGTCTAGGCTATTGAACCCCGATTCTCTATTGGTTTTGATAAGCGATTTTCTTCGAACAACGACACACATGAGCCTGGGGGGATTTTTCATCACCAAATCTAAGTAGTGCCCTGGGGCGGTGGTGTGCCTTGCAGCCTCTACTTGCGGCTAGAGCCGATGGCGACAAGAAAGGCTGAACTGTATCTTAAATTGAAATAGACGTATATATATATATATATATATATATGAAATTGTTACTTTCCTGCACTGATGAGAGCAATAAGCTTGAAACGCTAGCGTCTGTAGGTAATAATAATTTAATATTTATTAATAAATATTATAATAAGCTCCTTTAAGAAATTAAAGTCGAGCACTCTCGGAGATGCTAAAAATTGACTGTCAAAAAACTCTAATGCAAAGGACCGAAACGTTCGTCGAACACTCTCGACAAGTCTTCTATCTGTGCCCGTTTCTAGGTACATATAGATCTTAATTTCCATTAATTACGTGACAGTTTCCGTTGGCCGAGTGGATATGGTGACTGCTTGCAGATTCTAGGCTGACCCTGTGAACCGTCTGAAATTGTTACTTTCATGCACAGATGAGAGCAATAAGCTTGAAACGCTAGCGTCTGTAGGTATTAATAATTTAATATTTATTTATAAATATTATATATATATATATATATATATATATATATATATATATATATATATATATATATATATATATATATATAGTCTCGGAAGTTCTTTTAACCTTCAAAACTGAAAAAAAAAAAAAAAAAATTTTCATTGAAAGATTTTAGTCTAGTAAGTCAATCAATCTACTGCAATCACTATTTTAGTTTACTTCCAAGAATATACTCTAATATAAATATATTTTTATATATAAGGGATCGTCAGTTGTTTACCATGAAAACTGTTTCGGGAGTTTAAAAACAAAACAGTATTTCTTTATCATGGCATCCCAGCAGTGTTGATCAGACACCACCTCCCTATTTAATAATTATTTTTTAATTTAAAAAGTTTACAAATATTAGCCAGACATCAGCAGGCCCATACCTTTTCTTTTCGGCTGCATCAAGTGGAATGAGAACAACATTTCCTTCTGAAACAGGTGATAAATTCATCAAAACCAATTAAAACTGCGCAATGTCTCAAATTTAAGGATTAAGTTTAATCCTTTCATGCATCCTTGTTTACAGAAATTCTACATACCTGATCTAACTTGTTCTTGAATCACGTGCCTTCAAGTTGAGCTGACTTCTGAAAAGGCGCGTAATGAATAATAATGGAGGCAAAACGTAATCCTCGATGTACCTGACTCTCACAAAAAAAAAAAATATATAAATAATTGGTCAAATCAAAATTCATAATAACTTTTCTATCTGTTGTTGTTGAACAACAGCATGCATGAAAGGATTAAAGAGGACTTAAGAAGAAATTGAAATACAGGGAATCTTGTTTAATTGGTGTCTAATGAGTATGGACGAAATTTAATGCAAATCTGAAAAATTTTAATTTTTAAATGGGTAATTGTGTTCACATTATGCCCCCTAAACCCCTTTAAAATACTCTAAAGAAATTGAAATTTAGGGAATATTTATTAATTTTTTTTAATGGAAATCGCTCCGTTAGATTTTAATTTGTATTTTTAAATCAAATCAAAGCCACCCATCTCTCTGACCGTGTAGCGAAATTAATACAAAAATTATACTTTATAAACAACTCTATTTATTATTGAGCACTTTTATATAAACACAGTAAGGATTCGTTGGATTGTAAAAATACCTTGAATATTATATATATTAAGTCAATCCATGAATAAGTTCAATTTTACGATATTTAATTCAATTTATAATACAAACCAAATTAACAATTTTTAATCATTGTAATATTCGCAATTGTAATATTCGCCATTGTTTTCAGTGACCTTTTCCCTTTTATCAATTAACTTTTAAATACCATTCAAATGAAATGGATACGGTTTTGATTTAAATAAAAATAAAGTTTCGGATGTGCTCTTTTACCTGTTTGTCTTCAGTGAATTTTCTGCTTTGAGGTGTATTCTGTACAGACGTGAAGAGGTGAAAATCAGATGAAGCGAGGTCAGGGGAATATGGTGGATGGGGTAGAACAGACTAGCCAAGATCAATTGTTTTTCCCTGCGTCACTTTTGCAGTGGGTGATGATGCGTTGTGATGGAGACGAACCATTTTTTCCCCTATCGATAAGTGCTGGGAATTTTTTTCTCACCTTTTCGCCCCCACGCTGCAATTGCTCAACATACAAGTTTGCATTCAGTGTTTGGTTGCGGACTAAAAACTCACGATCGATAATATCACGAGTATCTCACGAAACGCAAAAATCTTTCTTCAAGCATCTCACGTTTTGAGGTGGGTTGTAGAGATTTACCTTTATAAACTAACCGCCTTAAATATTGTCATAAGAAACCCATTTTCTATCACCTGTTATGACACGATCAAGAAAGGGATGATTTCGCCGCCGGGAAAGATGCCTTGTTACGATGGAAAGATAATCTGCTTTATTTTTCTCACTTAACGAATAAGGAACACAGACGCTTTGTGTGCTAATCTTGCCCATTTTTTGTAAGTGACGGAATATGCTGAGCTGTTAAGCATTGAGTTCCTCTGCCAATACACTAGTGCTTAGACGAGGATCATTCTCAACTAACGTGTTTAAAACATCTTCATCGATGTCCGATGGGTGCTCAGGTCAAGCCTATCTTCTAAGCTGAAATTTCCAGAACGAAACTTTGTAAACCAATTTTTACTTGTCAATCTGTTATGACATCTTGGTCATATATGCTGCATATTGTACTCATGTCTCTGCAGATGGGCGTTCAGGCCAAGCTGAAATTTCCAGAACGAAACTTTGTAAACCAATTTTTTACTTGTCAATCTGTAATGACATCTTGGTCATATATGCTGCATATTGTACTCATTGTCTCTGCAGATGGGCGTTCAGGCCAAGCTGAAATTTCCAGAACGAAACTTTGTAAACCAATTTTTTACTTGTCAATCTGTAATGACATCTTGGTCATATATGCTGCATATTGTACTCATTGTCTCTGCAGATGGGCGTTCAGGCCAAGCTGAAATTTCCAGAACGAAACTTTGTAAACCAATTTTTTACTTGTCAATCTGTAATGACATCTTGGTCATATATGCTGCATATTGTACTCACTGTCTCTGCAGATGGGCGTTCAGGCCAAGCTGAAATTTCCAGAACGAAACTTTGTAAACCAATTTTTTACTTGTCAATCTGTAATGACATCTTGGTCATATATGCTGCATATTGTACTCATTGTCTCTGCAGATGGGCGTTCAGGCCAAGCTGAAATTTCCAGAACGAAACTTTGTAAACCAATTTTTTACTTGTCAATCTGTAATGACATCTTGGTCATATATGCTGCATATTGTACTCATTGTCTCTGCAGATGGGCGTTCAGGCCAAGCTGAAATTTCCAGAACGAAACTTTGTAAACCAATTTTTTACTTGTCAATCTGTAATGACATCTTGGTCATATATGCTGCATATTGTACTCATTGTCTCTGCAGATGGGCGTTCAGGCCAAGCTGAAATTTCCAGAACGAAACTTTGTAAACCAATTTTTTACTTGTCAATCTGTAATGACATCTTGGTCATATATGCTGCATATTGTACTCATTGTCTCTGCAGATGGGCGTTCAGGCCAAGCTGAAATTTCCAGAACGAAACTTTGTAAACCAATTTTTTACTTGTCAATCTGTAATGACATCTTGGTCATATATGCTGCATATTGTACTCATTGTCTCTGCAGATGGGCGTTCAGGCCAAGCTGAAATTTCCAGAACGAAACTTTGTAAACCAATTTTTTACTTGTCAATCTGTAATGACATCTTGGTCATATATGCTGCATATTGTACTCATTGTCTCTGCAGATGGGCGTTCAGGCCAAGCTGAAATTTCCAGAACGAAACTTTGTAAACCAATTTTTTACTTGTCAATCTGTAATGACATCTTGGTCATATATGCTGCATATTGTACTCATTGTCTCTGCAGATGGGCGTTCAGGCCAAGCTGAAATTTCCAGAACGAAACTTTGTAAACCAATTTTTTACTTGTCAATCTGTAATGACATCTTGGTCATATATGCTGCATATTGTACTCATTGTCTCTGCAGATGGGCGTTCAGGCCAAGCTGAAATTTCCAGAACGAAACTTTGTAAACCAATTTTTTACTTGTCAATCTGTAATGACATCTTGGTCATATATGCTGCATATTGTACTCATTGTCTCTGCAGATGGGCGTTCAGGCCAAGCTGAAATTTCCAGAACGAAACTTTGTAAACCAATTTTTTACTTGTCGATCTGTAATGCCATCTTGGTCATATATGCTGCATATTGTAGTCACTGTCTCTGCAGATGGGCGTTCAGGCCAAGCTGAAATTTCCAGAACGAAACTTTGTAAACCAATTTTTTACTTGTCAATCTGTAATGCCATCTTGGTCATATATGCTGCATATTGTAGTCACTGTCTCTGCAGATGGGCGTTCAGGCCAAGCTGAAATTTCCAGAACGAAACTTTGTAAACCAATTTTTTACTTGTCAATCTATAATGACATCTTGGTCATATTTGCTGCATATTGTAGTCACTGTCTCTGCAGATGGGCGTTCAGGACAAGCTGAAATTTCCAGAACGAAACTTTGTAAACCAATTTTTTACTTGTCAATCTGTAATGACATCTTGGTCATATTTGCTGCATATTGTAGTCACTGTCTCTGCAGATGGGCGTTCAGGACAAGCTGAAATTTCCAGAACGAAACTTTGTAAACCAATTTTTTACTTGTCAATCTGTAATGACATCTTGGTCATATATGCTGCATATTGTACTCACTGTCTCTGCAGATGGGCGTTCAGGCCAAGCTGAAATTTCCAGAACGAAACTTTGTAAACCAATTTTTTACTTGTCGATCTGTAATGCCATCTTGGTCATATATGCTGCATATTGTAGTCACTGTCTCTGCAGATGGGCGTTCAGGCCAAGCTGAAATTTCCAGAACGAAACTTTGTAAACCAATTTTTTACTTGTCAATCTGTAATGCCATCTTGGTCATATATGCTGCATATTGTAGTCACTGTCTCTGCAGATGGGCGTTCAGGCCAAGCTGAAATTTCCAGAACGAAACTTTGTAAACCAATTTTTTACTTGTCAATCTATAATGACATCTTGGTCATATTTGCTGCATATTGTAGTCACTGTCTCTGCAGATGGGCGTTCAGGACAAGCTGAAATTTCCAGAACGAAACTTTGTAAACCAATTTTTTACTTGTCAATCTGTAATGACATCTTGGTCATATTTGCTGCATATTGTAGTCACTGTCTCTGCAGATGGGCGTTCAGGACAAGCTGAAATTTCCAGAACGAAACTTTGTAAACCAATTTTTTACTTGTCAATCTGTAATGACATCTTGGTCATATTTGCTGCATATTGTAGTCACTGTCTCTGCAGATGGGCGTTCAGGACAAGCTGAAATTTCCAGAACGAAACTTTGTAAACCAATTTTTTACTTGTCAATCTGTTATGACATCTTGGTCATATATGCTGCATATTGTACTCATTGTCTCTGCAGATGGGCGTTCAGGCCAAGCTGAAATTTCCAGAACGAAACTTTGTAAACCAATTTTTTACTTGTCAATCTGTAATGACATCTTGGTCATATATGCTGCATATTGTACTCACTGTCTCTGCAGATGGGCGTTCAGGCCAAGCTGAAATTTCCAGAACGAAACTTTGTAAACCAATTTTTTACTTGTCGATCTGTAATGCCATCTTGGTCATATATGCTGCATATTGTAGTCACTGTCTCTGCAGATGGGCGTTCAGGCCAAGCTGAAATTTCCAGAACGAAACTTTGTAAACCAATTTTTTACTTGTCAATCTGTAATGCCATCTTGGTCATATATGCTGCATATTGTAGTCACTGTCTCTGCAGATGGGCGTTCAGGCCAAGCTGAAATTTCCAGAACGAAACTTTGTAAACCAATTTTTTACTTGTCAATCTATAATGACATCTTGGTCATATTTGCTGCATATTGTAGTCACTGTCTCTGCAGATGGGCGTTCAGGACAAGCTGAAATTTCCAGAACGAAACTTTGTAAACCAATTTTTTACTTGTCAATCTGTAATGACATCTTGGTCATATTTGCTGCATATTGTAGTCACTGTCTCTGCAGATGGGCGTTCAGGACAAGCTGAAATTTCCAGAACGAAACTTTGTAAACCAATTTTTTACTTGTCAATCTGTAATGACATCTTGGTCATATTTGCTGCATATTGTAGTCACTGTCTCTGCAGATGGGCGTTCAGGACAAGCTGAAATTTCCAGAACGAAACTTTGTAAACCAATTTTTTACTTGTCAATCTGTTATGACATCTTGGTCATATATGCTGCATATTGTACTCATTGTCTCTGCAGATGGGCGTTCAGGCCAAGCTGAAATTTCCAGAACGAAACTTTGTAAACCAATTTTTTACTTGTCAATCTGTAATG
>OY744541.1:79917207-79924707 GCA_963556195.1 Sepiola atlantica
TGCATCTCAACCGGGAGGGGGGGGGGTCTTTAAAAGGAGCAGATTTTATTATCTAAGATAATCGAAAGGAAAGAAAACAATTTCTTTCATTTTTAATATAGACACAAAAATATTCACTGATTGTTATTAAAACAGAACGAAAAGAAGGGAGACAGGGTGTTGTCTTCTTTTCTTATTGGTAAAGAGACAGTTGAGGTGGAGAAATTAAATTGCGAAGCAATAGCGAGCGGGCAAATGCTGCTAATAGACAATAAATACACACAAAAAGAATTCATTAAGAAAATATGAACGGTATTTTCACCAATATTTTGAATGTTATTATCACGTGAGATTTTGTTTTTGTGATTGTTTTATTGTGGGTCTAGTCAAAGCAAGGAGCACCTGAATATCAAAAGAATATCGGACAATGGTGAAACAAAAGCCAGCGAAAATTGTAACGTTCATAATAGCAAATAGATCAGTGAAAGTCTGAAACGCAAAAGAAGGGCAGACGGTGAGATAGACAATGGAAAAGACATTATAGTCGTTATTGGACATGGAGGCCGTAAAACAAAATGGTGGATAGATAGCTTCCGCTTCCGGTTCACTTTTGGAGTGGATGAGACGATAACTAGAAAAGGATGCTTCATATAACAAAGAAAATGCCCATTTATTTAATCGTTCATTGGTTCGTTCAGATCGTAATTTAGGAAAGATTTCAGTTGCGATGAAGATGATTTTAGGAAAGTGTTTATAGAAATGAATGAGTTACTGACTTCTTTGTCGTCTTCATCATACACATACGTCTATCTAGTATATCTACAGCGTGGCTAAGAAGTCACGGGGGGTAATATTTTACTTGGATATTTTTTTATTATTTTGAATTGTACCTTAATGGAATTTAAACATAATATGACGAAGACAATGAAGATTTCTTTGCAATAAAGAACAAAAATAAAAACTAATTTATTTATGAAGAATAACATTTTTTAAAGTGTTTCTATTTTAAGCTTCACAAATTCGTGCCTTTTTGGGGATATCTCAAAGAAAAAAAATCACATCAACAAATCTCAAACTCTACATGAATTGAAAGAGAACATCAGGAATGAAGTCAGAGAATTAAATCGTATTGTAAATAATAAATACAATACATGCCTACATCTTGTACTCGGACCAACCAATGTATGGTATAGTGGAGTATCGGCCTATTCTGATACGTCACACATTTAGACACTCCACCAATGGGTCTACTGATTCAGCACTATCCTGCATGAATAACCAATGCCGGATATATTTATTTGTATGAGAGTATTTGTTTATTAATTTTAGGTTTACAATTTATTGTCACTAGGGAAGAGCTAAGTTTGTTTTTAATACTTATCATATTCCGACTTCAATTTGTCTATTTTTCTGCCCAGTTTAGCTTATGTCGTTAGCTTGGCATACAAATCTTCTTCTCAATACGGCGTGTGTTCCTATTTTCCGGTCGTCATTTCCATTCTCACATGTTGACTTGTCTCTAGTCATCTGATCTTAAACGTGTTTAAGCTATCTGCACGACATATATCACTTCATAATGAAAAACCATCTAACTAACTGTTATAATTGATTACCAATATTTTTAGCGGGTATTTTATGTTTTAAATTTCTGTACTATACAATATATTCCGTTACAGTGTTATGGGAAAATCATTTGGAAAGAGCTAGCATAACAACTATGAGATGCTTGAGAATTTATAATAAAAAAAAATTGTGAAACATAGCTGAAGAACCATAATACAGGGTGGGCAAAAATAAGGGTCCTATTTTTAAAAATTCATAACTTTTTTATTTATTGATTTTTTTTTTTTTTTTTTTAGAATAAGTAAAGGACCCCTTCCGAAGCAAGCATGAGCCGTATTAGCCCTAAGGAACGTACCCTCATTTAGAAAACATTATTTTTGCTTAAAAAACTCAAAACAGTGTAAAAAACAATACTTTAGTTTTTCTAAGTTTTAAGAAGTGTTTTTCGGCTAAAATTTGTTTTGTTTATTTCAAAAAATCTCGGAAGGGTCAGTCTACACACACATAAAGTTTGGTGAGTTTAACTTTTATTTTGTGGAAGTTATTCAAATTCAAGTTATTCAAATTTAAAGATAGGACCCTTATTTTGGCCCACCCTGTATATGCAATCCGTCATGGATAATGTTTTTGAAAAAGAAGGAATGTGTTAACCTGATAATGAAAGCCAGCAATAGCGTGGATCAGTTTAAGATGAGGTTGAATGAATTCAGAGAAAATGGAGGGAGAAATTGAGGTGGCACTTTTGAGAGTTATCAAATGAAATATTTAACATAATTTTATCTGGATATCGATACTTTACTAAGAGTTTGATTTTTTTTGTAACAGTTGAATTGAGAATATAGTTAAAGGGGAGCTGCCCAAGGGGGCATAACAAACAAATAATAATTTAAACGATGTTATTTTTCATAAATAAATTGTTTTTATGTCTGCTCATTGTCGCAAACCAATCTCCATTGTCTTCATCATATGATGTTAAAATTCAATTACAATACCATAAAAAATAAAGAACCTATTTAAGTTAAAAAAAAATCTCTCAGTGACTTCTTGGCCAACCTGTACTTAGATCTCTTTGTCTAGATCTAATAGATAAATTTATCTTGCCGTATTTTCTAAATCAAACCTTTATATGAATGCATCCGACATATCGATATTTGATTATGACTAGCTAATCGGTCTGAATCTTCTTTCTAACACGTTCTTAGTAAGAAAATAATGTATTTAGCTTATTTTTTAATAGATATTCCGGCTTGGAAGATTGTTACAATGAAAATAAATTTAAATAGTGACCTAAAAACCTGAGGCATTATTTTTTCATACGTATAACTCAAATAATGAAAGTGTATACTTTTAATTTGTCACTTGAATGTTAAAAAGTGAGTCATGTCCCCTAAAGTATAACATTTTTCCCATCTCATATTAATACTATTATGTGATCATTCGCGTGTTTGCGTGTATGTTTAAGTTTCTTTGGAAAAAATACGTATTCCGGTTAGGAAGATAGTCACAATGTAGATAAATCTAAATAATTACCTAAAAAGCTGCGTTATGATTGTTTCCCTAAGAATATCTCAAATAATGTAAGGATCATAACTCTTAATTTGTAAATTGATTGTCAACTAGGGAGTCAGGGCCCTTATAAAGTTACCTTTTTCCATCTCTGTATTAATTCAATTATGTAACCACTTGGCATGTTTCTGTGTGTGGACGTTTCTCGCCTATACGTAACTTACATATTATTTTATTCAAATGTATTCCTATTAATATAATATTTACTTGAATAAGCAAACAATAAGAACTAAACTTTTAATTATGTCTATGTATAATTTTAGAAATATTTAAACAAACAAAAATTTAACTAATATTACATCACTGAATCCCGAGCAACGCCGAGTGCGTACATCTAGTAGAATAATAAATTTACATGTGCAAGATCAGTAGTTCACAAAAATTTTATAATGACATGCATTTTCCGCCACACTCAGAAAACGAGAATTAATTATTGATTTTCGCATTCTATGAAATCGACGATTGAATATAAATATCTATCTATCTATCTATCTATCTATATATCTATCTATCTATCTCACTCTCTCTCTATATATATATATGTATATATATATATATATGAATTATTAAATATATATATATATATATATATATATATATGAATTATTAAATATATATATATATGTGAGATCATCACAGCACAAACACGTGAAAAACCTCCCACGTAATAATTTGAAACACGACTTGTTGGGGTCCCCCCTCCCCCCTCCCCTCTCATGTCCCATGTCACCGTTATAGACAAAGCCCCAACTCTGTCTCCCTCCCCCTCCAATGTATTTTCAATTTTCAATCTCCCGTTAAAGTGAAGTTAAAACTTATGCCATTTGAATTCCATCGCCAGCCCGATGAGTTGATCGCTATTTGCACCAATGAAACAAAACTTGTTTTGTCGCAACTAATGGAATAAAATCAAAAAAATATATATATATATATATATATATATATATATGAATTATTAAATATATATATATATATATATATATATATATATATATATGAATCATTATATATATATATATATATATATATATATATATATATATATGAATTATTAAATATATATATATATATAAAATTATTTTCACAGTCAGACAACTCCTTTGGGCTCATCACTAGAACATATCCGAATTCAGAATTCGAAATCCGAGTCACTTGCATACGAAGCGATTACCCTGTCACGGAGTCATACGTTCTAGTGACGAGCCCAAAGGATGGCAAAACTCGGGTCTAGGACTTCCGGTTTGTGGCTTTCATGGGTTGTTGGCTGGGACGTTGTCTGATTGTTGAAATAATTATATATACTATCTCACATTTAAAAATCTAATATATATATATATATATATATATATATATATATATATATATATATATATATATATATATATATATCTTCTCGGATTCCACCGACCGAGTTGGATCACAAAAAAAACTTTCTGCCTGATGAGACCTCAGCTCTTGATAGCTGTAGATCGATAACATCGACATGCCAGTGTAGCAGACGTTGTACATGTTTGAATAAAAATCATTCATATATATATATATATATATATATATATATATATATATATATATATATATATATATATTGTTGCTTTCCCATAACGTCCGAGGACGTCCACGGGGAGTCAGGCAGTTACTCTATCTGTCCTAACTTTTCTGTGGGCATGATAGAACCTTGTAGTGTCCATATCCTCTATCGTTGGCATTGGTTTCCCCGATATATTTCTAGAAAGACATCGGGTACTTACAGGAGCGACCACGTGAAGGTTGCTAACACCTACGTGAAAGTGTTTCTGTGGAGCGAACTGGACTCGAACTTGGCCGTGCCCTTAACCGCTTAGCCAGCGTCACCTTCGATTATTTGGACTTATTCTCATCTTGGTTGTTATATTCGCAACTCTGAACCCGAAAGTAATCAAAAAGTAAAATTGTCGACATCACTAATACCGATGCTTAAACTATTTAGACGCGTTCTTTTCATATCACTGAGAAGCCCTTTCTGTTTGTCTGCTAATGTTGCATATAATATATTAATTTCTCGTACCTTTTCTTCTTCCTCGCGTGGAGGGCTGTTTCGTCTCGATGTCGTCTGCTGTGTCTGCAACAAAAACCTTCATACAAACAATCTTTTAAATATTGATTTGTTTATTTCACTCGTCAGTCTACCGTCGCCCTTAGAGATGTTTCACTAACGTTGAGGGAGAGACCAAATTACTACTTTATCGTAGTTAATCCCTAACTTAAGTCCTTAGCCATTCGAAGAGGGGGGAAGAAGGAATCTCATGCTAGTATTCTCTTAGAGAATTTAATTCCCGTAATCATTTCGGACTACATAGAGAAATCGTCCGTTCGGCTTGCTTCCAAAACCCAGACTGGCAAAACTCCCTTTCTCACACAAAAGCCCGTGACGTCACAGAACCCCCATGCGCAGGTGCACCTTGACCCTTGACCTGAGGTCTCGTCAACGTGCTGGCCCTGTCAACGTTTGTGAGCTCCAACGTTCGAATCAGTTTATTTTGCACTCGACTGTACGGGTCCACCCGCACTAAATCGCGCAAGCCAAACCAAACGTCCGGCCCCACAGGGCCATTATCCACACTAAGCTTAAGTTTTGAATATCATTCTCGTCGCTAATCAAAGAGATCGAATGTACGTATAATACCCGTTTTAGTTACTATTTTTATTTTCATAAACTCAGACAATTTGCGATCTTACCTTTAACGCTCAATAAGATTCGCCTTGAACCATGCTTTCCTTTATGAAGATAGGTACAAATGCAGTTCACTAAAATCACTTCTTCTTAACTTGAACTAATCAAAAGATCTCCGTTCAACAATTTTGACTTCGGCTCCATCCGTTCCTGCGAATCTTCTTTACTCCCACGATTTGAACGCAGAGGACGAAATCTAGTAATCGTCTCAATGACCGTCGTTAAGCTTCCGGTGACCACAAGACCAGCGTCCTTTCATGGCTCAATTCTCCTTCCTCCTCTTTCTTCCCTTCCCACTGGCCTTACCTACGCTAGTGTCTGTCGCCGTCGCTTTTGTTCAACGTCTCGGCAAGAGGGTTGTTATCTACCGGACGATCGGAAGAATCAAATCGAGGCACGCTAATAGAAATTGCTTTGGGTAAAGCAGCGCATTCAGCCCCTTACACAATTCACGTCCCAGCGTTTACGCGACCGGCGCTCAACATTTACCCAAAAACAAAATGGCGAATGTATCAACTGTCCGTCCAGGCAGACCGGAAGTTGCGATAAGTGGCTTCTTTTTATTTTCCGAACAACCTCTTGCTTGTTGGCCTAATAGAGATTAGCGCGCGGACATCGAATTACAAACGACAACGCTTATAGGACAGAGCATGTATACAAATGAATCAGTGGCTACTTATATAATTGCACTGCGTACACAAAGGACGGACATTCTTGATTATAGCTCAGTGGTAAAGCTGTTGGCTTATGACCTGGAAAAATTACAAAGTTTTACACGCAGTACCTTTGAATTCAATTTTGGTTCGTTCTCGTTTGTCTGTTTTTAGACACATGCTTAACAATTTAATAGCAACAATAAAACTACTACTACTACTACTACTACTTCTAGTAGTAGTAGTTTTATTGTTGCTATTATCTGTTAACGATATATCTAAAAACAGACAAACGAGAACGAACCAAAATTGAATTCAAAGTTACTACTACTACTACTACTACTGCTAGTAGTAGTAGTAGTAGTAGTAGTAGTACTGTACTACTTAAAGTTCATCGGATTTGATAAAGACGTCGTGTAAACAATACCTATAATATAGATATCTCAATTGGAAATTATTAGCAAAAATATGCGACCAGAGGGCGCATCCCCCCGGAGGAAGTAATACCTGGGAGGATAGTCTTATGAGAACAGAACAGATACTATACTGCCCCCCCGCCCCCCCCTAAAAAAAAGAGAAAACGGTGATTTATGTGAGAGTGGTATAATGACCCCCAGAACAGATACTACACTACACCACCTAAAAACGGAGGATGGAATGATTGGGAGGATTGTACCTTGAAAAACGAAGACATACAATATTCCCTCCAAAAGAAGGAGGTAATGTCATGGAGAATTGTTTCATGACAACAGAACACATATTGCACTCTCTCTTAAACGGGAGGTTAATGTCTGGAAGGATGGTCTCATGAGAAAAGAACAGATACTACACTACCCCCACACAAAAACGGAGGACGTAATCCCTGGAAGAATCGTACCATAAAACTGAATAGATACTACACTGTATCCTCTTTCAATAAAAAAGAACAATAGACAAGATACTACATTACCACCTCACCCCGAAAAAAAGAGATAATGCCTTGGAGAATGGTGTCATCAAAACAGAACGGATACTACACTATCTACCCTC
>OY744541.1:79929707-79977207 GCA_963556195.1 Sepiola atlantica
TCTATAAAAAAAATAAAAATCAAAATGGCCGCTTGATGACTTTATGACTACACATGAAAAGTTGTGACGACTGCTTTTCACGTCCATCGCCATTTTGCTTGTCAATCTTGATCATCATTTTCTGTACCTCTTTATCTTCTTCATCCAAATGTGTTTTATTTTATTCCATCTTCATCCAAATGTGTTTTATTTTATTCCATCTTCATATGTCTAAACATTTTCATCTTTTTCTTCTTCAGTTTCGTCTCCAACGTGTTTTCTTTTCGTTCGATCTACATGAATCACTACCGCTTCATACGCGTTTATTCTTTTTTCTTCGCTGATTATTTTTAGTTCATCCTTTTACTATACTAGTAGCGTTGCCAGGGTTTGAATTTGTGCATAGCGTCATACCCAACATCATATGAAGAAGATGTTACTTTAACAGTAACCTCGATGCTGTCAGATAGGTATCTAACCTACTGAGCTATCAGATATATGTTAATACTCTTAAACTAACGCTTATGAATAGATTCATTTCATTGTCTAACATGTTAGAAGAATGTCATCATCTCATTTTAGGGGCAGCTAGACACACATAACTACGTCCATTATGCTCACATGCAAATTGTACATGTGCATACACTTACATCTAAGGTACACTCCCTAGTATGTCTTCATTTTTAGGCTCATACATGCACACAGGACAGGTTCTCCTGATGGATGGCTATTATACAATGCGATACAACGGAGTGTGTAAATATCTTCACTGGATTATTTGTAAAAAGTTGAATATCCAGTGTAGCAGCAAGTCCTGGGAGCATATACCAGAAAGAACAGTTGGAAATAATTTATACACCATCCACTATGACTATGCAATCCCTACAGCTACATATCTAGAAAACAGAGCTGTTAAACCTAACATCGTAATATAGGACAAAAGGGAGAAAGTAGCAACCCTAATTGAAGTCAGTGTCCCTGATGATGCAGGATTAAACAGAGCTGAAAGGGAAAAGATTACGAAATACCAAGGTCTTATGTACGACATGAAAAGAAACTGGAATCTTAGGAAAATCTCCATCATACCAGTAATTATAAGAGCAAGAGGACTAATGAAAAATAATTTCAAAAGCGAGTATACCCGGTGAACCGAGTGCAAGAGAATACAAACAATTGCACTTAAAGGGACGGTTAAAATCTTTAAAAAGATCTCTAGGCTGGAGTGTCTGAAATAACCGGTGAATGTCTGGCATCCGGTAGGATGCCCCACGTCCAGCAAAATCGGAAAGATAAGATTTTTTTTTTAAAAAGAGGTATTCTCCTTTATAATAGATAGATAGAGAGAGAGAGAGAGAGAGAGAGAGAGAGAGAGAGAGAGAGAGAGAGGTATATAGAAAGCTATAAAGCGAGAGAAAGAGAGTAAGAGGGCGGGGCAGAGAGGCAGACATCTATTTGTGCGACGTCATAAAGTTCCTTCCAGGTGTCTTCCGCCTGTTGTAGTTGATGAAGTTACCCCTTTCTTACATCTTCTGTTTGTGACATCATCCAATGCGTGCGAAGACAAACAAATATACAAAATACACAGTTTAAGTAGTATATGGATAGCTTGAGATTGATGTAATACTGATCCAACGGGGCACGAGAGATCCTGTTGTCATTACGTTTTTCTCATACTACTACGTCACAATATAACCTCCCTCTCTTTATCGATATGTCCGCTAGATTATAACTCCTTTCCTTCCCCTACAGCTTTATTTGCTTCTACTTTTTCCCTTTACTTTCTGTCTTTTTCTTTTCTTTATTTCTTTCCTTCTTCTTCCGTTCTTTATTTCCTTTTTCTTTCCTTCTTCTTTTCCTTTTTTTCTTTGTTTTTTCTTTCTTTCCTTCTGTTTTATTTTTTATTTGTTTTTCTTTATTTCTTTTCTTCTTTTCCGTTCTCTATTTCATTTTTCTTTCTTTCCTTCTGTTTTATTTTTTATTTGTTTTTCTTTATTTCTTTTCTTCTTTTCCGTTCTCTATTTCATTTTTCTTTCTTTTCTTTCTGTTTTATTTTTATTTGTTTTTCTTTATTTCTTTTCTTCTTTTTCCGTTCTCTATTTCATTTTTCTTTCTTTCCTTCTGTTTTATTTTTTATTTGTTTTTCTTTATTTCTTTCCTTCTTTTTCCGTTCTTTATTTCAATTTTCTTTTCTTTTCTTTCTGTTTTATTTTTTATTTGTTTTTCTTTATTTCTTTTCTTTTTTTCCGTTCTCTATTTCATTTTTCTTTCTTTCCTTCTGTTTTATTTTTTATTTGTTTTTCTTTATTTCTTTTCTTTTTCCGTTCTCTATTTCATTTTTATTTCTTTCCTTCTGTTTTATTTTTTATTTGTTTTTCTTTATTTCTTTTCTTTTTCCGTTCTCTCTTTCATTTTTCTTTCTTTCCTTCTGTTTTATTTTTTATTTGTTTTTCTTTATTTCTTTTCTTTTTTCCGTTCTCTATTTCATTTTTCTTTCCTTCCTTCTGTTTTATTTTTTATTTGTGTTTCTTTATTTCTTTCCTTCTTTTTCCGTTCTCTATTTCATTTTTCTTTCTTTCCTTCTGTTTTATTTTTTATTTGTTTTTCTTTATTTCTTTCCTTCTTTTTCCGTTCTCTATTTCATTTTTCTTTCTTTCCTTCTGTTTTATTTTTTATTTGTTTTTCTTTATTTCTTTTCTTCTTTTCCGTTCTCTATTTCATTTTTCTTTCCTTCTGCTTTATTTTTTATTTGTTTTTCTTTATTTCTTTTCTTCTTTTCCGTTCTCTATTTCATTTTTCTTTCTTTCCTTCTGTTTTATTTTTTATTTGTTTTTCTTTTATTTCTTTTCTTTTTCCGTTCTCTATTTCAATTTTCTTTCCTTCCTTCTGTTTTATTTTTTATTTGTTTTTCTTTATTTCTTTTCTTCTTTTCCGTTCTCTATTTCATTTTTCTTTCTTTCCTTCTGTTTTAGTTTTTATTTGTTTTTCTTTATTTCTTTTCTTTTTTTCCGTTCTCTATTTAATTTTTCTTTCCTTCCTTCTGTTTTATTTTTTATTTGTGTTTCTTATTTCTTTCCTTCTTTTTCCGTTCTCTATTTCATTTTCTTTCTTCCTCTGTTTTATTTTTTATTTGTTTTTCTTTATTTCTTTCCTTCTTTTTCCGTTCTCTATTTCATTTTCTTTCTTTCCTTCTGTTTTATTTTTTATTTGTTTTTCTTTATTTCTTTTCTTTTTCCGTTCTCTATTTAATATTTCTTTCTTTCCTTCTGTTTTATTTTTTATTTGGTTTTCTTTATTTCTTTCTTCTTTTTCCGTTCTCTATTTCATTTTTCTTTCTTTCCTTCTGTTTTATTTTTTATTTGTTTTTCTTTATTTCTTTTCTTCTTTTCGTTCTCTATTCCCTATTTCTTTCTTCTATTTCCGTTCTCTATTCCCTATTTCTTTCCTTCCTTCTGTTTTATTTTTTATTTGTTTTTCTTTATTTCTTTTCTTCTTTTCCGTTCTCTATTTAATTTTTCTTTCCTTCCTTCTGTTTTATTTTTTATTGTTTTTCTTTATTTCTTTTCTTCTATTTCCGTTCTCTATTCCCTATTTCTTTCCTTCTTCTGTTTTATTTTTTATTTGTTTTTCTTTATTTCTTTCCTTCTATTTCCGTTCTCTATTCCCTATTTCTTTCCTTCCTTCTGTTTTATTTTTTATTTGTTTTTCTTTATTTCTTTTCTTCTTTTCCGTTCTCTATTTAATTTTTCTTTCCTTCCTTCTGTTTTATTTTTTATTTGTTTTTCTTTATTTTCTTTCCTTCTATTTCCGTTCTCTATTCCCTATTTCTTTCCTTCCTTCTGTTTTATTTTTTATTTGTTTTTCTTTATTTCTTTTCTTCTTTTCCGTTCTCTATTTAATTTTTCTTTCCTTCCTTCTGTTTTATTTTTTATTTGTTTTTCTTTATTTCTTTTCTTTTTTTCCGTTCTCTATTTCATTTTTCTTTCTTTCTTTCCTTCTGTTTTATTTTTTATTTGTTTTTCTTTATTTCTTTCTTCTTTTCCGTTCTCTATTATTTTTTTATTTGTTTTTCTTTATTTCTTTCCTTCTTTTTCCGTTCTCTATTTCATTTTTCTTTCCTTCCTTCTGTTTTATTTTTTATTTGTTTTTCTTTATTTCTTTCCTTTTTTTCCGTTCTCTATTTCATTTTTCTTTCTTTCCTTCTGTTTTATTTTTTATTTGTTTTTCTTTATTTCTTTCCTTCTTTTCCGTTCTCTATTTCATTTTTTTTTCTTCCTTCTGTTTTAATTTTTATTTGTTTTTTATTAATTTCTTTCCTTCTTTTCCGTTCTCTATTTCCATTTTTTCTTTCTTTCTCTTCTGTTTTATTTTTTATTTGTTTTTCTTTATTTCTTTCCTTCTTTTTCCGTTCTCTATTTCATTTTTCTTTCTTTCCTTCTGTTTTATTTTTATTTGTTTTTCTTTATTTCTTTCCTTCTTTTTCCGTTCTTTATTTCATTTTTCTTTCTTTCCTTCTGTTTGATTTTTTATTTGTTTTTCTTTATTTCCTTTTCTTCTTTTCCGTTTTTTCTCCCTATTTAATACACACGTGTCATGCCGATTTAATTTGTTTTTCTTTATTTCTTTTCTTCTTTTCCGTTCTCTATTATTTTTTATTTGTTTTTCTTTATTTCTTTCCTTCTTTTTCCGTTCTCTATTTCATTTTTCTTTCTTTCCTTCTGTTTTATTTTTTATTTATTTTTCTTTATTTCTTTATTTCTGTTTTACTTTTATTGTTTTCTTCATTTTTCTTTCCTTCTATTTCTTTTTATTCTTTTCTTGTTTTTTCTTTATTTCTTTTCTTTTCTTTCTTTCTTTCTTATTACTTTCCTTCTTTTTTTCTTACTTTCTTTCCCGCGTTTTTCTTTCCCGCGCTTTTCTTTCCCGCATTTTCATTCTGATTATTCTTATCAATATTCCAAATTCCTCTTATCTCCGCTTTTCAATCTTCCTTTTATTCTTTTCAAATATTTTCATCTACTCCATTTTTAAACCGACATCATTTATTAATTCGTTCTTTATCTCACCTTAACTAATGCATATAAAAGCCAGAACCGCGAAACTCGAACGAGCAATAGAAACTTCAAGAAAGCTTTCTCAAGTGCTAAAGAAAATACGAGACGTTTCTTTTCCTTCGTATTTGACTTATTTGTGCATTTATTTATTTTCTGTGTTAAGTTCTTGCTTGGATTTTGTTGTATTTATTTCGTGTATTAGTAAGGGAACTGGGTGAAGTGGACGATACAGAACTCTTATAAATGTTCAAATATTGAATATTTCAATTTTCTGGGATTTGTGACAAATCTGATTCTTAAGCTGTGGCGTTCTCAAGTTTGCCGCCATGTTTGATTTTTCAGTTTTTGTATAGGTCCGCCATTTTAATATTATGGTACACTTGGTTGTTCAATTTGTCTCAGCGTTTATTTTCTTTCCTTTTATTAGATAATATATATATATATATATATATATATATATATATATATACATATATATATATATATATATATATATATATATATATATATATATATATATATATTCATATATATACATATATATATATAAACATAAATATATATATATATATATCGGTGTGTATATACAGATGTATATATGTAATTACATATATGCACATATTTATATATATATATATATATATATATATATATATATATATATATATATATATATATATATATATATATATATATAACGTCTTTGTAATATAGCAGGAAAAATCCCAGTAGAGTGCTCGATTAATTAAGAATTAAAGTTAAAAATTAAAATTAAGAGCGTAATATTTATTTATTTTGGTACAGAAAAGTTAGAAGAGAGCCGGATGGCTCAGTCCTTCCGTGCTTGAAACCGACGGTACGAATGTTGTACTAATTTTTCTGTACTAAAATAAATAAATATATATATATATATATATATATATATATATATATATATATATGTGTGTGTGTGTGTGTGTGTGTGTGTGTGTGTTTATATATTGTTTTTATAGTTTATCCAATGAAGGTTCTGTGTTTATAAGGTAGTGCTCAATAACAGATAGAGCTGTATTTTTGTATAATTTTTTATTTATACTAACATTTTTGATAAAAAATTGTACTATATTTATTCATGTACGAAAAGTTTGAATGCAAACGCGATAAATCAAATTTGAATCTAAATGATAAAGTTTAGAAAAGAATAATGTTCCTATGTTACTCACCGGGTGGCCGAGAATATATATTCAAAAATCCATAATGATCAGTTTATAAAAAATACTTAATTTTTATGCACCCCACTAAATGTATGAAAAAAATTTTAAATTATGTACACATGTTACTCACCGTGTTGCCTAGAATATACATTCTAAAAGGCATATTGATCACTTAGTTTAGAAGATTGCTGTATACACACATACACGCATACATATATATATAAATAAAATATACACGCATACCTAATTTTATAGAGTGAAAGATATGTCCATATATAAACACACATATATATACGTATGTGTGTACATATATATACATATATATGTATTTATATATATGTAAATATATATGTGTGTGTTTGTACATGTATATATAGATGTGTATATATTTACAGTATATACATATGTAAATGTGTGCGTAATATATATATATATATATACAATAAAATGTATAAATAAATATTTATTAAATGTTTTAATACTTACAGACATCGATGTGTCATGCTAACGCAATCTTCAGTGTAGGAACTAATTCTCAACAGTCGGTGGGCGCGAACCCCGATCACAAATCGCCACTGATTCGTAGTCGCGAGTCTTATCCCATCGGCCATAGCCAATTAGTTAGTAAATAGAGAGGAATTTAAATGTAAATAGCTAGTCGGCGGCTAGATTTACCAAGCAGCTTAGAGTGATCTACGATATATATATATATTATTTAAACATCTCACAGACTTGTTACTTCTGTCACAAAAAAACGAAAAAGCTGAATCAAAGATTTTCTTTCTCGTTTATTTAAATGTGGTGTTTACCTTTTCTATAGTTTAATCGGTATTTATTGAGGGGTTTTTTTTCGACTCGAAACCATCGGTGATGTTCATCTAACGCACATATTCCCGATAACTTTAATTTCCTAATTTCTGCATTCAATTCTATACAATGTGTACGCAAATATAAGTTTTAGAACACATATCGCTCTATTTCTTTCATCTCTTCCCCCCCTCTCTCTCTCTCTCTCTCTCTCTCTCTCTCTCTCTCTCTGTATATATATATATATATATATATATATATATATATATATGATTATTTTTATTTACACAGACATGTACAAATTCTGCGACACTGGCATGTCGATGTTATCGATCAACAGCGATTATAATTGAGATCTCATCAGGCAGAGTTAGAATCCGATCTTAACCTTTAATCTTAATCTTTCCAAATATGATCTAAGGTTAAGGCCGGATTCTAACTCTGCCTGATGAGATTTCAATTTATAATAGATGTTGATCGATAACATCGACATGCCAGTGTCGCATATTTTGTACATGTCTGTGTAAATAAAAATAATCATATATAAAAGCTCTATTTGATATTGAGCACTTTTTATAAACCCGGTCGAAATTCTTTGGATTACTATCCTCTGGGTGTTTTACCTGGATTATATATACCACCTAAGTACACCAACCTCTTTATTTAGATGTGACCAAACATCTCTAAAATAAACCCTCTCCCTTTATCTCTCTCTATCTCTCTCCAACCCTCTCCCGATTTTTCTAGCCATCTCTCTCTCTCTCTCTCTCTATATATATATATATATCTATATATATATATATATATATACATATATATATATATATATATATATATATATATATATATATATATACCCATCTCTCTCCCCCCCCATCTCGCTCCTTCCTCATCTCTCTCCCACTCTCTCTCTCTCTCTCTATATATATATATATATATATATGTGTGTATGTGGGGTAAGGTACACGATAGTTAATGAAAAATGAAGTGTCGTGATAGACAAAATGTGTGAAAAGATGACAGACGGAAAACAAGTCAAAATGCAGGAGAAAAACAAAAACAAGAGATTTTTTTGGACCGGTTTCGTTCGTGGGGAACGTCTTCAGAAAATGATATATGTGTATATATATATATATATATATATATCCATCTCTCTCTATCTCCCCATCTCTTTCTCTCTCTCTCTCTCTCTCTCTCTCTCTCTCTCTCTCTCTATCTATCTATCTATCTATCTCCCCATCTTTCTCACTCCCAATCTCTCTCTCCCCATCTCTCTCCCCATCTCTCTTTCTCTTTCTCCCTATCTCTGTCTGTCTGTATGTCTGTCTATCTGTCTGTCTGTCTCCCCCCTTTATCTCTCTCTCTCTCTCTCTCTCTCTCTCTCTCTCTCTCTCTCTCTTGTTAGCACACTAAATTTGCAGTCGTATTTTCATCGACAAGCGTGCAGTTTCAATGGACGCTGAAAACTTTCTTCACTTTCGTCGGCAACTTCAGAAAATATGATTTGTGAACAAATAAAATCCTATTCAAATTTGTTGTTTAATATCTGTAAGCGTGAAACCGCCGAATGTTTCAACGTAAGGTTTCCTCGTCTTGTGAAACGAGATTTGACGCGTGATTCTCGTTCACGTTTCTTTTTTTTTTTCCTTCAATTTTTTTTTCTAATTCCAACGTGTCTTCTTATTCAATCTTCTGTTTACACACTTTATTTTTTTTTCTTCCTGTTCATTCTTTTAGTTCGAACTTGGTAGAAATTAGATCGTTGAATGGTTTGCTTTTATATGCATTTTTCATTCCAGAACAGAGAATACTCATTCTGAACAGTTTTAAGATTCAATGGCTTCGACTTATTTCATTCATCAATCGTTAACCCTTTTTATAGGAAATTCTAAATTTTACACCGTATATTGTTATTGGAGAATTTTCGAAGACTTATCGTTTTTGATTTTTCAGAATTTGATTATAAAATATGATGTCGGCATTCATTGAAATACCAAGACATTATAATCTAGATAGTCTCAACCAATGACTATTATTGTAGACAGTATTTCAAATGCACGCATTTTTTTTATTTTCTGTCAGACGTCTGGTGATACCAGATCAGGCTGCCCTGTGGCTCCCTGAGACGAAATTCACCTACATTGACGTTTTTTTTTTTTTTTTTTTTTTTTGTAAAACTTAATTATGTTCTACAAAACCAAAAACAAAAACAACAGCCCCTCTCCCTTTCTCCCTCCCCTTTTTTATTTTTATTTTTCCTACCCTACTCCCGGTCCTGGATATGACCTTAAACTACATCCGATGGTGAGATCCGGCTTACGGACTTTGGGGAATGTGGAGCCTCCTCTTAATTACCATTGCTCCCAGGTCCACCCTGACCCGGAGTGGTAGTACCTGTTAGGGTCCCAACTATAGGTTAAATAGAAACAGATATTAAAAGGGGAAAGAAACAAAAAAGAGAAGAAAACAAGACCAGATTCGGCATTAAATAACCCAAAAAGGGTTGATATGCCGTAAAACAAAACTACCAAACTACCAAACTGTCAGACGTGTTGTTATAGGCGCTGCTAAAGGGACGTTTTTGACTAACTTCATAAGATTATAAAATAAAAACAAATAAAGTATTTCCAAACTGTTTTCGAAACGATCGTACGCGATAATGGACTTTGTAATTCTTGAAACAGTAAAAGTAATGCTTTGGTTCATTAAATGTTCATAAATATATATATATATACATATATATATATATATATATATATATATATATATATATATATATATATATATATATATATATATATATGTATGTGTGTGTGTGTGTGTGTGTGTGTGTGTGTGTGTGTGTGTGTGTGTGTGTGTGCATCCAGCGTTGCTAAATTGAAATCGTCAACGATTTCCTGGAACAATGCGAAAACGTCATCTGCGCCTTTCTCCGCCGTATTTTTCAAAAAAAAAATCTCTTCTTTCTCCAGCTTTTTTGTTCCCTTGCTTTTGACACTTGGTGATGATTTACGAAGAATCGACAACGTTCGTGAGACCTATGAAACATTTATTGCTTTTTTTTATTTAAATACAGAAAGGACCATCAGAAAAAAAAAAGTATAATTAAACAGACGAATTATGTTATTTTAACAATGTCTGCATAAATATATATATATATATATATATATATATATATATATATATATATATATATATATAAATATATATATATGTATTTATATATTTGTATATATTTATATATATATATTTATATATTTATACATATGTATATTTATATATTTATATATATATTTATATGTATATCTATATATATATATATATATATATATATATATAAATATATATATATGTATTTATATATTTGTATATATTTATATATATATTTATATATTTATACATATGTATATTTATATATTTATATATATATTTATATATATATTTATATATGTATATATATATATTTATATATATATATTTATATATATATTTATATATATATTAATATATATTAATATATATATATATATTTATATATATATTATATGTATATCTATATATATATTTATATATATATTTATATGTATATCTCTATATATATATATATATATATATATTTATATATATATATATATTTATATATATATATATATAAATATATATATATATGTGTATTTATATATTTGTATATATTTATATATATATATTTATATATTTATACATATGTATATTAATATATTTATATATATATTTATATATATATTTATATATGTATATATATATTTATATATATATTTATATATATATTAATATATATTAATATATATATATATATATTTTTATATATATTTGTATGTATATCTATATATATATTTATATATATATTTATATGTATATCTATATATATATATTTATATATATATATATATATTTATATATATATATATATATATTTATATACATTATTTATATATATATTTATATATATATATATATATATATATATTAATTATCCTATTTTTCTTTTTATTTATATTTACACTATTACTTATATTTATTTAGCTATTCTTTTTATTTATTTTTTATTTATTTATTTATTGATTATTTATAATTTTTTATTAATTTATATTTTTATTTATTCTTTTTCTTCATTGTTTTTATTATCTTTTATTTCTTATTACCTGTTCATTATCATATTAAACAATATTTTATTACAAATTTTATTCAATAAAATGATCATTTATTAGTAATTATCTCGTATGATTTTTGTTTCTTCATTTTATTTCTTAATTTTCATTTATTTATTCGTCCTGGTTTATTCTGAATTGTAAATATATGAAATTTTAATTTGCTGTTTCTTGTGTTTTTTTTATATGTATTATCATCTTAAAACTTACAAATGGAACAATATATTGTAGTATAATACGAGTTTTAGTTTTTATTATTGACTTGATAAATGTGGTTTTGAAATTATGCTGGCGCTGAAGCTTTTTTTACAATGCCTTCAGTATGTGATGCTTTAAAGAGGACTGACGAAGAAAATTCGGAGTCATCAAATGTATAACACAAAATAAATTTCAAATTTTCTTGGAAAGGATCGTACGCCAAATACTTGTTGTGTTTTAATTCTCGGAACTGATATAAAGAATGTTCCAAATTTGTTTATCTCAACTTACTATATATATATATTTATTTATTTTGGTACACAAAAATTAGTACAACATTCGTACCGTCTGTTACAAGCAAAGAAGACCTTAGCCATCCGGCTCTCTTCAGCTTCTGTTGTCATCGGAAATGTGAAGTCACCCGGAAGAGAGGCGGATGGCTAAGTCTTTCTGTGCTTGAAACCGACGGTATGAATGTTGTACTAATTTTTATGTACCAAAACAAATAAATATTACGCTTATAATTTTTAATGTTTAACTTTAATTCTCAATTAATCGAGCACTCTGCTGGGATTTGTCCTGCTATATTACAAAGAAGTTATATATATATATATATATATATATATATATATATATATATATATATATATATATATATATATATGTGTGTGTGTGTGTGTGTGTGTGTGTGTATGTGTGTGGGTGTGTGTGTGTGCTTTTATGAAGGCTTATCAAAGCATTCCTTTCAGGACACCAATGATAACCATTAAAGATATTTTTTCTTACAAATATTATTTATTCAAATTAAATGTTTTTTCCTACACGTGATTCACTACCAAGCAGGTACTTGTTTGGCAGATGATCAGGGAAATTTAATGTCTCTTCATATGTACTCTGTAATCGAGTATCATCCAGCTGGTTTTTATTGGAACAACCCCGGTCTTCACTGAATGATCTATTTTATAAGTGAAAAATCTTAATATATATATATATATATATATATATATATATATATATATATATATATATATATATATATAAATCCCACAATGATCTAACCTTGAAAGTATTTCGCTAAACTACACACAAAATGTCTACATATATTTTTACTCACAATATAATAACAAAATCTAAACAGGCCTGATAATCGGTTTCTTCTTACATGCACTTAGAATTTGTAGCCCACAATATCTAACAAAATGAATTCAAATACATCACTAATTAATTCAAACCGCTGCAATACCCAACATATTTCATATTAAATATAAAGAAAAAAGCCCTACAAATATTTTCCAGGGCCAATGAACAAAAATCATATACACCAGGCACCTATTTTATAAACAGGCATCTTTTACCTACCAACACCAATAATATAATAATTTACAACCCTCTAAATGAACTAGGAATTTCAACAATACTAACTATATCACTAACTATAAAACAAATATTAAAAGCAACAAAAAAAAATTCAAAACTTCCTACATCGAATGCAGGTATATATATATATATATATATATATATATATATATATATATATATATATATATATATATATATATATATATATATATATATACTGTTTATATAAAATGCCGTTTATTTCCAAACTTTTATTTTTTTAATCAAAGGGAGGTAACTCTGTATTTAATAAATAAAAAGTTAAATTCCTTTATTTTGATTCATATTTTTATGTACGATGGCTATGAACATAGTTGGCATAAGAAAAACATTTTTTTCATTTATCATACCTATTTCGTAGGGGGGGTACTAAAGTGAAAGTAATATAGTTTAAACCCAACATCTAATACACTTGATCGTAAAGTAATCCAGCAAAAATTATCCAATTTTAATAATATTTTCAGCATTTCATTATAAATTTACGTTATTCATATTATCATAAACTTTATTGAAAACAAACAATTTAATAAAGTTCTGCCTGAAAGCATACTGAGTTATTTGTATGCATAAGTGTTCTTTTTTGATTTGGTTCGATTCCGATTGTGACCAGTTTATTATATATATATATATATATATATATATATATATATATATATATATATATATATATATATATATATATATATATATGTGTGTGTGATTTTATGAAGGCTTACCAAAGCATTCCTTTCAAGACACCAATGATCACCATTAAAGATATTTTTTCTTACAAATACTATTTATTCAAATTAAATGTTTTTTCCTACACGTGTTTCACTACCAAGCAGTTACTTGCTTGGCAGATCTTCAGGGAAATTAAATGTCTGGAATACTTGTTTCAACTGCCGACAAAACACAATGTGGCGTTGTAATAGTTGAGGTGACTTAAGAAGAGAAGAGGAAAAAAATAAAAATAAAAATAAAAATAAAAATAAAAGTCAGACATAAAAAGCAAGGAAGAACAACGATAAAAAAAAAAAAAAGAAAGTCCTAGAAAAGTCTTAGAAAAGTAGCTCGTGCATTATTTCTTCCACCAAGCCAACAAGCAAATAATCGGTCCCAAATACATTCAATAAAACCACAAAACCGGAACAATGTGCGATAATACACTTTCACGTCGGCCGGTACAATGATGAAGGAATGCTTTGGTAAGCCTTCATAAAATCACATATAAATGCTCTGTACTCTGTAATCGAGTATCATCGAGCTTGTTTTTTATTGGAACAACCCCGGTCTTCACTGAATGATCTATTTTATAAGTGAAAAATCTAAATCTATATATATATATATATATATATATATATATATATATATATATATATATATATACTGTCCAATGCAATTATTGCCATAAATATATATATATATATATATATATATATATATATATATATATATATATATATATATATATATATATATATATACTGTCCAATGCAATTATTGCCACCAGATATACGTTGGTGAAACTCAAAAGTCTTGATGAACATAAAAGAGATATAAAACCATAACAAATGCACTATTCTCTCACGCATTACAACATGATCATTCTGTTAACATTAAACAAGCTAGACTCGCTAGATTCATTTTAAATGAATCTCGTCGAAGACTTTTCGAATCAGCACAATTAAACGACTTCTAAAATTTATCTCCTTTAATCAGCAAACTAATACTAACTCAACCAAATTCATCTAGCTATTTTATACCACATTCCAAACAAAATTTTGTATATCACATCGATATCTTAAAAAAACATCCATACCACTTCAAAAACGCATCATCCATTTTGAATTCTAATCGCTATAGTTCTTTACGAAAAAAAGAAAACAAAATTATATACATGTCATAAGTGCACAAGACATTTAAAAAATTCTAACGACTATATTTCGTTTGAAAAAAAAATTATTTTCACGTCATAAACGCACCATATTTTACAAATATTGTACCTGTATGTTATTTCTTGAAATCAGTGGTAAGAGTTTATAAATAAAGAAGAAAAATATATCAATAATTTTGTTTTTTCCATTTTCATATCTTACTGTTAATGCAGTTGGATATATATATATATATATATATATATATATATATATATATATATATATATATATATATATATATGTATATATATATATATATATATATATATATATATATAAAGTGGTGAACTAAAAGCGAACTTTTAGGAAAGGTAAAACCTATTGTGAAAAGTATACAGCTCAATATTCTACCTATATTCGCCGCACCTGAAGATGTGGTTTTTTGGAATTTAACTTTGAATCCTCACTTGTCACTTCTCGTGCCTTTTAACGACCTACCTACCTATCTACATTTCACTTTCTCTGCTGGACGTTTTGACACCGGACTTTTTTGCAATCGGACATTTGCTTGCACTCGGCAGAGTTTTGCCTTCTGTGTTTTTTTCCCTACAATTTTTATTTCACTTTCTCAAATTTTAAATGTTGGCTTTTGCCAACTTATCTATCCCAGCGTCTTCCTCTGATGATAAGATTTTGATCTTTGAAAAGCCTGACTTGAGGAAAAATTTAACTTGAATAAATTGCCTTTTTGCGGAATATACCTTGCTATGAGCAACTGAATTGAAAAAAGATTTGACTTTTGCTTTTCTAATTCCTTTTCATCCTTCTACATATATATATATATATATATATATAAATATATATATATATATATATATATATATATATATATATATATATATATATATATATATATATATATATATATATATATATATATATATATATATATTATTAAAAATAACCGACAATTTTTGTCTGGCTATTTTAGTGTTGATCCCTTCAATTTTCCGGATTAAAATCTTAATCTCGGAAGGAAATTGGCTGATGAAACTGCCATAGTGTACATGTTTACTCATTAAAACTAAAAAACCTGCTATTAACAAGATTAATTTTAACACTAGCACTAATATACTTAAATGCTTATAATACCTAATAAACATAGTTAAATTTTCCCGCCATAATTAATTATAAATCTCACTCCAGGTCTTTACCTGTTTGTCATTATTCCACTGACGATGGACCCAGACGGGTCAGAAAGTACTCTGGACCAACATGTACACTATGGCAGTTTCATCAGCCAATTTCCTTCCGAGATTAAGATTTTAATCCGGAAAATTGAAGGGATCAACACTAAAATAGACAGACAAAAATTGTCGGTTATTTTTAATAATACGTCTCTTAAAGAAAAAATGCTGCCTCGATACACACACATATATATATATATATATATATATATATATATATATATATATATATATATATATATAAAGAGAGAGAGAGAGAGAAATAAATCTATTATATTTCAAACACCTTGTTTTGAATCAATGTACCTTTTTACTAACTTTGCAGAAAATTAAATGAAATTAAATATAGCCCACATTATGACCACGTAAGCCAAACACCTCTTTTCTAAAATGTGTAATGACCAGGTAATTATTTTATGAATAAATCCTGTACATACAGATATATGAACATATATACATGTATATATATATATATCGAATTCGTTCGTCGAACACTCTCGGTTGGTCTTCTGTATGCTACCAGCTTCTAGGTATATATAGATCTTAATTTCGCTTAATCACGTGACAGTTTCTGGTGGCCGCGAGGATAAGGAGACTGCTTGCATGTTTTGGCTGATTGTTAATCGGGTTTGCACCTCCTGAAATTGTTACTTTCCTTCACTGACGAGTACTATAAAATTAAAACGCTATCGTCTGTAGTTTAAAATAATTTAATATTTATTTAATATATATATATATATATATATATATATATATATATATATATATATATATATATATATATATATTTGTGTGTGTGTGTGTGTAAATTAATAGATACAGCCTCCTGAAGACGGTCGCGAGACCGAAAGCGCTTAAGGAATGGCCCACAATACAACGTTAGGAGCCATACTCCACCAATTAACACCGGAAAACCCACGAATCGCTCGCCGCGTCGAGAAATTAACTAGAAGGATAGCAAAGAAAGAAAACTTCGTGGTCTTCAACGACGCATGTATAATAAATGACTTGCTGCCGAAATATACATATATATATATATATATAAAATTATATTTTTAATATTTCACCTATCTCTCACTATATATATATATATATATATATATATATATATATATAGAGAGAGAGAGAGAGAGAGAGAGAGAGAGAGAGAGAGAGAGAGAGAGGGAGAGAGAGAGAGAGTTACGTATATATATGTATATATGTGTGTGTGTTATTTTTAACTATATATATATAAATTCCCGAAACAGTTTTTCATGGTAAACAACTGATGATCCCTTAAAATAGTGTTAGAAATAAACTAATATAATAATTGTAAAAAATAAATTGACTTACATGAGTGATTTTCCACTGGAAGACTTGGGACTATAAGTTTGTTTTTTTTTGTTTTTTTTTAATATAGTTTTAATGGTTGAGAAACTTCCGAGACTATATATATATATATATATATATATATATATATATATATATATATATATATATACCTAACTTTATATAAAGAGAGATACTCATACATAACTTTATATAAATAGAGTTATATAGGCAGTATAATCGCGTATATATGTGAAAATTATCGAGACAGAACGTGTGTTTGAATATGTTTATATATTTTCTTTGGAATTTATGCGTTTTTGTTGTGCATTCATTCACCCTCTTATCGATGCGAGATTCTGGCGAAAACTTTCCTCACTTTCGTCGGCAACTTCAGAAAATATGATTTGTGAACAAATAAAATCCAATTCAAACTTGTTGTTTAATATCTTTAAGCCTGGATCAGCGGCCGAATCTTTCAACGTAAGGTTTCCTCGTCTTATAAAACGAGATTTGCCGCGTGATTCTCGTACAGGTTTTTTTTCTTTCTTTCTTCTTATTCAATATTCGTTTACACAACATTTGATTCAAGATTCGTTCTTTTAGTTCGAACTTAGTAGAATTTATATCGTTGAATATTCTTGCTTTATTTTATTTTTATCATTTCCTTCATTCTATAGCAGAGAATAATTATTCTAAATAGTTTTCCAATTCTATGGCTTCTACTTATTTAAAAATCGTTATTTAGAAATCGGTAACCATGTTACAAGAAAATCAATAATTCTTTCTTGATAATAATCATTTATTATTCTCCAACCCATCTCAATCTTCATCCCTTGTTCTATCCCTATCGCTCTCTTCTCCATCTCTCTCTCTCTCCTCTTTTTCTTTCTGTCCCTTTCTTCCCCCTTTATATCTCTTTCTGTTTATGATTTTCGCATTCGCCTCATCCCGATACTTTTCTATTTTTCAGAGTTCTCAAGAGATTTCGTTTCCTTTTACCTTTAAATTCCTGATTTTTAGTATCAATTTCTACCTTAAGGCTGTCATCTCTTTATAAATTTAGTCACTGTAAAGATAGTCACTTAGTTTCGATTATGGGCACCATAAAACGATTTCGTCTTTGAAATTATAGAGAGTCGAGTAAAATAATTGAAGTGACTAAAAAATCGATAAGTTTGCATTTTTTTAAATGAAGTAAATACTTTATTTTAATATTATAAAGTCACTTTCACTTTTCTTAAAACTCGCGAAAACATACTTTGTATTAACATTGATTTAATACTTAATAAATATGATCGGATAATCGAATAATTTGTTTATTTTTTTTAATCAAGGCTATTCATCTTTTTGGTTCAAAAGTCACTTTCACTTTCACTTTCACTTTCACTTTCACTTTTACTACTACAAGTAGTTACAAAAAATTAAGAAATAATGAATAATTTTATTCATACAAAAATAGCATCATAGTTTGGTTTCCATTTCTATTATAAATATTCATACATGCATGATGCATTTTATTTTAAACTAGCAGAACCCGTGTCCCGGCGTTACCCAGTGGAAATATAAAATAATAAATTTAATTTTTTTTTAAAATAGTATTAGAGTATTAATTCTGAAAAAAAAAGCAGAAAAGAACTAATTCAGTAATTATTTATGTGTATTCACATTTTTGTAGCGTCATCCACCGTGCACGACTACATTTTGTGGCGTCTTCCACAGTGCACGACGTTTTTGATACATCATCAACCGTGCACGGTGACAAGCAAACGAGAACGCTAACTAAATAACAAGCTAGATCCACAGATTTATAGCAGCGTAGTATAATTGCTAGACGCCAAATATAAAATATGAAGTTTTCTTTGATATTCAGCTCAGTATTGATTTAGCGTGAGGTGTAATATGAATTAGGTAGACGAGGGCTTTTCTTCTATTTGTCCATGATACACGCTTACAAGCAAAATAAAAGGGGAATGTGTGAAAAGAAACAAAAATGTGTAGCTATGTATTCCAACACAGTTGTAGTGTCTACAAAACTAACAAACTAAGACTACAGATACTAGAAGCTTTACACATAAAAACTAAAAGCCATTCATTAATACATCTGGTGATACCAGATCAGGCTGCCCTGTGGCTCCCTGAGACGAAATTCACCTACATTGACGTTTTTTGTTTTTCTTCTTTTTTTTTTTTTTTTGTAAAACTTAATTATGTTCTACAAAACCAAAAACAAAAACAACAGCCCCTCTCCCTTTCTCCCTCCCCTTTTTTATTTTATTTTTAGAACTTGAAGCATAAATCTTTTACTATAATGACCAGATTCGGCATTAAATAACGCAAAAAGGGTTGATATGCCGTAAAACAAAACTACCAAACCAAAAACCATGATTAAACATTTGAAGATATAAAGAACTTGAAGCATAAAAACTTTTACTATAATGACCAGATTCGGCATTAAATAACCCAAAAAGGGTTGATATGCCGTAAAACAAAACTACCATACCATTAATACATTTAATTTCGATTACAGCGAAAACATCCTAAAATGCTTTTAATACTTATACTCTATTAAAATGTATATTGTTTACTCAATACCTACGCCCTACCCCGCCTAATAAACTGGTATCGTCCGTGCCTTTGGGTCTGGATTTACGCCCGTCTATTGGGGATTGTCTGGTCCTGTGCAGTTCTAGGAGGTCCACCCTCCCAGGCTTTGCCTCCCCTCTTTGGGGAGGAGTAAGTTTATTGCTTACTGTCTGAGGCGCCCCTACCGGGAATGCCGACGGGGCTGCCCAGGCAATTTTTAAATAGCCAGAGTGCTCACCTCTCTAGCGCTTGCTTATCTAATCCCACTTTCCCGACCTTGTGTCACATCTTACCTTGTGGGAGGTAGATAAATAACCTACGCCCTGAAGATATTTCCGGAAAGAACCAAACGTAATAGGGTACAAAACGAGTATGGCAAATTCATCTGCCAGTTCGAGCCTGAAACTAGAAAAATGAATGAGCTACTTAGAAAAGATTAAGGAGAAAATATGCAGGACCAAGTCATCGATTTAACGATCATATATATATATATATATATATATATATATATATATATATATATAGAGAGAGAGAGAGAGAGAGAGAGAGAGAGAGAAAGAGAGAGAGAAAGAGATAGAGAAATGAAGAAAAAAAAGAAAGAAAAAATGTAAGAATAACAAATCTATTTCATCTTCATTTCAATTGCTTTAATTAAATACAGCTTGCATTGCGCAACTGATAATTAAATAGATTCGTCATTCTTACATTTTCTTCTTTTTTTTTACATTTATCTTTATAATTGCTCTATCTCGTATTAATCCCTTCACGATAGGTGGACATTTCTAAAAGTATACATTATACTTTTAGTTTCATACCTTTTAAGAGACCCTCATCCCACATTCGTTTCACCAACAGACGAATTGAAAACACACCAAAAAAAAACCGATAAGAAAAAAAAATTTTTTTAGATATAATGTATCTTTTTTCTTTCTTTTTTTAAAATTCTGATGATGAAGTATATCAACAAAAATTTAAATTGAAAAAAATAATTGAAAAAAAAAAATTTATAAATTTAAAATGCATTGAATGGCGTTCTTATTTTTAATAATTCATAAGAACAATGCTTTCTAAACAAGAACACCATTTCTAATATATATATATATATATATATATATAAATGGTGAACCCCCTCCTTCCCCTAAATATCCTTACTTCTTTTGTATTTAGTTTAAGCTACTCAACCACTACCTTCTTGGCCTTTTAGCTAAGATCAAAGTGTAGTATCTGTTCCGATGGATACTGCACCCCATACTGGTGTTCTCTTGGCCTTCAGGTCTTGATTTACGCCAGTCAATGGGTCTGTCCTGTGCAGTTCTGGGAGGTCCACCTTCCCAGGCTTTGCCTCCCCTCTTTGGGGAGGAGTAAGTTTATTGCTTACTGCCTGAGGCGCCCCTACCGGGGAATGCCGACGGGGCTGCCCAGGCAATTTTTAAACCCCACTTTCCCGACCCGACCTTGGGTCACATCTTACTTGTGGGAGTAAGATAAAAACTGGCCTTGTGCCTAACTCCTGGAGAGGAGTAAATCAATACTCAACCACTACCTCATACCTAGTATGAATTACTACATCCGGCCCCTCCCTTTTTCCACCATTTTTGGACTTACTGTCTGACGACTTGATAAAATAGCTAATTTGATTAACTTCTGTAACTTTTTTAATTTGATCATGTGACCTTTCAGTTTTGAATCTAAAGTTTTCTTTTTTCCTTCTCGTTTCTTATTCAATATGAACAAATAAAGACAGTTTTTTCGCCTTAGGAGATCTTAGTTTTTAATAACTAAAGATCGAAACATCGTCATGTCAATGTTGCGTCTCTACATGTCTGTATAAATAAAAATATTAATCTATGTATCTACTTATCTATCTATCTATCTCTCTCTATATATATATATATATATATATCTATATCTATATATATATATGTATATATATATGTATATATATATATATATATATGTGAAGTTAGGTTCATTTTATATTCAAATAACCATGTTTATATATATATATATATATATATATATATATTCACATTTCCGAAAAACATAATATTTCTGTGAGATATATTTTTTACGGTCCGTTTCATTTGCCGTTAGCCAAACAACATTTTTATGTCCAAATAGAACCTGACTTATATATGCTCTGTTGTTACAGATTGACAATCATCGAGCTGAATCTTTTAAAGAGACTGCTAATTAAAAGGCACTGATAATATATGCTAATACATATATTGTCATAAGTAATCATGTATATATATATATATATATATGTGTGTGTGTGTGTGTGTGTGTGTGTGTGTGTGTGTGTGTGTGTGTGCATAATAATAATATAAATGTAGCATCTGTGTATCTCTGCCTGGCGATGCAATTGAAATTAAATCCAATGCACCAAGTACTAAGAGAAAGCTAATGATGATTTTAATATTTTTATCATTGGGCTTTACGCTAATATCGTCGTGTCTGCATTCGCGTTGAAAATTCATATAAAAAAATATGACGTTTTACTTTATTTTATTTATTACATAAAAAAATGTAAAAATTACAAAATTATTATTAGGACTGACAATATGGTGTTCAGAATTTGTTTCAAGAGTGTTCATTTATTCCCGGAAAACGTTGGATTATCTTGAAACGGTTGGTTACATGTAATAAATGTATAAAAGATGACGACACAATATCGCACCACTTAATTAAGAAAATAAAGAATGAATCAAATGACGATTACGAAGTGAAATAAAATAAATGCATTCAATAAAGGGAGATAACAATATTTAAAAAAAATATATATATAATACCGGAAGCGGAAATAATGTTAGAAAACACGGGTAAACGAGTATAAAAGCCGCGGGGAATTTTATTAGTCTCACAGTGAGATGACTAGTACAATATCACGGCTCGGTGATCTCCCTTGTATAGACGTTAAACCAGCCGTACACATCGGTGAATTGGCGTGCAATTTGTACTCGGTTTACTCACAGGAATTGTCAGTAATTATCAGCTGTGAATGAATAAACTGTCTGTTTGTGAAGTTTGTTTTTAAATACTTTTTTAAACTTGATTTTAATAACAATAAAAAATATTTGTAATGTTTTTGTTTTTGTAGTCTGATGTCTCATTTATGATTGAAAACTACAGGGGCGAGGAGGAATGGTTTTAAACAAAATTGAATAATTCACAGTCACTTGTACATCCGTTAACACAGACATTTTTAGATTTGGGGCGTCTTTCATGGCATTGGGTGCTTAGATTAGTGTTTTATTGGCAATGAATAGCGGAGAAAGTGGCTCACAGAGTGCATTAATACATCTTCACTCTTTTTCACCATTCTTGCTGCTCAGTCAATTTGAATAGAAGAATAACAAGGGAGGAGGGCGAACTTGTATCTTAATATCAAATTACGTCGACCCGTGTGTGACAGCTGCTTGTAATACCTGCAATCGGTTCGAATAGGATCGTCTTTAAAACCTTCAAGAATGGTAGATATTAGAAGATTATTAGGTGCTTCTGTAGTTTCACAATGGCATGTTCGGCCTCTCTTTAAACAAATAGCAACAGAAATGTATAAACTTTTTATGTACTTAAGTTGTATCTGAAAAAGAAGATTGTAACCCAAAAATTACGTAAATTGATTCAAGATTTATTAAATTAAAAAAAAACGCTTTTATCGGTCGACCGCCATATTGTATATAAACATCGCCAGATTTTATCGTCCGTCGCCAATGGAGAAGGGAGATAACTTTTTTTGTTTTCATGGAAAAACACTAGAAAATGAAAAAAATGGGGTACGATAGATAAAATCGTATGTTTTTTTTTTAATTTAATAAATACTCGATGAATTTTCGTATTTTTTCTGTACAATCTTATTTTTATCTAACACGTAAGTACATAACAAACTTTATACATATTTTAAAATATTTTAATGTAATTGCGAAACTACAGAAGCACAGATTATTATTATTAGTAGTAGTAGTAGTAGTAGTAGTAGTAGTATTAGTAGTAGTATTAGTATTATTATTATTAGTAGTAGTAGTAGTATTAGTATTATTATTAGTAGTAGTAGTAGTATTAGTATTAGTATTAGTAGTAGTAGTAGTAGTAGTAGTAGTAGTAGTAGTAGTAGTAGTAGTAGAGTTGCAATGAGAGTAGAAGTAAGTTTCATAATCCCATATTGAAGTCAACCCAATAAATATCACAGAATTTTCCGATATGTATAAATTTGTCGGCATAATCACGTTGAAACACCGGTTCCCGCTAGATCATCGAAGTTAAGCAACATTGAGTCTGGTCAGTACCAGATGGGTGACCATTTGGGAATACCAGGCGCTGTATGTGCTCTCCGCTTATATCGGCATTGGTTCCAGTCGTTCGATCTCTGTCTAAGTTAGCCATGCTGATGAAGGCTGTGAGCCAGAAACACGTGTCCATGGATTACTTTTATGTACGTATAAAGTAAATAAAAATATATATTAACGAAAAATACGTCCTATGAAGTTAAGGGCGACTAATAATGTAATTTTCTGCATTTTAATCACTTAGGCAAGGGAGACAATCGAAATAATAGTAAGCAAAATAACAACGAACGTTACAATCACCAATAAAAATAATTACATTAAAATACATCAAAATACATTAAATATTTAGGTGATAAAAATCGTACAATCACGTTGAAACACCGGTTCCCGTTAGATCACCAAAGTTAAGCGACGTTGAGCCTGGTCAGTACTAAAATGGGTGACCATTTGAGAATACCAGGCGCTGTATGTGCTCTCCGCTTATCTCAGCATTGTTTCTAGTCCTGGACTTCTCCTTGCCACTCCGACTTAGGAGAGGTGGGGTTTAGAGTTGCACAACTATTGCTTCACAATTATACGTGCAGGAACCCTTACAGGGTGTATCCATCGTCTCTTAAGACTGAACGAAGGCCATGGGCAGCAAATCGAGTTATTTGAAAATATTTTTTGAGATGAGGATTGATAATTCGTATAATGTCGATTATTCGGATTACTGTTCTCATCTTAAGTGTTGTTTTCACGTTTTGGCCGATGTGACCTCCGACCTCGTTCAGATGTAGCTTGTCAAACAAGTATCCGTGACGTAACAGATCAACAGTAAAATTCAGTTCTAGGTGCAGTCTTCCGAAGGTTAAAGGTTCAATCCTCAGTGCAGGCGATACTAGGAATTGCGAATTACTGAAGACTTCTGCCCGGTCATGGCTGATGGAGCTCACCGACGTTGAACCTTGGCCAATCCTAAATGGGTGACCATTTGGGAATATCAGGTGCTGTATGTGTTCTGCGCTTATCTCGGAATTGTTTAAGTCGTCCTGGACTTCTCCCTGACTCTGGATTCAAGCAGTGCTGATTAAGTAGAAGTGTGGTTGGGATTGTGCAACCCTTGCTTCATAAATTACACGCGCAACAATCTTTACAGGAGGCAATGATATAAATTTGTCAATATTTATTAATTACTAAATTAATTTTAATATAAAGTACATGTTCTATTTATTCAATAATATATATATATATTTTATTGAATAAATAGAACATAGATTTTTTTCATAGAAATGTGATATTTAGAAGGCAATATAATGCAGAGGTGTGACGGATAGACACAAGTTGGAGCAAATAAGACATATAATGGTGGAACAAATGAATTAGTTTCAACCTTAATACAATGTGTACATACACATATATATATATATTTATTATTATTTTGTTTTTTTGTTTTTTCCCCTTTCAAAACACATATATATCTGTCTATCTACACAATGTTGCAATGTTATGTAATACCTGTATCAAGATGGTCTGGTGGAAATTCCGTATGATATAATTTTTTTTTTGTTCCACCATTATATGTCTTATTTGCTCCAACTTGTGTCTATCCGTCACACCTCTGAATCGTATTGCCTTCTAAGTATCACATTTCTATATACCAATAAACAATGCTTCAAGCAAACTACATAAACTTCTTTTAGATGTTTTAGTTACTTAAATTACTTTGTCCATTCTTTACGTGATCGACTTAATTCGACCCATTATACATTTCCGTAGTTTAACTGTTTTTCTGCATCTTTCCACCATACCTACTAGACATATATTTCGGAAATCGTTTCGGTGCAGAACACGATATGTCATTTATGAACTCGAAGAGGATAATTTTATTATGTAAATGATGAACGTAGTGGAATTGAAATTCGTATAAAAGAAATAATTATTTGAATCAATTTAAAACAGCCGCGGCCACCTACCAATTATTTTTTTTTTTTTGATTTTAATACAAAAAAGCATCAGAAAAATTGAAAAAATAAAAAAGTATAATTAAACAGACGAATTCTGTTATTTTTAGCAATGTTTATATATATATATATATATATATATATATATATATATAAAGAAAAACCAAGAAATATCATTGATACATACATTAATAATATTTTTTGGTTTTCTTTTTTCAATTTCCATTACGTCGGAGCACTTTCTTCCTTTCTTTATTATATATATATATATATATATATATATATATATATATATATATATATATATATATATATATATATATATATATATATATATATATATATATATTACTATTTCATGTATCCACATAAATTTTTATTAGGAGATATAATTATTTATGTATCAATTTTCAGTATTTACTTCAACAGTGCTCGATACATACGTAGAGCGAGGTAGTAAGTAATGAAAATATATTTATGGCAATTAAGCTAAACAGAGGCTTTTGCGTTTCATCCCCGGGGGAATTTTCAGGCTAAAATGAAGATTCGCTCCGGGGATGAAACGCGGGAGCCTCTGTGTTGCTTAATTGCCATAAATATATTTTCATAACTTACTTATATATATATATATATATATATATATATATATATATATATATATATATATATATAAATATTAGACATGGGTAGATGCTAGTCCCCTTAAAATCTGAATTAAGATCTACTTACCTCACTCTCATTTAATGTTTGTTTATTCTTAGACTTACAAAAATTATTCAGCGGTACCACAAAATTTTAAATAATGCCGTCAGCGTCTTAATACAATGGCGCTAGATGACAATTGGAAACATTGTCCTATTCAAGTGATTGGCGTCAATAAACATTACATCTTTGTTTATTCAGAAGACGATTTCATTATCAATCGTCCAATTCACGCAGAGATCTTTTCTACCCAATCAAACCGTTCAAAACATTTTTCAAAGATATTATCAAGTGAATTCATCCGTCCACAGAGACGGTATTGATCCCGGCAGCCATCTTGCGCTTCTTCTGCCAGGTCAACCAATCATAACTCTTAAAACAAACACAAAACTAGAATAAGAAAAGAAAACAGGAAAAGACAAAAACAAAGATGGCGTCTTTGTGTCAAACAAGTCGATCGCAAAACAAAGCACTGTTGATTATGTTTATGTGACTTCCTGTAGGCTTTGATATTATGCAGTGTTTTGAAATTCGAGTAGTTTTTGCGGCTCTTCATTGTCCACGCGTTCAGTGTCGTGTATGTGGAACCTGAGCCGTGCCTTGGTCTTTGTTTATTTGAATTAAAGATCAATGGTTTGTGTATTTTTCTGTTTGTGTTGAGCGACTTGCAGACGTGTGTTTGAACTGATTTGCAGTCTTTTGTTTTCTGTACGCTCATTAAGCGGACATTTGTAACGACTGTTTTTGTTTCAAAGTACTCATTCTGTTGCTACTTTTGTGGCTGTTTATTACCTGATTTCGATTATTGCGTTGAATAATCTATTTTTTTTTATATATAATTATAATTATGTATATACTACTTCATGTTTTGTTTTTTTCTTTTAATATAAGTTTCTTAGTAATTTCTTGTTTAGGGTTTTAACTGTTTTTGTTTATTTTTATTTCTAACGGAAACCAAATTCTTTTTTAAGCTTGTTTAAACCAATATATTCGCGTTTAAAGGTTGTTTAATGATAAGTGTTATATATCAGAACATGATGGTGAACATCAGATGAAAAATTAAACTCCGACTAATACTACTTGTTAAATATCAAGGCCGAGTGTACCGAAAAAGATTATTTGACAAGAGTAGATGCACTTGACTCAGACACACCTGACCGAAAAATGGTGGTGAGTATCAGAATCTTAGAGGTGATTAGGTAAGTCATTACTAAAGAAGGTTGTGAACCACTGATCTAAATGGGCAATCCTCGACTAATACTACTTGTTAAATAGCCAGGCAACGTGAACCGAAAAGGTCATTTGACAGGCGTGAGCGCACTTGACCCGGACACACACCTGGACGGAAAGAGTAGTTTTACTTATCTTCCTCCCACAAGGTAAGATGTGACACAATGTCGGGAAAGTGGGAAAGAACCAGCGCTCGAGAATTTGAGCACTCTGGCTGTTTAAAAATTGCCTGGGCAGCCCCGTCGGCTTTCCTCGGTAAGGGCGCCTCAGGCAGCAAGCAACAAACTTACTCCTCCCCAAAGAGGGGAGGCAAAGCCTGTGAGGGTGCACCTCCTAGAACTGCACAGGACCGACAACCAATAGACCGGCGTAAATCCAGACCCGAAGGCCCGGACGATGACGGAAAATGGTGGTATCAGAATAATAGAGGTGACTGGGTTAGTCATTGCTTCAAAAGGTTTGGAACCACTGATCTAAAAGGTCAAACGGCGATTCATACTAATGCTCTCATTAATGTTGCGAAACTATGAATTTGTTCAGTTTTGCAGTATTTATTTTTTTCCCAGGAAACATACTAATTATGTATTGTTCCTATTCACTTGCCTCCTCGCGAAGGCAAAGTTAAACACATGGTCGATTTTTAATGTGGGGAGAATCCAGCTCCCCCAAAAGGGGACTTTGGGTTGAAACAAAAGTAAAAAATTTCCTCAGTCTAGAAAGACCTCTTCCTTTACTGACCGCGGACAGACTAGACTAAGTGTTGAATCGGAACAGATACTACACTTTGTTGCTACCCAAAAGGTCCAGAAACATCCTGTCTTGTTGTATAGCAATGCTTTGTTGTTGTTTTTATTAATTTTTAAATTTAGGAAATACACAGGCATTCGGAAATAAAGTGATGCAAATTCGTATGAGTCAGACGGGTAGTTCTTGGAAAGAAAGTTGCTCATGGAAGTTCTTTTTAGTTTGAAGAGGTAGTTCTTGGAAAGAAACTTTGCTCATGGAAGTTCTTTTTAGTTTGAAGAGGTAGTTATTGGAAAGAAACTTTGCTCATGGAAGTTCTTTTTAGTTTTAAGAGGTAGTTATTGGAAAGAAACTTTGCTCATGGAAGTTCTTTTTAGTTTTAAGAGGTAGTTCTTGGAAAGAAACTTTGCTCATGGAAGTTCTTTTTAGTTTTAAGAGGTAGTTCTTGGAAAGAAACTTTGCTCATGGAAGTTCTTTTTAGTTTTAAGAGGTAGTTCTTGGAAAGAAACTTTGCTCATGGAAGTTCTTTTTAGTTTTAAGAGGTAGTTCTTGGAAAGAAACTTTGCTCATGGAAGTTCTTTTTAGTTTTAAGAGGTAGTTCTTGGAAAGAAACTTTGCTCATGGAAGTTCTTTTTAGTTTGAAGAGGTAGTTATTGGAAAGAAACTTTGCTCATGGAAGTTCTTTTTAGTTTTAAGAGGTAGTTATTGGAAAGAAACTTTGCTCATGGAAGTTCTTTTTAGTTTTAAGAGGTAGTTCTTGGAAAGAAACTTTGCTCATGGAAGTTCTTTTTAGTTTTAAGAGGTAGTTCTTGGAAAGAAACTTTGCTCATGGAAGTTCTTTTTAGTTTGAAGAGGTAGTTCTTGGAAAGAAATTTTGCTCATGGAAGTTCTTTTTAGTTTTAAGAGGTAGTTCTTGGAAAGAAACTTTGCTCATGGAAGTTCTTTTTAGTTTTAAGAGGTAGTTCTTGGAAAGAAACTTTGCTCATGGAAGTTCTTTTTAGTTTTAAGAGGTAGTTATTGGAAAGAAACTTTGCTCATGGAAGTTCTTTTTAGTTTTAAGAGGTAGTTATTGGAAAGAAACTTTGCTCATGGAAGTTCTTTTTAGTTTGAAGAGGTAGTTATTGGAAAGAAACTTTGCTCATGGAAGTTCTTTTTAGTTTTAAGAGGTAGTTCTTGGAAAGAAACTTTGCTCATGGAAGTTCTTTTTAGTTTTAAGAGGTAGTTCTTGGAAAGAAACTTTGCTCATGGAAGTTCTTTTTAGTTTTAAGAGGTAGTTCTTGGAAAGAAACTTTGCTCATGGAAGTTCTTTTTAGTTTGAAGAGGTAGTTATTGGAAAGAAACTTTGCTCATGGAAGTTCTTTTTAGTTTTAAGAGGTAGTTCTTGGAAAGAAACTTTGCTCATGGAAGTTCTTTTTAGTTTGAAGAGGTAGTTCTTGGAAAGAAACTTTGCTCATGGAAGTTCTTTTTAGTTTGAAGAGGTAGTTATTGGAAAGAAACTTTGCTCATGGAAGTTCTTTTTAGTTTGAAGAGGTAGTTATTGGAAAGAAACTTTGCTCATGGAAGTTCTTTTTAGTTTTAAGAGGTAGTTATTGGAAAGAAACTTTGCTCATGGAAGTTCTTTTTAGTTTTAAGAGGTAGTTATTGGAAAGAAACTTTGCTCATGGAAGTTCTTTTTAGTTTTAAGAGGTAGTTCTTGGAAAGAAACTTTGCTCATGGAAGTTCTATTTAGTTTAAAGAGGTAGTTTTTGGAAAGAAACTTTGCTCATGGAAGTTCTCTTTAGTTTGAAGAGGTAGTTATTGGAAAGAAACTTTGCTCATGGAAGTTCTTTTTAGTTTTAAGAGGTAGTTCTTGGAAAGAAACTTTGCTCATGGAAGTTCTTTTTAGTTTGAAGAGGTAGTTATTGGAAAGAAACTTTGCTAATGGAAGTTCTTTTTAGTTTTAAGAGGTAGTTCTTGGAAAGAAACTTTGCTCATGGAAGTACTTTTTAGTTTGAAGAGGTAGTTATTGGAAAGAAACTTTGCTCATGGAAGTTCTTTTTAGTTTGAAGAGGTAGTTATTGGAAAGAAACTTTGCTCATGGAAGTTCTTTTTAGTTTTAAGAGGTAGTTCTTGGAAAGAAACTTTGCTCATGGAAGTTCTTTTTAGTTTTAAGAGGTAGTTCTTGGAAAGAAACTTTGCTCATGGAAGTTCTTTTTAGTTTGAAGAGGTAGTTATTGGAAAGAAACTTTGCTCATGGAAGTTCTTTTTAGTTTTAAGAGGTAGTTCTTGGAAAGAAACTTTGCTCATGGAAGTTCTTTTTAGTTTGAAGAGGTAGTTCTTGGAAAGAAACTTTGCTCATGGAAGTTCTTTTTAGTTTGAAGAGGTAGTTATTGGAAAGAAACTTTGCTCATGGAAGTTCTTTTTAGTTTTAAGAGGTAGTTCTTGGAAAGAAACTTTGCTCATGGAAGTTCTTTTTAGTTTTAAGAGGTAGTTCTTGGAAAGAAACTTTGCTCATGGAAGTTCTTTTTAGTTTGAAGAGGTAGTTATTGGAAAGAAACTTTGCTCATGGAAGTTCTTTTTAGTTTTAAGAGGTAGTTCTTGGAAAGAAACTTTGCTCATGGAAGTTCTTTTTAGTTTGAAGAGGTAGTTCTTGGAAAGAAACTTTGCTCATGGAAGTTCCGCTTAGTTTTAGGTACACAGAGGAAGAAAGAAAAGTCTTTATAGTGGTTGACGCTAGACGATGTTTTGCTGTAAATGTTTGACAGGTGTGGGGGCAGAGATTAGAGCTCAGTCGAGCACCTACCATGAAAATGACAATAGAGTAGAGAAAGACTAACAACGTATTCTCATATTTAATTGGTTTCTATTTATATAATAATAAAGCTAGGTTAATCAGCGTTTGTTTTCCTATAGTTTTATCGACCGGCTAGATTCTGTCGTTAGCATTCTTGCGGGACACGTAGAAGATTGCCAACATCCCGAGGTTTAAGTAATACTATGTAACCGACTGGTTACGAACTTGGCACACCCAGGTCATCAGACGGCGTCTACAACCATTAAACCACCGTCGTCTCCTTCGGAAATAAGAAACATTGGCATGAGAACAGTAGTCCGAATAATCCAAATTATACAAAAAGGCATCAATGTTTCTGACTTTTTTAGATGGGGATTGATAATTTTGTATAATTTGGTATATTCGGACTACTGTTGAACAAGATACACCTGAAGAAGATCGGAGGTGACGTGGGCCGAAACGTTGTGAGATTAACACTCAAGATGAGAACAGTAGTCCGAATAATCCAAATTATACAAAAGACATCAATGTTCTACAATTTAAGTAGTTGTCTCCCCTGTATGGGCTGCTGCTGCTGCTGATATTTTATAGTATTACTAGCAGAGCTACCCGGTGTTGCCCAGGTAAGAGTGTGGGATAGCATCATATGCAACATCATGTTCACATCCAAATTGTGCATGTGAATACAATTATATTGAAAGTACATTTCTTAGTATGTCTTCGTTTTTAGGAGCAGACATGCACAGACAGAGCGGTGTTCTCCTTGATTATATATATATATATATATATATATATATATATATATATATATATATATATATATATATATATATATATACCGTGTGATTCATAAGTCACTTCACTTAGGTATTTAAAATGATTACCATATGAAGCACAAACATACTATGAACTTTTGATAATTGTTATCTTACTCTCTAATTACTGCTATGTGTTATTTTAAATTTGTTCGTTTATATATTTGTTTCTATATATATTTATTTCATAATCAATCAAAAATGCTACAAAGAGTCGTAAATTCCTTGAAAAAAAGAATGGAGCTATGCATGCAGAACGAAGGTGGAAATTTTGAAAATTTGCTGTAATTTAAAACTCCCATAAATGAATTTGTTGTATAAACTTTCTGTTTTGTACTACCGTATTTTTTAACTTTAGAATTTCAAAAATAAATAGCTAAGTGACTTATGAATCACCCTGTATATATATATATATATATATATATATATATATATATATATATATATATATATATATATATATATATATTTTAGATACTGTATATTACATATTTCAGCAATGTACCGCGATTCCATTCAAAAGGGCAGATTTAGACATCTTTAGTAAATATCTGTGCCCAGTGGAATCATCGGCAAGCTGAAATGATTGTAGTCACGTCCCGATAGGGAATGGCGTCAACAATGACACCATTTCCTCAGGGATCATCTTAATATTATCGAAATTTGCTGAAATTTTGGGAATAGACATCATTTTTGGTCATTTACCTATAGTTTAAATTTCATTAGAATCAAAGGGAAAACAATTTTCAGTGCGGGGCTCGGGGATCCCTAAACATTATAAAAATTTGCTGAAATTTTGGGAATAGACACCATTTTTGGTCAAGTATTTTTGGATATATGTGAAGTTTTAAGTTGGTTATGCCTAATAGATCCCTTAAAAGAAATATATGTGAAGTTTTAAGTTGGTTATGCCTCATAGATCCCTTAAATGTGCACTTAGAGATTCGGGAACACTTCCATTGTCTTCCTCGGTAAATTTTACATAAGAATACACTTTTAGATTTTATGTAGAGTCTCTAACCTTTCTTTCTATAATGAACACACAAACATACATACATACATACATACATACATACATACATACATACATACTGATATTTAGTTTTATATATATAAAGAGAAGATATAGATATATATATCTTCCTCCATTGTACATATAACATAACGCTATTTTATTTACTGTACTTTCTCTTTTCCCCCTGTTTTTTTTCAAATCCCTCGTTTTTGTAATCCCTTGATACAGCCTTTAAGAGAGGGCGAAACCGGTCGGCTGGCATTTTTTTCTTGATTAACTTTTAATCATGAACGATAGAATTCGTCTTTCCTTCATGCTTGCGATAATATATATATATATATATATATATATATATATATATATATATATATATATATATATATACTAGAAAAATCTTCGGTAAAATGAATTCCATGAAACAGAACGGTTTTCACCACTTTTATGTTCCTGGCGAAGATAAATAATCAAGATATAATTATGCTAAAACTTAAGTCTAGAATCCTTTTTCAAAGTTTGATCAAAATCCATTGCATGATTTTGATCCAGGAAATGTCTCATATATAAGGTTTAAGCTTAAGAAGGCTTAAGAAAATTAAACGCAGAGAATCTTGTTTAATAACTATGTATGAAATTCAATAAAAAAAAACTTAATTTTCAAATGTGAGGTTTTGCCCATATCATGTTGCTCCTTAAACACAGTCTAAATACTCCAAAGAAAGTTAAATTTTGAGAATATTTATTAATTGAGGTCTAATACTTATGTTATTGTTTAAATTTCATAAAAATTGAATATGAATCCACCCCCCCACCCCCTCCCCCGTTTGCCCCCATTTTCATCAAATCAACGACCCCTTACGTCTACCAGCTGATCGATTAATTAGTTTAGGAGTGAATCACATACAACTACATAAACATATAAACATACTTTTCTTTTCTTTTTTTTTTCAACTGACACAGCCAGTTCAACTTTTGTTTTCTTTTTGAAAAAGAGAGGTTGTTACTCTCGAAATGATCAAAGTCTCTACCATTCCGGTCCTTTAAATATTTAACAGTAAGCCCATTTTACAATTTACTTTACAAAATTAAAATTTTGAAATATAAATGAATTGATCTGAGATTTACCGTCTCTTGTCATTTATTTTTATTTTTGTTTATTCCACCTTCCGGTTTTTCAACATTGCATTGCTTCTGCCTCGGAATTCTCACCATCATATTTACATACTTAATTTTATTTTGATAGACGTTCCAATACTAGAAATGGTTACTCTTTTCGAGAAGAAAAGTCAGCAATGGTAAACAACATAGATTTTTAAGCAGGAAATGTTCAAACTTGACGCAGACAAATAATTTCATTGTTCCCACTAACATGCAGAGTTTCCAAAATACAGAGAAAAAGCCAATCGTTTTTTTTTTGTTTTTTTTTAAATCTATTTTATCTGATCGAAAAACAACATCGCGTCTGAATCAGTGATAAACCACAGGAATCAAAATTTCAAAAATGCAATCGTGATGAATTGAATGTTAAACTAACTTGCATTTATTTGCACAGAGAAGCAGGTGCTCTTAGCGACAGTGTACGTGCCATCGTTTCATTTTCTTTATTTTATTGATTGACTTGAAAGGTTTTTGTTGATGTTATTAAAAAAGGCAGTCTTTAAAAATAAATTAACACATTTAAATTTAAGTAAGTGTCGATGGCAAATGTCAAAAATGACATTTAGTGACGTCATATATATATATATATATATATATATATATATATATATATATATATATATGTAATTATATCTATTGGTGCTTGCAACGTTCGTTGTTTTTGCTTACTAAGATGCAGAAAATTGCAATATATATATATATATATATATATTTATATATATATATATATATACATATATATATATATTATTTTGTTGATGATTTTATTCCATTAATTGCGACAAAACATATTCTGTTTCATTAACGCTCGCAAAGAGCGTAAACTTCTCAAGCTATAATGGAATCAAAGCTTGAAAAGTTGACGCTCTCTGCGAGTGTTAATGAAACAGAATATGTTTTGTCGCAATTAATGGAATAAAATCATCAACAAAATAATATATTTTGCTCTGAATTTTCATTGAGCACTCTCATAAACCCGGTTTCAACTTCCTTCGGATTTATACCCCCTGGATATTTGTAACAAGTTAATTATACACACACATATATATATATATATATATATATATATATATATATATATATATATATATATATATATATATATATATATATATATATATATATATATGCGATTTTATGAAGGCTTACCAAAGCATTCCGTTCCGAAGACCAATGATCACCATGAAAGACTTTTTCTTACAAATATTATTTATTCAAATTAAATGTTTTTGTCCTACACGTGTTTCACTACCAAGCAGGTTCTTGTTTGGCAAATCATCAGAGAAATTAAATGTCTGGAATAAGGGTTTAAACAACCGACAATACACAATGTTGTGTTGCATTAATTTCCTCTTCTCTTCTTAAGTGCCCTCAATTAATGCAACGCAATATTGTATATTGTCGGTTGTTTAAACCCTTATTCCATACATTTAATTTCCCTGATGATCTGTCAAACAAGTACCTGCTTGGTAGTGAAACACACGTAGGAAAAAACATTTAATTTGAATAAATAATATTTGTAAGAAAAAGTATTTCATGGTGATCATTGGTCTCCTGAACGGAATATTTTGGTAAGCCTTCATAAAATCGCATATAAATGCTCTGTACTCTGTAATCGAGTATCATCGAGCTTGTTTTTATTGGCATAACCCCGGTCTTTACTGAATAATCTATATTTTAAGTGAAAAATCTAAATGTCTATATATAATATATATATAATATATGTATATATTATATATATATATATATAAAATTTGTTGTTTTGTTTATTATCTATGTACGTATACGTTTCGTCCTTTATAATTGGGACTCATCAGCATAGAGATATAACTATTCACTACTGGTGATGCGATTCGAAATCCCGGATCCAGAGTATTTTACAACTCAAATCCCGACATCTAGAACCACTCGGCCACTGCTGAATAGCGAATAAACAGTGATAATTGTAACACTTTATATATATATATATATATATATATATATATATATATATATATATATATATATATATATATATATATATATATATATATATATATATATATATATAAGAGGTTTATGTAGTTTGCTTGAAGCATTGTTTATTGGTATATAGAAATGTGATATTTAGAAGACAATACAATGTAGAGGTGTGACGGATAGACACAAGTTGGAGCAAATAAGACATATAATGGTGGAACAAATGAATTAGTTTCAACCTTTATACAATGTGTACATACACATATATATATTTTTATTATTTTTTTTTGTTTTTGTTTTCCTTCCCTTTCAAAACACATATATATCTGTCTATCTACACAATGTTACAATGTTATGTAATACCTGTATAAAGATGCTCTGGTGGAAATTCCGTATGATATAATATTGTTCAACTCAAGTTCAAGCGTGCATATGAAGGACGGCTTCCTTCATATGCACGCTTGAACTTGAGTTGAACACGGTTCTGAAGAAGTGAAGACTTCCCGAAAATTAAAAAAAGAAATTATATCATACGGAATTTCCACCAGACGATCTTGATACAGGTATTACATAACATTGTAACATTGTGTAGATGGACAGATATATATGTGTTTTGAAAGGGTAGAAAAACAACAACAACAACAAAAATATATATATATATATGTGTGTATGTACACATTGTATTAAGGTTGTAACTAATTCATTTGTTCCACCATTATATGTCTTATTTGCTCCAACTTGTGTCTATCCGTCACACCTCTGCATTGTATTGCCTTCTTAATATCACATTTATATATATATATATATATATATATATATATATATATATATATATGTATGTATATATATATATATATATATATATATATATATATACATATATATATATATACATATATATATATATTTATATATATATATGTATATATATATATATATATATATATATACATGTTACTATTTCTATGTATATACACATATAGTATTATAAGGTGATATAATATATTGTCTATCTATTGTTCAGTATTTACTTGAACAGTGTAATTAGAGCTTATTTGTAGTATCAAAACATATATGGCATGTAAGTTACACAGAGGCGTCCATGTTTCATTCCCTCGGGAAATCGTCAGGCTAAATTAAACATAGGTGCTTATCTGTATCTTACTCGCCATATCTTAATACTACCATCGAAAACAGACTTTATTTAAATCTTCGTGTCAGCAAGATCGGACATATTTTTTCTGCTATCACAGGAGGGTCATCCCTCCTGGGGCCTATACCAGCGAAATGCAAAGGAACAAAAGTCTAGGTCTTTAATAGGCAAGTTTCTTTGCCGAAAGTCTGAGCTGATAAATAAATGAATTTTATTAATTTAAAAAAAAATTTTGTGTTTTTTTGTGGTTTCTAAATTCTGTAAAGAAGAAAAATCTTATATATATATATAATCATCCAGGTAAAACATCCACAGGGTAGTAATCCAAAGAATTTCGACCGGGTTTATGAATAAGTGCTCAATATCAAATAGAGCTTTTATATATGATTATTTTTATTTACACAGACATGTACAAAATCTGCGACACTGGCATGTCAATGTTATCGATCAACAGCTATTATAAACTGAGATCTCATCAGGAAGAGTTAGAATCCAACATGCCAGTGTCGCAGATTTTGTACATGTCTGTGTAAATAAAAATAATCATATATCAAAATAATCAAATATTATTAATTGTGGGTTTAATAAAATTAGTTCATCGAATTAATGTAATCTGTTATATATATATATATATATATATATATATATATATATATATATATATATATATATATATATATATATATAACAAATTACATTAATTCGATGAACTGAATATCATATATTCAAAAATATTATTAATTATGGGTTTAATAAAATTAGTTCATCGAATTAATGTAATCTGTTATATATATATATATATATATATATATATATATATATATATATATATATAACAAATTACATTAATTCGATGAACTGAATATCATATATTCAAAAATATTAATTATGGGTTTAATAAAATTAGTTCATCGAATTAATGTAATCTGTTATACATATATATATATATATATATATATATATATATATATATATATATATATATATATATATATAACAGATTACATTAATTCGATGAACTGAATATCATATATTCAAAAATATTATTAATTGTGGGTTTAATAAAATTAGTTCATCGAATTAATGTAATCTGTTATACATATATATATATATATATATATATATATATATATATAACAGATTACATTAATTCGATGAACTAATTTTATTAAACCCACAATTAATAATATTTTTGAATATATGATAACCAACAAAATTTAATAAAATTTAATAATAATAAAATATAAACGAGATTAATTAATTACTTTATATTAAAAACGAAACAAAAAATACGAAAGTAAAACAACAACACAGAAACAAATTAAAAAAATATATATATTATCCAAAGTAACAGTTAATTAATAACCATACAATACCCAATTATTTATCTAATATTACACACATATTTTTGAACACTACATTTATATACAAAATATAATTTTAACATTTATTATTTTCTATTCTCTGCGGGACTGGTTTGCTGTAACTCCACTCTCTGGCATCCATTTTGGTGAATTCTCTTTTGGATTGTTTTTCATTCTCTGCTTGTTCACGTCAACAACCATGCCGAAGTCTGGACACTTTCTGACAAATCAAAATTAATATTCTGTATGATTTTTCTACGTTGCTTTCTTCATCCTGAAGAAGTCCTTCCATAAAGACGAAACGTTGATGAATACATGAATCACATAGGTTTTGGCTTTCCTTTTTTCATTTTACATTACGTCAGATCATTTTATCACCACTTTTCTTCATATATATATATATATATATATATATATATATATATATATATAATTTATTTAGATACTGTATATTACATATTTCAGCAATGTACCGCGGTTTCATCCAAAAGGGCAGATTAGAAATCTCTAAATAAAGTATCTAAATAAATTATAATCTGATGAAACCGCGGTACATTGCTGAACTATGTAATATACAGTATCTAAATAAATTATATTAGCTCTCTTATATTACAACTTCTTTGTAGTGTAGCAGGTAAAATCCCAGCACAGTGCTCGATTAATTGAGAATTAAAGTTAAAAATTAAAAATTAAGAGCGTAATATTTATTTATTTTGGTACAGAAAAATTAGTAGAACATTCGTACCGTCGGTTTAAAGCATAGAAGGACTTAGCTCTCCGGCTCTCTTCGGCTTCTGTTGTCATCTATATATAAACAGTTACATGGTAAGCAGCTGATGATCCCCGTGTTAATATTAGACGCTTAAGGTCTCCTGTTTTTGTTTCACTATTAGATACTTAACCCCCCTCCTTTTTATTTTTTGTATTTACTTATTTTTTTATTTATTATTTTTCTAACGAATGTTAAGTCTGCGATATCTTGGATTTAGTTAGTTTCTCTGGGAATTTAAACTGCATTTTTTTTTTTTTTTTTTAAATGACTCAAAGCTTCTTTAGACTATATATATATATATATATATATATATATATATATATATATATATATATATATATATATATATATATATATTCAAGGTATCTCTGTGAATCGGGTTCGCGCACTGTTACCGTTGTCATTTCCCTGCGCTGATTAGAGCCGTACGCTTTAAACGACGACGGACGTAGGTAAAAAAATATAATATTATATATATATATATATATATATATATATATATATATATATATATATATATGTGTGTGTGTGTGTATGTATGTATGTGTGTGTGTGTGTGTGTGTGTGTTTATGTGTCTGTGTGTGTCTGTGTGTGATGATCTGAATAGACAGCGTGTACACGCCCATACAAGGGCAGCTGTTGTCACAGCTCAATTCGTAACAGTGTTTTCTCAACAACAAAAAAGCAGTAACACTCTCAACTAAATTGACGCTTGCATCAAGACAACTGTATACCGTGTTTAAACAAATAATTATATAAACTCGAGCTCCTTAGCGGCTCGTTGAAATCGCTCGCGACTACACGAATTGTCAGCCAGAATGGGTGACTCGCGCCTTATTTGTATTTCGGTGTCTGTCAGCCCGTGGATTTTTGACACTTTGGTGCTTCCCCATTGTTCACCGACGCCGCTTTATTTTCTTAAAAGATTCTATTATTTATTTAAAAGGGCATTTTGTTTTTCATTTTTTTTTATCATTTTTTTTTTATTCTCTTCACTTTTTAAATTCTTTTCGTCATTTTCCCCCTCTAAACGTTTATTAAGGAACGATAACCCCATGCAATTATTCCGCCCAAGCTTTCAGCGTCATTCTAATCACACTCAGTGCCGTCCGTGTAAATAGCTGAAAGACACATGAATAGAGCTAAATTTTCCAACGTGACTTTAGTCCGGTGTTCGAATCCTGTCGCAGGTAGTACAGTTCTATATAGCCACACTGATTAGTCATGGTTAAGATGATACATATGTATATATTATAAATCTTATTATAAAAATAATGATATTTTATCTTTCCTTTTTTTGAATTTTCTTATCTTTTTGTTTTTGCTGAGGACTGGGCATCCTGCCGGATGCTAGACATTCGCCCGCTATTTCAGACTCTCCAGCCGAGAGATCTTTATACGATTCTAACCGTCTCTTTAAATGCAATTGTTTCTATCTCTCTTGCACTTGGTTCGCCGGGTATATTCGCCAGGTAGTTTTTTGAAATTCTTTTTCATTAGTCCGGTTGCTCCTATAATTACTGGGATGCTGAAGGTGTCTGCGGAGTATTGCAGCAAAATCCGACACTTGACAAACAGAAAACGAAGTAGGCAATAAAAACAAAAGTTGCATATGCAGAGACCCGACGGTTTGTTTACTAACAGTTGGATTTACATTGTTTTTCAATGTAACCACCGGCGGTGGAGACAACCATCTGAAGGGTGGCGCGAAATTAGTCACGTTTTGGCGACCAATTTCTTGTCTATAGCTGCAAACACCTCCACGATGGAATCTTGCGGGCGTGCTTGTTGGTCTTGGCCTCGATCATGCCATATAAGAAATAGTCAAGGCGGTTGCAGTCAGTGAGGAGATCGGTCACAATTCCGGCGACCAGTGGTGAAGAACATTGTTCAGCAGTCATACCTGGGTCGTATTGGCCTTTTGTGCAGGAGCGGGGTCCTGCTAGAAGATGTAGGGGCGTCCGGCGGCGATCTCGTCCATCCAGGGCTTCACCACGCTCCTCGGCACTTCTTGGTTTCTCGTTTATTTTTTTATCAAGTCTCGGATTTTGCTGCACAACCCTGTATATACTAGAAGAATACCTATCCTAGGACGAGTAAAATTAATTCCCCGAACAGAAAGATTTTTTACCACTTTTATGTCCCCTAACGAAGATTAACATATATTGATGTCTAATAACTAGAGTTAAAATTGCACAAATGTCAGTTATCTTCTATTTCCTTTTCACCCCCTTTGCATAAAACTAATTAAACTAAATATAGCACATATTACGACCATTTACGCCTAGCAGCTTGTTTTAGGAGTGAATCGTGTACATACTAACTTCCGACATATATTCATACCTTACGTCATATATATGCATCAGAGAAATTAATTTCACTGAATAGAACAGTTTTACACCACTTTAATGTATCCTTACTAATATTAAAATCAAGATATAATGTACTAAACCTTATGTCTAGAATCGTTATTTCAATTTTGATCAAAATCCATTGCATGATTTTGATTCTTGAAAAGGTATAAAATATTAGGTTTAAGCTTAAGGGGGCTTAAGACGAGATTGAAATTTAGAGAATCTTCCTTAATTAGTGTCTAATAACCATGGATTAAATTTAATGCAAATCTGAAATATTTTACTTTTCAAATGCGCGGTTATATCCATATTGCGCCCCCTAAAACCCTTATAAAATACTCTACATCAACTGAAATTTGGTGAATATTCATTAATTGATGTATCGTTAACATTTCACAAAAAACTGAAAATATCGGAAGTTTAACATTTTAAATTTTTTGCATAAATTTAAATTAAATATAGCCTTCATAACCAATCCTTGATATCCCAACTTTCAATCGGTTCTATGTTAGATCATGACTGATATTTTGACCAAGTTTGGTCAAGCCATGTAAACGCTAGACTGTACACAAATTAACAAAGTTACAAACTCGACCGAAACGATAACCCTCTTGACAGAGATAATTATAAATTGGCCTATGAAAAACACAAAAGCACGTAAGTTAAAGGTGGTATTATGATTTCTAAGTTGGATAGTTTTAACGGTTCTTCGTCCTTTATCAAAAATTTATGAAAATTTTTTTTTTTTTATTCATGACAAATGTGAAAATATTTATCACTTTTAAATTACAACAAAAGCTTACGCAGAGTAACCTTATCACTATAATGGACCTATATGCGGTGGCGGTTTCGAATCTCGCTTAAATTGGCGACACTGAGGAGACGTTTGATGGCGAAACACGTTTCCGTTGATAATTATATTTTATTAATATATATATATATATATATATATATATATATATATATATATATATATGTGTGTGTGTGTGTGTAAAAATAAAAATGGAATAAAGGATAAGCAAATCAACAACTAGCAAAAATAAACTCAAAAACTCATGTTATATAGTTATACTGAAATATTTCGGTCGTTTAAAATACGACCATCTTCGATCGGTGGCAAACTTTAATTAAAAACGGAAAAGTTTTCAAATTCATACAAAGAATGCAATTGGCAAAAAATAGTCACGTGTAATAAACAGTAGAGAGGGAGAAAGAAGGAAAGGAATATTAAAGAAGAAGAAGAAGAAGAAAGAGTGCAAAATCAACAGTTGACTTTTGAACACCGATTTATACAGAGAACGCAACTGGAAAAAAAAACAGGCACGTGTAATAAACAGCAGAAAGGGAGAAAGAAAGAAAGAAAGAAATATTAAAAAAGGAGAAGAAGAAGAAGAAGAAGAAGAAGAAGAAGAAGAAGAAGAAGAAGAAGAAGAAGAAGAAGAAGAAGAAGAAGAAGAAGAAGAAAGAGAGAACAATCAGCAGTTGACTGTCGAACACGGATTCAAAATGCTGAGTGGCGGCAATTAGTAGTAATTTTAAAATTAATGACGGGGGAATTAAAACAAAGGAGGAAGAGGCAGGGGAGGAGGATGAAGCTATCCGTTGTCATATTGATTTAAGTTCATTTCAATTATAATCGATCTAGCAGAAGAGATGGCAATATTACAGAAACCTTGTCTTTGAATAATTGTGTTATTATGACGTAGGATTAAACATGATTCTATGAGACGCCAAAGTTTAGAGTCATGTATATGTTTTATTGAAAATGCCTTCTGTGTATTGAAGTGATGACCAAAAGAAATCATGTGGGTGAATAACGCATTTGAGGTATCACAGTTTTTTTATAGCACGATTGTGTTCATAGATTCGTTTCTTTAACGGACGTTGTGTCTCGCCAAAATATATTCTTCCACAATCGGCGCATGGTATAGTGTAAACTCCAGCTGGAGTGGGAGATGTAAGGACTATATTTTTGTTTTTATGTTTTTGTAAAATGTTTTTAATAGTGAGTGAGGTAGCTTGGATAATTCTGAAACTATGTTGGGAAAGATTTGATTTGCTTATCCTTTATTCCATTTTTATTTTTACATATCGTCTGAAACATTGTTTCTCTTTTTCCTCATTCATATATATATATATATATATATATATATATATATATATATATATATATATATATATATATATATGATTAATGAAAGAGGAAAGCCAAAAACTATGTTATTTATGCATCCATCAACGTTTCGTCTTTATTGAAAGACTTCCTCAGGATGAAGAAAATAATGTACAAAAATCATACAGAATATTAATTTTGATTTGTCAGAAAGTGTACAGGCTTGGGCATGACTGTAGATGCGAATAAGCAGACAATGAAAATCATGATTTTGGATATGGGGTTATCATCATCAATCTGTCTCATTCAAAGGACGCAAACATCAATAGGACGGTTTCTGACAAATCAAAATTAATATTCTGTATGATTTTTCTACAATGTTTTCTTGGGGAAGTCTTTCAATAAAGACGAAACGTTGATGAATACATAAATAACATAGTTTTTGGCTTTCCTCTTTCATTTTCCATTACGTCGGATCATTTTATCCCTAGTTTTATAGATATATATATATATATATATATATATATATATATATATATAATATCTAAGTGTAGAATTATAACAGTAATTAAATTATCGTTTAATAATAATAATCTATCGTGATATAGAGCAATTTATTTTAGAGGTAAAAGATGAGAATAAAGAATTGTAAAGATACAATATTTATTAAAAACATCAAAAGTTCAGAGCAAAGAGCCTCATATCCTTAATCTATGGATTTTCAAAGAAAACATTTCTTCTCATCAGAGGATTGGGAAGCCGACAATGCGATTATAAATATTGTCGGCAACAATTAACTTTAGAAAATTTTATAAAAAGTAAAAACAAAGTAGAAGTAAAAACAAAAATTAGGGCCAGAGGTGAAAAGTCTTATTTTGAGGTGTGAGCGTATAGTCAAAGTGGGGGTTATCTAATAACACGTCAGGACAAAATGAAATAAAAAAATAAAAATAAAAGCATCCGTTATTTAGGAATGAATGCTTGAAAAAGAAAGCGATACTTAAATTGTTCAGGAGTCCAAAAAGTTTTTGCAAGATGTTGGTGGTCTTTGGTAATTGGTAAATTTCAATTTATCCTGTGTAGTATTTGTATCCGTTTGTTGCTGGAATTTTTTCTTTTGTTATGGTTCGGTGTAACATAAATATTGTATCTTTACAATGTTTTATTCTCATCTTTTACCTCTAATATATATATATATATATATACATATATATATATATATATATATATATATATATATATATATATATATATATATATATATATATATATATATATATATATATATAAAGTGGTGTACTAAAAGCGAACTTTTAGGAAAAGTGAAACCTATTGTGAAGAGTATTTTTAGCAATCGGACATTTGCTTGCATTCGGGCAGAATTTTGCCCTGTTGTTTCTTCCCCCTACAACTTTTATTTTATTTTATTTTTTCAAATTTTAAATCTTGGCCTTTGCCAACTTATCTATCCCAGCGACTTCCTCTGATGATAAGATTTTGATCTTTGAAAAGCCTGGCTAAAGGAAAATTTAACTTGAATAAATTGCCTTTTTTGCGGAATATACCTTGCTCTGAGCAATTGAATTATGATTTGACTTTTGCTTCTCTAATTCCTTTCCATTCTTCTTCATTATATATATATATATATATATATATATATATATATATATATATATATATATATATATATATATATATATATATATATATATATATATATATATACATGCAAAACATTATCCGCTATCGAGCGGATATTAATCTAGACCTGAGTATTATTTTACATAACATATTTTTAATAATCAATTATAGTAATTAAAAAAAATGTTTTCATTTGAACTACCTCCCTTTAAAATTAGTAAATGTAAATTTTTTTAAATATTTTGTTAATTTTCCTTTTTTAATTGAACCAATTTAATTAGTTACTGTTAATATCGACGGAACTATTGCATATATATATATATATATATATATATATATATATATATATATATATATATAATTAATTATTAAAGACAATATATGTACTATCATATATCATCAGATCCTTTTACTTTGTAGTCTCCTTTGAAGATTCAGCTCAATGTTTGTCAATTATTGATAACAGAGCAAAATACAAACACTTATGTAGAAGAAACTTTTTTAATTATTGATTGAATGGACGGTTGGACACAATGAGACTAGCTCTATAATGATCTGCTTAAATGAGTTTCCCACCATAAACATTCAGGCAACTCTAATAAAATAAAAAAAATTATCTAAACTGGAACTTTATAAAAAAAATAATAGTACATATTAAATATTTTAGCAAATATTACCGAATTAAAGTTTTTTAAACTAATCGCACTAATTCTTTTGGGAGATACTAGCTTTGAACGAAAAAATCAAAATGGCTGATTAGTTTGTTCTTTTGTTTATTTTCACCTTAAAATGAAACTGATGTATGATGTGGGTGTTTTTCAAGACACTCTAATCTAAGAACTCTTATTATTTGTGAACTTTTTCTGATGATTGTGTAGTGTTGCAGAGACGATATTGACATACAAATGTTGTTTGGCACAAGACAAATGAAACGGACCGTTAAATATATCTCACAGAAATTTGGAATTTTTGGAAATGTGAAAAAAATAAAAATAAAAGTAATAAAACAAACCATGGTTATTGGAATATAATAAAAAAAACTGTTATATATATATATATATATATATATATATATATATATATATATATATATATATATATATATTGCACGCGCTTAGAACAGAATCCCGTTTGCTCTCAATATTATAGACGCTCTTTTTAAAGTTGCAAATTACTAGCCGTTATAAAAAACCCAACAGTAAAAACATATTTTTAACGACACCACGACTATCACCACCTGAAGATGATTAGATGAATTAAATCGAAAGTACTCGCGAAAAAATGAAGTAAAATGGGACAAAAAACCCACGGAAATAACATACACCAATTTGACCGAAATACTAAATGGATTATTCGGAAAATTGAAAAAATAAAAAAAGTCTTATCAAGCAAAAACACTCCGTGTTATTTAATAATAAAATTACAAATGAATAACAGAAAACATTAATTAATTTTAAACTGTTTTTGGTATACAAATGGCTGTGTTTTTGTTGTTGCTCTCTACTATACTATACTATATAATACTATACTGTATAATAATATACTATACTATATAATACTATACTATACTATACTATATAATACTATACTATACTATATAATACTATACTATATAATACTATACTATACTTTATAATACTATACTATACTATATAATACTATACTAT